>CM076579.1:660835935-661435935 GCA_034641835.2 Pinus albicaulis | reverse complement strand
TCTAGCGGGAAGTGACATAAAACCAATGATCTAGGCACTGACTCTATTTTTCCAAAAAGAGAAATTCATCAACCCAGGGCAAACCCTACCTGAATGTGTAAAAAGGATGATCTATCAAAAAGACTCTAATATAATTAGGAAGAGTTAATAGAAATAGTCTGAGAGTTGGTATAAGTCAGGTTGAACCTATAGAAATTTGTTATCTGACTCTGAAAGAGAAAATATTTATTTTTCTAAAATTTCTCAAGGGGCGCACAAGTTGTCAATAGAAACCAGTGTGCATGCGCATTGAATTAAATTGGAAACTTGTGCAGGTTTGCGCTCTGTTTATCACATAAAACAATGCAGGGTAGAGAATTTTTTCAAGAAACAAAATCAAGGATTTCTAATTCAAAGAATATAAAAATACATAAACCCAACCACACTTAGAAAAAGTCAAACTAGACAAGTTGGAATGCTAAACCAAAAAAATGAAGGGAATACTACGCTTGTTTCCCAGTAGAGTCGCCAATTTGTTTTCTGGTTAAATCCCTCTTGCGGACAAGAGAAATATCCCTAGTATCCCAACAGATAACTACCATAATATCAGTATATTTTTCCATTTTAACACATCTTGTCATTAACTCAGCTGCTTTCTGACAAACTAGATAGTGTGAGGCTCAACTCTCTTTCTCCCTATATTTTTAAGACAAATTTTCTTAACGATTTTAGTAAAAATGGGGATCTAGTTAATATCCTGAAGCAAAGGGACCTTTATAGAAATATTCGTAAGCTCAGAAGCCAGGTTAGAATTAGGAGTGGGGTCATCTTTCTCCATAACCAACCTCTCTAGAAAGAGATTTTTGTTTGAAGAATAAGGTAAGGGCTTTGAGTGTGTGGGAACAAGTAATATCGTGGCATATTCCTTCAAATGATCAGGATTTTTCTCCTCTATGATCACCATATGTTTTTTTTTTTTTTTTTCTAGATTTACTACCCTTCTTGATCTTAGCAGAAGGTCATTAACCCTAGCTGGCATGGTTTGATAAACATGGAAGAGAAACAGTCCAATAGAATGAATCATTTGAACTTCTTTGTTATTTGGGCTTGGTACTAGTTGTGCAGCAAATTGAGGTGGTCGAAAAGGTGGTAATAATGGTAATGGTGGAAAAGCCTGAGCCTATTGAGGCAAGGATGCTAGTAATGTAGGTGCTTGATAGGAATAATTAGAGTGTGGCGGTCCTCTCCATCCTTGTTGCCAAGGAGGAGGTGATTTTCCATACTGATAATGATGTCCATGCTGCGAAGGTTGAGGGTAATTTACATTTTGATAGGGATATTGTGGAGCATTATAACCAAAAAAATATGGTGCATGTTCAGGAATCATACATGTACCCACCTGAGGCCATGATTTTCGTGCTCCCATAGCATTCAATGGCTCAAGATCCTGGTGCTCTCCTTAAAATGTTTCTTTCAATCCCGATATAGAAGGGCATTATTCAGTGGGGTGTTTTCCTATACATATCACACAATTATTAGCACCTTTAACATCTGTAGGAAGTTCACATAGAATATGTTTTTTTCTACATTTCAGACAATAAATGGACAATGTCTCTTGATATTCTACTAATATTTGCTGAAATTTTAAGAATCTATTTGTTTACTAACAATATTCATAATTTCAGTTTTCATATTGTCCATTTTATTTTCCAAACCAATAATCATAACATTCGTAAATACAAATATGAGAATTACTTTGGATTCCTCTACCATATCTCGATTTATTATGTGAGAACTTCTCGTACAAGTCACAACTCTGATCAAAAGTCTTCTGAGCAATATTCTCTTGTCCTAACAAGTTCAAATCATTTCTAGTATCGTAATTAAGTCCTCGGGAAAAAAAGGTTCTAATAGTACTTAGATCAAATTTATGTTTTGACCTTTGAAGGATGTATAAAATATTTCTAAATAATATTCCAAGGTCTCATGTTAACCTTGTGCAATAGTGAAAATCTCATCTTACATCTCTCTCATTTTTCAATATTCCTGATATTTAGTTAAAAACTCTCTCTTCATGTGTTCCCAAGAAGCTATAATGTTCCCTCCTAGTCCCATGAACTAGCGTAAAGCTGAATCCTTGAAAGTTGCAGGAAATAGTCACTAGATTTTGAGTGTCTGAAGAATAATCATAACTCCTACACAATATATCGAATCCAAATAAAAAATAATTTGGATCCTCATGCACCTTACCATGGAAATGGAGAAGAACATATGGTGGAATATTCTTCATTTGAGCTATTGCATCCGGATCCACAATCGGAAACCTAAAGGTGGATTGTTCTTCCACTGGTTCATTCTCACCAGTCCCATCAACATGGTATTCATGATCTACAATTTTTATTCCTCCAATCAGACCAATCCTAATAGAACGTGAAAGTTGACTATGGTTCAAATTTATCTTTTGAGTCGCAGTAGTCTCCTTCTTTCCTCCCACTGGTTGTGAAACTCACGAAATACTGCTTCCAGAGACAAGATGAATAATACATGTGTGGTGGGTCTATGTTTGCTTAAACTTTCTTCCTACAGTAGAAGGCCCAATGTGAGAAAAACTTTCCAATTTATCACTATTTCTTTGGCCCTTATTGGGCTTCAGACCCCTACCTTCCCTAGTCATACATTTTAAAGAAAATCAACCAAAAATAATAGAATTGAAAAAAATTGCTGAAAAAAAACCCAATCAAGTGATGCAGTAAAGAAAAAAATGTGTCTACAACACACAAATTAATTTCAATAAAATTCCTTCAAACAATAGAAGCACACTGCATTGAAAAAATAAAAGAAGACTAACCCCTATTGCAGAATAATTAAAATTTTTACCAGATTTCTTTCAACACCTCCCCGAAAAAGATGCCAAAATGTTGAGTGCCATAATTTAATTGAACTCCTTCAACACTTTATTTTTCAAACTAGGGCTATGTAATATTCGAGGCATAGCACTGGAAATTCCAAGGATTATGGACTTAACTTCTGAAAATACTACTTCTAATACACTAACTAAATCGTGCAGAATCAGGAATGAATAAATCACAAGGGAAAAATTTCAATAAACTGACACCATACTACTCTGGGTACTGGGTTCATTCAAGAAAAACATTAAGCAAATAATTTTATGAAGAAATAAAGCATGCCTTGTAGTTAAAACTCAAAAATAATCCAAAGAGAAAAATTATGTCCCCGTGGTCAAATTATAATGCTTGAGAAAACATTAGAAAAATGATATTCTATAGTATTCTTATGTTTATTTCATGTACCAAAAAGATCTTATTCATGCACTGGAATAGTTGCATTCATGTACTAGAATGAATCTGTTCCTACACCAAAATACTATATTCCTACACCAAAATACTCTACTCCCGTGAATGCTCTGTTTTTGTACTAGGACACTTTGTTCTTGTATTGGAATGCTTTGTTCCTGTACTAGAACACTCTGTTTCTGTAATAGAAAAATTTAGGCTTGATGACCCTTCATTCATCAATTTATGTGCTATGACCAATAAGTAAGAAATTAACGAATGCATAAGGAAAACTTTAACTTTAGCACCAATGGAAAGAATCCAAAAACAAATGAAAACTTCTAGTAAAAAGATAAATTGCAAAGATTCAAGGAAATTTTAATAGCTCAATGAACGATAAATTCTTGTGTTGAAACAACATCACTACTTTGAAACTCAAACCCTCTCATAGTATTTATCATAGCGTGGCTCGTACTCTGCATATAAACGAATTTAGTTTACCTTATAAAAACATTTATTACTCAACACTAAATTCGGAAAACAATCTTCAATGATTCATGTACTAGAAACCTTGATTCATTTTTCTAGATAAAGGATATTGTTTGAACATCAAATAATATGCGGAGGAATCAATACCATCACATAGTTACCATTCAATCAAAGTGTGCTTGTGTCAAGAAATAAATTATTACTTTAAACAAATCTTAAATCACCAAGATGTAAAACCCTGACTAACATTCATAAATGATTCAAGAAGGATTTCTCAGAAATAAAGGATGTATTTTGATGCTTGAGGAAAGTAAATAACAATGATTAAACTGAAATAAAACCCACTTAACACATACAAAAACCCCTTGGATCTGAGATCACGCAGAAAAATAAATACAACATAAATAATTTCATCAAACCTGCATTCTCAAAATTAAATAAATCACCCTACTAGACAATCATTCATGTACCTAAGCACATCATGATAAAATGGGGAGAACGAGCTGGGTTGGATGGGCCCTAACTAGCCAGCTCGTTTCCCTTTTAAGAAAACTCTGATCTTGTATTAATGGAGTTATCATTAAAAATAATAGTAGGAACAATGGATGAAAACTGACATTAACTCCTTTTTATCAAGAAAATCAAAGGTCTCTGCAAATATACATGATGAAGAAATAGATCCAGCTCCAGAGGGTTATGGTGATACATATCTCAAAATTAAAAGAGGATGCCAAATTTCTTTCACAGTATCAATAACCTAACCTATTACATAACCAAAATTTAGACATTCTCTTTTGGCTCTTGGTTGCAATAGGTGACTTAACAGGAAAACACAACAAACGATGAATTCTCTACAACTTTAGCATAGTTGTAATGCTCCAATCTCAATACAAGAATTGGAGAAAATATTCAGCGAAATGTTCAAGACATTCCTATTAACAATTGCGATATATTTGGAGGTAATGTACATTAAATCGGCTGGTTGTCCATTTGGTGCAGGAACTATGGTGAGTACAGGAATATCAAATCCTGCACTAACCACTTTGACTTTGATTAATGACAAATTATTATCAAGCCTTAAGGAAATGTAAAATGTACGAGTTACATGGAAATAAAAACCTATTTAATCTCTTTAATACGTAATAATTTTTTGTAATCCATATCCAATAAAATCATTAAAAGGAATGAGGAATCATATGTAAGGCTTAATTCAATTGTAAAACAAGGGTTAGGGTAGAATAATTTAGGGGAAGGGTAGGGGTAAAAGAAGACAATTATGGAAAATAAATCTTATCAATTAGTTGTTGCAACTCCCATCAACCAAATTTTTCTACAAAACCTATCAATTAGTTGCTACAGTTCCCATCAACCAATTGATGTTACAAAAACTATCAATCAGTTGTTGCAACACCTCTCAGGTAGGTTCATGTATTATTATTTTTATTTTATTTAATATAAGTGCATTACATGCTATGGATTTATTTTTGGAAAGACACTTAGGCTTTTATCTTGCTTCCACATCTTTTTCTATTTCTTGAGGGTGCACAATCTCTTCAGTTTTTAAGCGGGAATAACATCACCTTTACACACGATAACAATCCTCATCATCCTTATTCAATGCCACTCCAATATTCATGCATGAGAAGGATTACAAGGTACCTTATAAAGCCTTTCTATTGCCACACGAAAACTAGTAGTAATAAAAATTTCTTTCCTTTGCCACACAAGAACCAACAATAATAAAAATTTCCTTGCTACTACCACAAAATAACCAACAATATTATAAATTATTTGTTGTTTTATCGACAAGAACCAATAACAAAAAGATTGGCAGCTAAAAGGGACAACCAAAATTTGCTAATCCCATATCACTCTTACTTGATCCATGAGCGTCTTCAGGTCCACATTTTTACACAACATATATTCCAATAAATCACAACCCATTTTATGAGAATATTAGACTTTAATAGAAGGATACAATTTGGAGTAAGGAAAATTGTTATTTAGAGAGGAATAGGCTGCTCTACAAGAACCTACAATAAAAATAAGTTGTTGTAGAAACAATTCCTACATAAAAATATGTTTTCATCCTTCAGTTTGGGTATGTTCAATAAAGATTTTAATTTTTGGTGCACTACAATATTTTTTTAGCATTAATGGCATAAAGAAGCCTTATTACTGTTAAACAAGAACCAATAATAGAATTTTCTTTTGCTTATACACAAGAACCAACAATGTGAAATAAATTATCACCATCTCATGAGTTATGAATTATTGTTGCTACTTCAATTATAATTTTTTCTTCTACTCTAATTTAAGATGCAAAAATTGATATCTTGAAATTTGTGCATCATATGCTCATGGCGTTCTTGAAAAAAGAAGAAGAATGAAATAAACAAGTATGCTTGAAGAATTTCAATAAAAGTAAACTTGCATCAAACATTTAAAATAATATTGTTGCTAATCCTACAACATGATTGCTACAATTCACATGTAGTATCCTTTTCTACCGCAATACCATTAGAAAAGAAAAAGAGGATTGTCCCTATAGTTTGGATGATACAAGACACTATTTTGCATGAAAAATAATGTAGAAACATTCCTATTTTTGACATCAAAATTTCCCTAATGATACTTATTTATGGAGGTAAGTAATTCTCTTTAATCTTAGGAAAATTGATGATGCTCGTGTGCAAGCACAATATATACAAAACATGGGATAAAATAAAACCAAGTTATGTCAACCACATAGAAAAACAAGATATTTCCAAGGAGGGAAAACACAAGTAAAAAAGAAAATATAAGAATAAAATAATCACTTCACATCAGTGAAAGGATTCAAGCAACAACTAACCATTATAATAAGAATGGTCACATTGTGTTATCACACTCAAAATTTTCAAAATTTGTTTTGATAAGGTCACCATAGGTTTCATGTTCTATCACATTGGGTCATGCATTTGATGAAGAATTTATAAAATCATGTTTATCCTATGTCAAAAACCATTATGAGTCATGTCATGTCAGCCAAATCCATTTTATATCATTTAGTTTTCACACCCATGCCTTAAAATCAAGAAATGGGCCACTTGTCTATTTTTTCACAGTTTCGTAGCGAATATAGTGGAAGAATAGTAGATTTCTCTACGAAAATGCCTAAACATTTTGTAGCACTCATTTTCTAAAAATAAAATCGATGAATTATCATTTTCTATTGGTTTTAGGGAAAGGTAAGTTCACCTAGTAGGTAATGACAGTCATCCAAATGTGAAATCATAAGTGCTTGTCATCATTCCACCTTCATCACTCCATTTGTCATTTCCCCTCTCATACTTGAATTTCATTTTTTTTTTAATCACCCAAGATCCTCCCTATCATTAAACCTTCATCCTTTGCATGTAAAGCATCTTAGTGTCATCCTTGAAGAGTTTAGTTTTGTGGCAAGCAACTTGCTGTCCAATTTGTCTTTACAAGTGTCACATTTTTAAGAGGGCAACTTGGTTATAAAGGGAGATGGCCATGAAGGAGAAGGAATAAAAGGGAGGATATGTGGTTATATAGGAGCTCATGGAACTTAAGCTATTGATGGAGGAACCTATTTTTGCTGAAGCATTAACCAATTCAGGTTGCTTGAATTTCTACTGGAGCTAACAAGGAATTTGTTTTGTTTTTGGACTGTGTGAGAAGTCGATTTCAAGAGAATATTATGGATGAACATAAATGAATTATTCAATAATGAGAGAGGTTATTGTAAAGCACCAAACAAGGAAAAATAACCTCCTTCACTTTTCTCATAGGTGCTACCAGTTTGGAGATCCGAAGATGTCTGTAGGACCTATTTTTAGAATCCATAATTTTCCTATTTTCTACATGTTTTTCCAACACAGCTTCTGGACAGAAGGAGATGGTTTTCAAACAACCAAGAGATTTTTTTCTTAAAAAAATACTGGACTAAAAAAAACTCTTTCATTTTTGCAACAACTATCAATGATAGGGAGATAGGAGCTCATATTTGAACCCTATTGTTTAAAAACAAACAGAGTCATTTTATTAGTAAATTAATTTGTTTAAGGTGAAAATGATGTTGTTTGAAGAGGGTAAGAGGAAATTTTGTCTGATCATATTTCATTATATCACTTTTCATACCTATAGGTGAGATTTTGAAGAAAAAGGAATATTTTGTAATTTTTAGCCATATCAGGCAGTTTCGTAGCATGCTCCAGGCTTGAAGGCTTAAAAACACTACGAAATTTTTGAAGATTCTTTTTTGCCTATAAAATTGGTTTTGATGAAGATCCAGGGAGGGTAATTGATGGTATTTATCTAATGTTACTTAAAATACATATCTTGATCAACGAAGAAGGCAGAAAATGAGGTTGAATGGTTGAAATAAACATGCTAACAAACTACGCTACGAAACCGGCTATTACACTCTGTTTTTTGTAGCGAGGTGTTTTTAATTGTATTGTGATGTTTGGAAAGTGTATTGAAGAGCATCCAACCACATGGGTTAGTCAAATATTATCATTGAATATTTTTTTTTTCAAAACACTCAGCAAAGAAGGTGATTAGGCTGCCAACTCATCCATTTTGCCCACATCATCAACATGACAACTCCTAAAAAATAGGAAGAAAAATTTCATGAAGACAGTGAGGGTATTTATGTTTTTTTTGTGGTCAGTGTTGTTGAAGAACATGATTCCTTTCTATGTATTTTGGTTTTCTTTTAGATAAAGATGTAATAAATAGGTGTTTGAGTTATGTTAGGACTCTAACTCTTAAGTTAGTAGGTGTCAGTTTCTAATTCCTAGTATCTAGTTTATGGTTAGATTAGGTGGTAGAAAAATAACTTAATGATCTAGCCATTTGGCAGATTCGATGTAAAGGATAGATGCCTATAAGTAATAATTATTTCAATGAATGAATAGTTGGAGAATATTGCACCAAATTGCTTCTTGTATGTTTTTTCCATTATCAGTAATATACAGTGACATTCTACTTCCAGACTTGAGATTCTTATGAGGTGTTTAATGTGTTGTTGCTCTGTATCTTTATGTCTAATCACTTGCAATGAATTTTATCTCTAATTACTTAGAATTCATGTTGTCATGCTTTGACTTCCTTTAGGGGTGAAATTACTGTGTGTTCCTTATATTGTGTGTATGAATCATTTTTATTAAAAACCTCTATTTGCCTCAGCTTCCATGTGAAGAATTACTATCACTAAGAGTACTGATGTTGACTCCATAGCCCAATGGTAGCAAGCCTTCATTTTTCAACCTGAAATCATACAAAACCAAGTCTCAATTCATAGAGTTAGGCATCCAGTATTATTTCTATTAAAAATCATAAATCCCTTTTGAGAGAGGCCTCTTAGGCTGAAGAGGCTAATCTTCAGTCAAAAGTTGGTTTGAAAGATTTTCATTGAGTTGATTGATGAGTAGTCAATCAAGATCAATTTGGTGATAAAAACATGGGAGATAAGTATTGGATGCTATATTTAAAGGTAAAACTAAAGAACCATAATAAGGATTGCAACAATAAGAACATGCCAGCCATGGATTGAGGTAGCTAGGTAGACAACAACTTTGATGTAGATGAAAATATTTTCTACACTGAAATGTAGAAGGAGGTTAACCGGAGTAGCCTTCATCCCAAGGAAGAGATGGAGATGTCCAAAATGTTCCATATTAAGATCTAGGTCAATAAGAAAAATTTGGATTCCATATACTGTTTTAGTTCACAAGCCAATATTGTAATAGAACAGCTATTTAGAAAGCATGGCTTAGAATTAAGTTCATGATCATCCACATCCATATCCATTGTTATGGGTATATAAGGATGTAAATCTTAGGGTTAGTACGTCGTGTACGTTCAAATTTTATGTTAGTGAAAGATAAATTAATGAAGTGGAGGTAGATGTAAAGTATCACTTGATGTGCGTGGTGTAGTGTTTAGAAGCTCCTGCATATACATGATAGATCCCATTTTCACAGGAGGAACAAATTGATATTTCCCAATCAAGAAGAAGAATTCATTCATAATTAATGCACACTAAGGTAAATATAATATCTCTTTGGTAAGTGTTAACAAAGGCAAGAAATCACTAGCACATTTGCCCCAAATTCCGACGGCCAAAATGTCGCTCTTGCGACACATAGGAGGCCCAAGAGCAATGTTTTGAGGTGCACCAAAACGAGGTTTCTCCTCACGTTAGACTTCCAACACTTTACTTAAATGTCGGTATAGCACCGCTAGCTTCGAAATTTTAAATTGGTGTTGAATTTCCGATGTTTATTGAGGCGTCGTAGTTCCGACGAGATAAAGTGTTGCTATTCTGATGCCCTCAAATGTTGTTGTTCCTTTCCTCCAAACATCGCTAGTCCGACACCTCTGAACGTCGCTAGTCTGATGCCGCCATATCTTCGTCACAATACCTACGTGACTAAATATTGTCGCAAGACCGATGGTAGTTAAATGTCATAGTACAGATGGAAACAAACACAAAATACCGGTGGAGGATTTACGTCGGAATACCGATGGTAGTGGAACGTCGCAATACCGACGACACGAATCACACAGGTAAAAAAAAGGTTTTTTTTTCCATTTTGTTACTACATGATGGTCATCAAAATATGATGATTTATATTGTGTTTGAACCTTCCCTTTGTAATCTATGCTCTGCATCTTATTTGAAAGCTTTTTTGAATTATTTCAAGTGGAATATAATGGATCTTCAAAACTAAGTTGATTTTGGTTGTAGCTAAATTCAATGTTGACTAGACAAGCCATTATTTTTGCATATTAAAAATTGATCAAAATATCTTTGCATATTAGGTTGTCCACTGTCTTTTTCTATGTTATCCTCTATAGTGTGTTTCACATGAAAATGAGGTTAGGAACTAGGCTACAAGGTCAGTAGCATCAAATTATACTATCAAAACTGTAGATACCCTTCCATCCTTGGCGTTGCAACAATGAGTTTATCCATTGAAAACTTATTAATTCAATTCTTACACACTTTTCTAAAGGTGGACTTCACCTTCCATCCTTAGAGTTGCAACAATGAGCTTATCCATTGAAAACTTATTAATTCAGTTCTTGCATAATTTTCTAAAGATGGAATTTACTGACCACCTTCAAGCTATACCATTAAGTGAATCTCTGCTGCAAATATGACCTTCACGGGAAAGGGAAAAATGCAATAATAGAAATTCTAGTTAAAAAAAACTCTCTTGGAACGCTTCACAATAAATTGCTACTGACAATATGCCTAAAAATAATCATATTTTTACATTCGCAATTTATTAACATGTAATTTACACTCAGAAGTGTTGGAAGGATGAAATGGGGATGGGTATATAAACCATTTCATTGCTTGCCCTGTAACTGACTTCCAAGGCACTGAATTCATCTAAAGGAAGACTGGATCTCTTCAAGAGTTTGTCCCTTAATTTTAGGTACACACAGTGCCACAAAGACGAGGATAAAAGAAGATATAATAACATAAATTATGAATGTTCCTGCAACAAAAAAGACTAGCTCAATAACCAGATAGGCAAGTAAATAAGGAAACACATAAGTTGTAATCCAAAGACAAAAAATTTTCCTTACGACTAGCCCAATCATTCAAGACTAGTCAATGATAGTTGCACACTGAATTCTAGGGGCTACTCTCATCATGTGAAGGACCTAATGGCCATTGTAATTAGGTGAAGCCCAAACAGAAAGCTCTGATTCCCATGGCTTAGGAAAGCATTCAAAGGAACTATACTTAAATTTTCCAAACCTTACCTATAGAGCTCCACTGCAAAAGTAAATTGATAGTCATTGTTATTGCCCATGATGTCAACCAATTTGACAAAGGAGCTGCACTACCGCCCACACCCTTGACATTAGTAGGGAGTATTCGCAGTAGGAAAGGACGATGAAAAACAAATCGTTTCTTCTATTTTTTAAACTACTATATAAAGATATTGGTTGAACTGTGAACATAATGATATAATGGAATTAGATCAATATGAGGAAAAGAGGATGCAGTATTCAATTTGTGCTGAGAAGCAGTCATCTCATAGTGAATATCTAAGAAGGTACATTACCTGAGACATAATAATCCATGGGATGGCCCCAACACCAAGTGAGAATGAAGCAATATAAATCTATAATGAAACCATCAGCCAATAATATTGACTATTTATCAGATGCAAGATGATGGCAACAACTACAACACAATGTTAACAATTATACAATACTCTGACAGCTGGAACTCTAAAACGTACCAGCAGACTCACTAAAGCCAAAATAATGAAGAATGTTTCATATTGAGAATCTACTCCAAAATGAGCCTGAAACAAGAAGAGAATAAATTTGTCCCTCACACAGCCAAACAAGGAATTTCAGATAATATTCAAACCATACCTTTGAAACATCTTGTTTCAGTTCAATTCTATGTAATAAGCAGAGTCGCGGACTGAATATATGAAATATTTTATAGGAAATTTTCGTGAAGATTTAAGCATGGCAGATCATTATAAAATTATTGGAGAGACTTTCCTTCAAGTAAAATGAGAAAATAATGAGGAAAAGACATATGACCATGCCCCCAGATGAGACCTGTTAACATCAACACAATTTCATGTAAATGTTTTTGATTGAGATCAGATTCATTAACATACCACAGTCAGATGTAAACCATTTTCTCACCATAAGGAGGAGACATCGCCCAACTTTATCCATGAGCCATACAACAACTACAGTCATGATGACCTGTCCAATAGATTACTTAACATCCCTAAAACACAAAAAATTGACTCTAATACTTGGGATAGAAAACCAACAACTTGGATTTTTCATCATAGCCTTAAAAAATTAGTGGAGCTCTTCAAGACTAAAATAGAAAACCTGGATGGCACCAAGTCCAAGTGATGTAGCATTGTAAGATGAAATTCCTGTAAATTTTCAAGATAAAGAGTTAATTCAAAGTTAAAACATTACTGAAGCCAAGCCAAAGATGTTGATATTAACCGTTTGAGTTATATATATATATTTCCTGAAATAAAGGTTTTTTATTTTCCATGCGTTAACCTTTGCTGTGAGAAGTTCCTAAAAAATCCATAGATCCAACACATTTTTTCAAACTGCTACTATAAAATAGAAATAAACCCACAGATTGATAAACAACAACAATATGGAGAAACCCATGTCATATGAGAACTCACCTGCAGATTTGAAAATGTTACCGTTGTAAAACATGATACCATTAATTCCACATAATTATTGCAAAAGCAGCAGTCCAATGCCAATCTGTGATATCCCATTTAGATGCACTAATGTCAGTATATAAAAATATAGTTCATTCTCATTTCAGAATAACAAAGATGCTTGCACCTATCAAATAATATTTTCAAATCTTCCAAATCAAATGACATTCAAAATGTGACTCACGGTCAAAGGTAGTGCATATCTGCACTAAAAAAGCTCTGATATCTTGATGCTACTTTGTTGAGTGCCCATCGCCATGATACTCTGAAACACAATAAAATTTTGATTAGTTAGAAGATAATTGTCTCAGTATAAGAAAAGGACTAATTCCTGTGATATGTATAGTGCAATACACAGACCATTTGCAAAGGCCAAAAAACTGAAAGAAACAAGAAAAACACACGGACTTTTTAAAATGGAAATGGAAAGGAAAATGAATGATGGATGAGAAATGCATTAAAGATTGGGAAAACATATAGACGGAAGGAAAAGTGTAAACAACTGAATGAAAACATTTGCTGTAGAAAAATACCCTGATTTCAACTGCTTCTAGAGAAACATCGGCAGCAGTGCCTCAGAGAGCTTGTAATTAATCTTCAAAAATTTTATTACCATTCTTTACCTGCATGTACATGGCCATAAATAATGAGACCTTAACCATAATGGATGATAGTAAATAAGTAACAGGGACACCTAAATAAAATGTCATATCACTTCAGTATACATGCTTGAATGCGCTACTAACTCACCAGCCATCTTGGTGATTCTGGGATAAAGAAGAGTCCAAGCACCAAAAGGGCACAAGAAATTATGCTTGCCCAGTTAAAGATGTCTTTATATGCTTATTTGTAATGTTCCCAAATCCGAACAGCTAGCAATCCATGGCTAGAAAACACATTTTCTAGAAATGGAGGCAGCAGGATTTAATACCAAGACTTAGATCCCTTAGACCAGTGTGTGTAAGACTGAAATCCAAGAGTTGGGACCAAAGAAATCCTTCTAGGATGGTGAGACAAGCCTCCCACTCCTAGTTCCTTTTAGAAATTACCCAAGGAATGGGGCTGCAATAATACATGAACATACCAAGGAATGACAATGCTATTTTATGAGTTGTGAGACAAGAAGATGTGGATATCCAATAAATAATGTTATAGCAGTAGAAAGAGTATAATTTCTTGAGGAAAAAACCTCTCAAGAAAGGCAATACAAGCCTCATCAATACATGTACATGGAAATGGATGTACACTGCTATTTCTGCATAAACCCAAGATATGAGGACGCAGTTTATAAAAGGTACTGCTCCATATTATATGTTAACTAAAATATATGGCATGATATGTCTCAAATACAATAGGGGAGCAAAGCTATAACCCTTAGAAACAACAAAACATCAATCCTCCAAGGGATTGGCTGAAATATGCAAAATGGCCAAAATGCCGGAGTTGCGGGTAGCTGCAGCAACTCAAATTAGGAACTCAATAGAGAAGGATGAAGATGATAAGTAATCTGAAGTAGACCTTCTCCAATGTATCTGCAAGTGGAGGGTT
The DNA here is from genome assembly GCA_034641835.2 of Pinus albicaulis. Taxonomy (NCBI): domain Eukaryota; kingdom Viridiplantae; phylum Streptophyta; class Pinopsida; order Pinales; family Pinaceae; genus Pinus; species Pinus albicaulis. Next base: position 661,421,366 of record CM076579.1, on the reverse strand, counting down.
GATCCTCACACTTGAGATCTCACCCTCCAAAGAACACTTCAAACCCTCACTGTAGATACTCCATGAAAATAACACAATCACTAAGAGGGATTGCGCAGTGAGTGGAATAGAACACTATGGCCAAGTGCCAAGATCTGCAAATCAGCTCTCAAGCTTCCAATCTGATCTCCCGAAGAAAGGCAAGACTCTCTCTCTGAAAAACAAGAGATGGAAGAGGTGTTGTGGAGTCTCCACTGCAACACCCTACAACATAGAGTTATGCTGCTACAGAAATAATGCTGTCCTGGAGGAGGATGATTTGGCCTTGAGCCAAGAAATATAGAGAATGAAGAACCAACCTTCAAGAGGCCTCTCAAGAAGGTGAGGAATTCCTAAACAGGAATTCCTCGGCAATTCTTGCTAAACAACAAAGAATGCACAATGTCTGAATAGACATGAAATGAATAATCATAAGCAGGAATCACAATGGCTCTCCTCCTCTCCATATATAGCAAGTGAAGGCTCTCTCTCCATGGGCCCCATCCATTAGGGTTTCCTCCATAAAGGAATATTCCCTCCTCTATCTCTGCGTTGTCCCATGTAGTGCTTTCCACCTCATACCCTGCGCTGGTTGACTTGGTCAACCCTCTTTGCAAATGTCTCCTTTCACACATGAGGGTGTGAAATCTAGTTCCATGGCTGATCCCTTTTCATACTAGAGGGATTTTATCTATGTTTTTATTTTCATTGGGCCTCCTTACCCAATTATTCATCTCCTAAGTGAAAATGGACAAAATTAATGTTCCAATTTATTGAAGGAAAAATTTGGAACATTACAGTCCTCCCCTCCCAAATTTTGCTTATGCTCGAGAAACTGCAAGGATAGAACTGGAAAGTGTCCAATCAAGGCATGGAGTCTGAAATTTGATGAGGAACATCTTCCCCATATGGATCCTCCATCCCCAGGCAATCATCCAACCAAATGAGTCACCTCCCAACATGGCAAGTCCTGAAAATCTCCTTCCACCTCAAGCTCCAGAAATGAAGGTGGGCTGAAAATATGAACATGGTAATCATCATAGCCTACCCCATGCTATCCTTCTCTCCACTCATGATAAGTGTAGAGTATGTGTTGATCCTGGGCTACAAAATTATTTCCCTCAAATGGCAAAGTGAAGAACAATCCTCCAAAGAATTCTCCTCCAACAATGAAGAAGAAGCTGGCCCAAAACAATCCATCCATGATGAATAGGACACGGTCATCATAGAAAATCCTAATGAGAAGTTTTCTGAAGGTTTTACATAATGATACATGATACAAACAATGTATCACAAGGATACAACATAGTTTCATCCACTGCAATCTCAGAAAGGAACATGTCAAGTAACATACAAATTCCATCACATCTACTAAGGAATAGTAAATGGCTGAATATAACAATAATACAAGACCAAAAAATTTCCCATGACTATACAATGGATGACTATCAAGTCCATGGTCCACCTCAAAAGAGAACACATATGTAGTAGTGCTGGCCATATCTCCTCCCATGTTCCCATTAGAATATGTAGTGCAAAAAATGTGAGAATTCTTCCCACTCAAGGACACATCCAACTCATGTGCCTCTCTCATAATCATGCTTCTTATACAAATATGACCCATATCAGCAAAGGAATTCATGATCAGAAATAAAATGAGGAAAATTCTTAAGTTTTCATGTGTTGCAAGAATGTACCAACAATTTTCCCAATAGTGACAGCGCAGTTTTCCAAACTGCTGCTTCAGAAAATCATATGGAAAGTTATTTTGTGTTACATGAATAGTTATGTATGTGATGATAGCTACTGATAAATAGCAAATGGCTGAGTATATCAACTGATCATACATGAAATAAAACACTTTCCCAAGGCCATATAAAATATGGTTGTCTCCATCATACAAGTTGGCCCAATTTTGTCCGTGGAGCTCAATGAAAAACTTGCCCCTTTGTGGAGCAATGCACTGAATATGAATGGTAAGAGAATTAAAATGTGGTGTTAGATAATCCATGAATTTAAAAACAATATTGTTACCATATTTTGAGAGCAAGATGATGCATGTGTATATGAATAATCCCTCCATAGTAGTACGGTACATTCCCAGGAAGAGAATTGAACCATATGTGGCATAAATATCACCCTCCTTATACTTGGAAATCCAAGTCAAGAAGATCATAGCGAGTGAGGTCATACCTATGTAATAGATGTCTCTATACACTACTCCATCAATCTCACCTCCTATTTGTCCTCCAAGTGCATCAAGTGTGAAGTGATCCTAGGGAAACTTCATCAATAACCCCAAGCTCTCAAATGACAACGTTGTTGGACTCTGCAAATGATCTTTGGCCAACTCATAGCTCTATTCTTTGACATGCTCCTTGTCAAAGGTATCTCCCATAATGCTGAAAAACATAAAAATTTCCTCCCAAGGTGGAAGTACCTCTCTATCATCAAAAGCCAAGGAGATAATGCCATCTCCTCCTCCTGCAACATCATGCAAAGTGTGAGAGAAAATCTGCTCTTTCTCTCCCAAGAATAAGCAAAGCAACAAAAAAATTTTCTGCCTCCCCATACTTCCATCATACAACTCATGTGATGAAGACACAATGAATGATATGAGTATCACATCAACACCATGCATCCATACTCTCTGCTGCTCAATGATGCAAGTATCCATCCTCCTACTCTTAGGAAAAGTGTTTGGCAAGTGATGGCCAAACTATTTCAAGAGTAACCAGCGTAGCCAAGCCTCCTGCTGCCTGGTATCATAAATTTTCAAGTAGCCTCCAAACTCCTTGCTCATCAACCACATCCACTCAACCACTTATGGATTCTTCCTCCTTCTCTTCATCTTGGTACTCGTCCCATGACGACTACCATCCTCCCAAATCAAACTCCTGTCTTTTAACTTCATGGGATTTTGAAATGAAATCTTCTCAAGGATCAATGAGACCCTATCAAGATCCAAATAGGTGGTAGGAAAAAATCTCCCATCATGATGTGTGTGGCCCAAGGAATTTCCAACACAAGCATGATAGATGTTATCCATCCTAATATGTCCTCCATCTTCTATCTAATTTTGTGAGAAAGGAAGAAAATATTTGCACTCCATGGTGTGTTGAAGTGCACCTCTAATGAGATCTCTCCTTGAGACCTCCCTCTCATCAATAGTCTTCCAAAACCAATGAGGTCTTGGATCTGAAAGTAGAATTTCCTCTTTGAATTGAGAGGAGCTCATTTAGAAAGTGTCATCTTGAAGGGAGAAGGGGTTTCTTACTTCAAGATGTCTACTATCAACCTTTAAGGCTTCAAACCCCAACCTCCAATCTGATATGTAATCTAACAAAGGATCATGAAGATGATGGTTTATTTCCTCCTTGAATGTTTTCATAATGGATAGCATAGTGCAACCAAGCTGCTCTATGGTAGCAATGGGATTTGACCCTTGGTGATTCAAAAGAAAATTTCCACATTGATCAAAAGAATTTTTTGCAACAATAGATTGTGGAAATCTTTTCATACCTTGATGTGCATTTGGAAATTCTTGTAGGGCTGCAAGAGTTCCTTCCTCAAAAGTGTTGGTTGCCCCAACTATTGATGCATGTGGTTGCTCCTCGATGAGTGTGACAGCATTATCACAAGGCTCCTCAAGTGGTGGTGTGATCTCCCCTTCCTTTTCCCTTTCATGATCAAAGGTTTTGACCAACCCTTGGATGAAATTTGCAAAAAATTTCTCCCTTGCATGGCTCAATTGGCTGCTCCACCAATCATAGGCTTCCCCTTCCAAGTGTAGCACTAAGATTTCAACAACTTCTTTCTCTACTACAGGATGTAGAAAGAAAAATTCCACCAAATCTTTCACCCAAATTCTTACAGTAGATGACCCATGAAAGGTAGACAATATAAATCTATTGCCTTTGATTTATTTTCTGCTACGTGGTCTCCTCTCTTCCCTCAGTTGGATGAAATGAGGAAAATCTAGAGTCTCCTTGAAGGCTCTAGGTTGAGATCCATACTCAACAAGGTAATCACTTAGAATTTGATGATCCAAGTGTCTTCCATGCTCAATGTCTTCATCTTGATGAGAATAGGAAGTGCATGGTCCTTCTTCTTCTGCTTCTTCAATATTCTTGACCTCCTTGGAGAGGTCTCCTCTGGATCTAAAAATAGATGAGAAGAAACTCATCTTCTTCAACATTCTGATCTTCTTGGGCTTAGAATCACAGGCTGAGCAAAGAAAGTTTCTCTGATACCACTGTAATGTTCCCAAATCAAAACAGCTAGCAATCCATGGCTGGAAAACACATTTTCCAGAAATGGAGGTAGCAGGATTTGATAACAAGACTTGGATCCCTTAGAACAATGTGTCTAAGACTGAAATCCAAGAGTTTGGACCAAAGAAATCCTTCTAGGATGGTGAGACAAGCCTCCCACACCTAGTTCCCTTCAGAAATTGCCCAAGGAATGGGGCTGCAACAATACATGAACATACCAAGAAAGACAACGTTATTTTATGAGATGTGAGACAAGAGATGTGGATAGCCAATAAATAATGTTATAGCAGTAGAAAGAGTACAATTTACTGAGGAAACAACCTCTCAAGAAAGGAAATGCAAGCCTCATCAATACATGTACATGGAAATGGAAGTGCACTGCTATTTCTGCATAAACCCAGGCTATGAGGACGCAGTTTATAAAAGGTACTACTCAATATTATATGTTAACTGAAATATATGGCATGATATGTCTCAAATACAATAGGGGAGAAAATATCTAACCCTTAGAAACAACAATACATCAATCCTCCAAGGGATTGGCTGAAATATGCAAAATGGCCAAAATGCCAGAGTTGCTGGGTAGCTGCAACAACTCAAATCTAGAAATCAATAGAGAAGGCTGAAGATGATAAGCAATCTAAAGTATAACTTCTCCAATGGATCTCCAAGTGGAAGGATGATCCTCACACTTAAGATCTCACCCTCCAAACAACACTGCAAACCCTCACTGTAGATACTCCATGAAAATAACACAGTCACTAAGAGGGAATGCACAGTGAGTGGAATAAAACAGTATGGCCAAGTGCCAAGATCTGAAAATCAGCTCTCAAGTTTCTAATCTGATCTCCCAAAGATAGGAAAGACTCTCTCTCTGAAAAACAAGAGATGGAAGAGGTGTTGTGGAGTCTCCACTGCAACACCCTACAACATAGAGTTATGCTACTGCAGCAATAATGCTATCCTGGAGGAGGATGCTTTGGCCTTGAGCCAAGCAATGTAAAGAATGAAGAAACAACCTTCAAGAGGCCTCTCAAGAAGGTGATAAATTCCTAAACAGGAATTCCCCGACAATTCTTGCTTAACAACAAAGAATGCATAGTGTCTGAATAGACACGAAATGAATAATCATAAGCATGAATCACAATGGCTCTCATCCTCTCCATATATAGCAAGTGAAGGCTCTCTCTCCATGGGCCCTATCCATTAGGGTTTCCTCCATTAAGTAATATTCCTTCCTCTATCTTTGCACTATCCCATGTAGTGCTTTCCACCTCATACCCTGCGCTGGTTGACTTGGTCAACCCTCTTTGCAAATGTCTCCTTTCACACACGAGGGTGTGAAATCTAGTTCCATGGCTGATCCCTTTTCATATTAGAGTGATTTTATCTATTTTTTTATTTTCATTGGGCCTCCTTATCCAATTATTCATCTTCTAAGTGAAAATGGACAAAATTAATGTTCTAAATTATTGAAGGAAAAATTTGGAACATTACATTATTATTTGGAAAATGATAAAGGATCTCCATAAGCTATCCCCAAAAAAAGTGAATTCAAGGTACCTATAATTGCAAGAGGCCTCCAGGAAATGAATAGTCCAAACAAGTATGCCAGCATAATACCAACTGTCACTGAGAGCTGTTAAAAAAATCAACAGTTATGCTTAATATTGATATTATAATCAAACATCCAGGCCACCAAGGAAAAGGACAATGGAGGAGAAAGAAATAACTATAGAGGGTAACATAGAGGAGGAAATTGTTTCTATGCTAGTAGGCTTAAGTACCCCAACCAAACCTCCAAGAAGGAAATAAAATAAATCCCTCACATACTTTAAGCCCATAAATAATAACAAGATCAGATAAGGGAAGCTTCAACCTCCTTCTCCAACACCCATCACTATTGAGGAATTAGTCAGTTATCAAAAGGAGGAATATAAGAAAGAAAATAGACAATAAGTGCAAATAACCTCCAATAAAATCAAGTGAAAAAAACCACATATCTAATAAATAAGGCTACGTATCAAGGAAACCAATATTTTAGGAAAATCCATTAAGCTATAGGAAGGACCTGTAGAGCCAGAGAAAAAAAATGTACAGCTAAAGGAAGAGACAAAACACCTACAAAATGGGACTGTGGGGCTATAGGAATAGGATCCTAGATTATAGGAGCTAGACCACTAGCCATATCATGGATATTACTATGCCTATACTGAGGCACCAAAGATAATCCCTACTTACTTTTTAGTCCAACTATTCTTTGAATTAGAAAAGGAAAGGGTTAGGAATCATATATGGATTCAAATTTCCAAATAAAAAAGGGTTAAAGATGTGGGTATTATAGAGGAGAAAATGAAGGAGATGGGGTAAGAGATGGTTGAACTTATGTTCAAGGAAAACAATATAATGGACCACATGCAAAAGGAGAATAAAATGATGAAGGCCTAGCTACATGAAACAAATGAAAAACTTTCCAATATGGCTAGTTTGTCCATGGAAGCCACACACTCTAGAAATCCATTAAAAACATACTCTCTATTCATCAAATACTAATGGTGCCAATTGTAGACTAGAGTATTAGCCCAACAAGGATCCCCTCCTTTCCAAAACATCAAAACATTCATTGATTTTTTCCTTAGGTGTAACATTCAAGATAGGGATAATATGGAATAATTTTATATGGATAATTTAATACTGCTTGCTATGAATGTGTGGGACCTCAACTCTCATCTAGGTGATGTGAAATTTATTTCTTTAGCCTCCTTGATGACCCGTGAAGAGACCATGGCAGAATAAATCAAAATAATCATGGAAAAGGAGATATAATAACCTTTGTGGATCATGGAATAACTACAAGGCCCTCACATTATCACTATTAACCAAATGACTATAGTAGAACATTGAACAATGACAACTGTCTACAAAAAAAAAAGAGGAGTAGGAAAAAATTCATTTTGAAGATACCTTTAGATTTTTGGGAGATGAGAGCCTGCAAGCATGCCAAAGAAGGTGGCATACCTTGCCACACAGTTTGCAAAGAAATGAATATCATTCACCAAAGAGGTTGAGGAGTGTTTTGGATAGAAGAAATATTAATGAAAGAAATATTAACGAGCCAAAACATATGTAAATCATTCCAAAATATCTCTCGTTTGATTTAATATTCCACCACAAGGCCGAGAGTAGTAATTTCATAGAATCAATAACATTCGTTCAAGTGCTTGCCTTAGGAAGTGGGTCACTGCCACTTTATAGTCTTTCTCTTAGATAGAAGGGGCTCCAAGGAGACATTAGTTGTCAAAAGGAAACAATTAATGTAGTTGGTTGCTATGGGGTTGTTTTTGGCTCCTCAGTCCTAATTGCATGCTTGTATTTCTCAAATGAAAGCCCTCTATATTTTGGTTTACATTGTTGCACAGTAATAATTGACAGTCAACAAAGTTGGTGATATATTTGATTCTGCGGTACTTAGTAGTAGTTTGTGGTATATAACTTGGTAGTACTCAATGATCAATGATACTCAGTTGTGCTTGATGGGTAGTGGATACTTTTTTGTATGCCAAAGAAATTATTTACCAGTTAGGTTGAGCCTATAAGTTAAATCATAGTGATGTGATGTACCTTTCTCTATTGATATAGATCATAGTGCTAAATAAGACTTTGCAAATCTGATAGATGATTATGGAAAGGATATTGGACTAAAGAATGTTGGATAAATGCAATCCTTCTATAGTCCGATGTGGCATTTCTCCAAGGTAATAACTAATACTCAACAGAGTATCAAACATCAATGATATGTCACTTGATAGTACTTGATGGCTGTGATATTCAATTGTGCTTGATGGGTGCTAGATACTTTTTCATATGTCAAAGAACTTATTTTCCAATGAGGTTAGGCCTTCTATGTTAAATCATAATGATGTGATGTATTATTCTCTACTGATTTATGTCACCTATGTGTCACAAGAGTGACATTTTGGTGACCCAAGAGTGTCATTCTGACAACACTGTAGAGAAGAGTATAAGCTCAACTTGTTATTCAAAAGTATAATGGATTTGATTTAAATGTTCCAAGAGTTTCATGCCTTCCATGTGCTAAAATAACTTAACAAGAGTACATACCATACAGCTGAACAAGCTTCACCCTTTTGAGTCGTGAGTTTTTCATTTAAAACAGATGATATCAAGAGCAGTTAGGGTAATTTCAACTATTATAGTGGGGCCTTACAAGCTTCACAGACTCTTGAAGTAGCATTTCAAAAATCACATCCCTAGAAGTCTCCATGGGAACTCTACACCCCTGGTTATCACCGAAACGCATTTCTGAAATTGGGATCCTTTGATGTTCCTAATTAGCCATAGCTACTTGGAACATTATAATTACTCCATTTTTGAAATAAGAAGTAAGAAACACAATAAAATCTCTTCCAGTGTGAAAAGGTATTGAGATAGGAGGATAAAATAAATCCCCTTGAGTGTGAAGAGGAGCAAAATCAAGGAGCTACTATAGTTGACCAAGTCAACCAGTGTTGTAAAAAGGGAGGGAAAGCCTCTAGGGCAGCGCAGTTTTGAAGGAGGAAGCTTCTCAAGGAAGCTACATCACCAATGTGTGGGGCCCGGGATGGAAGAGCCCACTTGGAATAAAAAGGAAGAAATTGTAGCAATGGAATTCATTCATTTATACTTCTTGTTTCAGTCTTATGACTGATTGCAATCTTCAGTTGTTTAGCTGGAGTTGTAGCACTATTTAGTGCAAGGGTTCTCATGCGAGAATTCTAGTTCCATTGTTGTTGCAAATTGATTGGGAGATTCAAGGAGGAGGTCTTGAGTTCCATTCTCACCAGATATCTTGAGGAAGCCATCCTCTAACCTGGACTGTGTAGCCACTCTCAGTGAGTGCGTTATTTCTGTAGTAGCTACAGTAGTTGGGGTTAGATCTACCCATTTGAGATTATTTCAGGAGGGAAGGAGGTGATTCCTTCCCCAGGAGTTCTATTGAGGAGGTTCTTGAGCCTATTTTGGTACTGTGTATTATTATTTGAGCATATCATTTGTTTCTTAATACAGAGTAGCTGGGTACAACGTTATTTTCTACAGTGTTGTACATTGTGTTGTTATTTTGCCGGAATCCCTTGCCGGGGGGTCCCAATTTGTTTATAAAAGAGGTCAATCCTCTCATTTTTGATCTTATAATGAATGAAAGCCCTAGATATGTGTTATTCCATCTATTTCTACAGTTTACATAATAAGAATAACTTTTTTTTTGCTTCTGGCATTTCTATTTTATGATGTACTAGGGTTATGATTCCTTTTCCTACATTTGAGTTGGGGAGATCTATTTATTATAGCTAGAGATATTTGTTTTTTATTCCATTATATATTTAAGTCATATACAACATATTATTGAGGGTCCAAGCCCTGGACTACATTATTCTTGCACTGGTTCACTTATATAATGTCCTCAGTGGTGAGATTGTTGAAATTCCTAAAAAGGAATATCACAGTGGTATCAGAGCTCTGCTCTTGGGTCAACTTGTGGGGGGGAGATTTCTCTTTAGCATGGAGAAGGAAGAAATTTTTGGGCTCATTCTTCAAACCCTATAGAACATTGTAAGGGATCTCAAGGAGATGAGGCAGGGAGAAGACTCTTTATGGCTTTGCCCTAAGGCAAGTACCAACACTGCAAATGGTATGGGGCATTAAAATCCATCACAACACTTCAACATGCCTTCATTTTTAATTGAAGGAGATAAGGAGGGTTCTCCAGGATATTATTTTGAAGAATATGAGCTCCAGTCTCAAAAGTTCAAGGAGCATCTGAGTTTTCAGGAGTTTTTCCGGGTCAAGGATGTAAGGAGGAATGATTCTCATCAAAGGGAAGGAAAATTGATGCAGGGATCATCCCTACAGTGCAATATGGTGGGGGTATTCTTGCACACATTTGATGGGACATCTAAGCACACAACAAAGGCATGGGTAGAGAAGTTGGACACATACTTCCAACTTCACAAGGTTTCGAAAATGGAAGCTATCAAGATAGCTGCATTGCATCTTGAAGGGGAGGCTCAAGACTGGTGGTTTCATGGATTAGAAACACTTGGGCATCATCATATCACTTCATACTCAACATTTACCAAGAAGCTAGTGGAGAGATTTGATCCAAGGGAACCGGAAGTCCACTTTGCCAAAATAACCAAACTCAAGCAAGAGGGAGATCTTGAGGATTATATTGCTGAGTATCTACAGCTTTCAGTGATGGTCTCTAACCTCACTATGAGCAGGAAGGTATGCATGTTCTTGAATGGGATGGCTTAACCATTACAAGGGTTGGTCAAGTCTACAAACCCAACTACACTCCTTGAAGCTGTGGTGAAGGCTAGAGATCTGCAGCACATCTTGCCCAGGGCAAGAACCTTATTACAGTAGAAAACCCATTCAAGGCCAAGAGAGACACTCTCTATTCAGGAGAAATGTGTTATATGGAAGGCACAACCTATCAAGACCTTCTCCAAGAAGGGTGCCAATGTTGTACAACCCATAGAATACTTTGCTCCGAGGGGAGGAGTTATTGCAGCATTGAGAGGGGTCCCAAAATATCTCACCTTAAGAGTAAGAGGCACCATCATGGGGCAAAGAGTTTCTGTATTGATAGATAGTGGAGCCACTCAAAATTTTATTGATTCACAGCTAGTACATAAGAGAGGGATTCCAGTGGAGGAGTTTGAGGGATTTTCAGTCTTGGTTCTAGGAGCCATGACTCTACAATGTGCCAAGTATGTTCCAGCGCTAACCATTACTATGGGTACCTATACCTTGACAAACCACTTCTTTATGGTATATATTCCAAACACCAATGTCATATTGGGAGTCCAGTGGTTAGTCACTCTTGGGAGATTTACCACCAACTGGAGAACTCTGGAGATGGAATGGACTAGAGAAGAAGATGGCCAGCAACAAAGGATCAAGGGTATGAACACATATCCTCCTCAGGTTGTTTTAGCACATAGGATGGAGGAATATCTACGCAGAGGAGACATTTCATGGGTAGTGGAGCTGCATGTATCCGAGGTGAAGAGCAAGGACACACCGGTGCATCCAGATTTCAATCCATTTTGGACCGATATTCTACAGTATTTGGAGATATCCCACCAGGGAGACCCCCTAATAGAGGGTTTGAACACACCATTGAGTTGGAACAAGGGGTAAAAGTAGTAATCACCACTCCTTACAGACATCCCAAGGCATATAGGGATGAAATTGAAAAATCTATCCAAGAGCTGCTAGCACTAGGGCACATCCGGCCTAGTAGTAGTCCTTTTGCTTCCTCGGTGGTTTTGGTAAAGAAGAAAGATGGCACATTGAGGATGTGAATCAATTATAGGGCCTTGAACAAGAATAATCTGAAGAACAGGTATCCTATACCCAAGATCGATGAACTCATGGATGAGCTGAGGGGATCCAAATATTTCTCCAAGATTGATTTGAGGTCCGGGTACCATCAAATCAAGGTCAGGGATAAAGATATCCCGAAGAAAACATTCAGGTGTCACTATGGGCATTTTGAGTTTCTGGTAATGCCCTTTGGATTGACTAATGCTGCAGCAACTTTCCAATCCTGTATGAACCATATCTTCCGGGATCATTTGCGGAAGTTTGTATTGGTATTTTTTGATGATATTCTGATCTACAGCTGCACTTGGGAGGAGCACTTGCAGCATATTGAGATAGTCTTACATATCCTCAAGGAGAAGAAATTCTATGCCAAGCTCTCCAAATGTGAATTTGGCCTCACAGAGATGTTGTATTTGGGGCATATCATAGGGGTAGATGGAGTAAGGGTGCATGAGGAGAAGATTCAAGCTATCAGAGATTGGCTTGAACCTAGGAATGTGAAAAAACTTAGAGGGTTTTTGGGCATATGCACATATTACCGGAAGTTTTTGAAAGGGTTATCACAACTAACAACACCTCTTACAAACTTGACAAAGAAGGGGGCTTTCCAGTGGACACCCATAGCACAAACAACTTTTGATAAGCTCAAAGAGGTAATGATTAGTTGTCTTGTTTTGGTTTTACCTGAATTTTCTCAACCTTTTGTGTTAGAATGTGATGCATCAGGTGAAGGTATTGGGGCAGTCTTGATGCAAGGGGGGCATCCTATAGCCTTTGATAGAAAAAAATTTCTCCCTCATGAGAAGCTATACCCCATCTATGATAAATAAATATTGGCTATCATGCATGCATCAGCCAAATTCCGGAAATATTTGGTGGGGAGTAAGTTCAATGTAAACATTGATCACAACAACTGTAGATTCTTTCTTGAACAGAGGCAGCTTCAGGAAAGGCAATAGAAATGGGTGAGAAAAATTTAGGCCTATGACTTTGACATAGAAAATTTCAAGGGGAAGATCAATACAATAGCTGATGCACTTTATAGGAGACCTACAATGCTATCCATGAGGGGCATGGATGCAGATTGGAAGGCTCAACTTTTAGTGGAGTATTCCAAAGATGAACTTGCATGCGGGATACTTGATGGGGTGGTACTAGATGAGAGATTTAAATTGATGGATGAGGTTATCTACTACAAGGATCAGATCCACTTGGCTAAGAATTCTAAGCTCAAGGAGAAGATCTTAGTGGCCTCACATGATTCCCCACTTTCCGAGTATCAATGTTTCACAAAAACTTACAGATCTATCTGGGAGAGATTCTCATGGAAGGGTGTCAAGGAGGATGTGCTCCAGCATGTCAAGGAATGTACCACTTGCCAAAAAAACAAGGGAGTGAACACTTATCCTGCTAGGTTGTTACATCCACTACCTATTTCGGATGGGAAGTGGGAAAGCATCTCTATGGACTTCATCACCGACTTACCGATAATGCAGGGTAAGGACTATATATATGTTTTTGTTGATATAATAACAAAGTATGCTCATTTCTTTGCCATATCTGCACATTATACTACTTCACAGGTAGTTGAGCTCTTCTTCAAAGATGTATTTAGACTCCATGGTCTCCCTAGGACCATAGTGAGTGATCGGGATAGCTGCTTCATGGGTGGCTTTTGGCAGGAATTTTTCCGATTAGTGGTAACTGATTTGACCCCCAACACCAGCTATCACCCCCAAACTGATGGGCAGACTGAGACAGTGAACAAGTGGCTAGAAGGCTACTTGAGAAACTATGTGGCCGGGCAGCAGAAAGCTTGGTTGCGGTGGCTCCACTGTTGGCAATATGATGCAGAGTATTGTCCTTGATGGCAACCCACTTGATGAAGATGATGGCAACCTACTTGATGAAGTTTTTCTTGACTTGATGCTCTTGTTAATGATGTAAATCTGATGTATCTATAGAATAGCTCAGATGTAATGGTGAAAGGAATTCCAGTGTGTACCAGAACAATGATGAAAACTGTGTGTGTCACAAGGCATACGCGGGTTTGTTAAGGATAAAGCGCGTATGCACGCGGAAAAATACGTGTCAAGTCACGTATGCATAAATGCGATCTAAATGTATAAAACCAGGGGTTACTACCATGGTATTGACCCATTGTATTGAGCGCTGGGCTGTCTATTTGATCCCGTCTAGGAATACCATCGAAAGTGATGTGGTTTTGGCTCATGGTATTGACAAAGGCTATATCTATATAAGGAGAAGAAATTCATTGTGCAAAGGGTGTGCATGTGTCTGGGTTTTAATGAATACTTCACTCTGAAGAATGTTTGAATGGAAAGGGTAACAGTTTGATGATAGATCTGAATCTATGATGCACCTATGAAGAAAATGATGAAGAGGGATCTCTAGATCTGAAATGTATATGTATTTTCTAGATCTGATTATGGATTTTTTAGATCTGAGATGAGGTGAAATACTATCTGAATTAAGGGATGAAATCTAAGTTGTTTATCTGATCTGAAGATCTGCACAGTCCTGAAAAGTTACAGATGTATACGCAGGTTCACTTCAGCAAAAGCGCGTGTATACGTGGGTCTGCTTAACGAAAAGCGTGTATGGGCAGAAAGGATTTTCTGAAGAATGCACTGAAGTATACGCGGGTTGGTCTATATGAAAGCGCCTACATACGTAGGTTCAGTGAAGTAAAAGCGTGTGTGGAATCTAGGGTCTTACTGAAGTATGTGGTATGAAATATCTGATATGTTCTGTTGTTTTGCTGCTATCTATCAATGATGTATTCATACAAAACTGGGTTGTTTGAATGATGAATATGCTGCTGATTATGTTAATTGAAGATCATGTTGTTGGTTGATTGGTTGATGATTCAATGAAGGAATTGATGGGGTTATAAGTTTCAGTTTGATGAATGTTGAGCTTAAATGTGTGGAGTGGGTCTAGTCTGAAAATATGATGAAAAGTGGCCTACAAGATATGTTGTATGGAAGCTGTTGGATCTAGTATGAAAATTGATGAAACGTGGTCCGCAGAGGTGCTGAAGGTCGAAGCCTTCAGTGAGGGGGTTGTAGCTCCCTTCTAGTGGTAGCTGGTAAACGAGAGCAGGAGGTCGTAGCTCCCTTCCAGGTGAGGCTGGTAAACGAGAGCAGGGGGTCGCAGCTCCCTTCCAGGAGAGGCTGGTAAATGAGCGCAGGTGGGTGCCTGCATACTGGTATGAGTCTGCGCCAGTACATAGTTGTAAGATGTTTTATTTATAATAAAATATTGAAGGCTGAGACAACGAAAGCGGTGGTTTTCTCCCGACTTGGGTTTCCACCTAAAATCCTGGTGTTCATGTGTGATGGTTTATTCTATTATTACTGCACATGTTTACTGTTAACTAAACATCAGAAGAATGAATGTTGCATAGATCTAAGTAAAGATTTAATTGCATAATAAGATCTCTGTGTATACGCGAGTTTCATGAAGGATATCTGCGTGTATACGCTAGTTGGCTTTAGCAAAGTATCATATGGGTTTTGAAGTAAGTAAAAGTAAAATTTTTTGAGTAGGCACTAAATACTGATTCACCCCCCCCTCTCAGTATTTTTCCCAAAATCCACTTGGGGGAGTGTTGTTACAACACTACTCACCATATCTCTATTAGAATGACACCATTCCGAGCCTTGTATGGATATGAGGCACTTTCATTTTCCGATGTTATGTTTGGGGCAAGTAAAGCTCCAAGGGCAAGAGATTGGATTCAAGAGAACCAAGACATACTTAGGGCCCTCAAAGATAACATGGCCACTGCTCAAAACCAACAGAGGATGTATGCAGACCGTGGTCAGATAGAGAGACAATTTGAGGTGGGGGATCTTGTTTATCTACGCCTTCATCCTTACAAACAGTACACACTCAAAGTGAAAGGAGATGAAAAGCTCAAACCATGTTTCTATGGGCCATGCAAGGTGAAAAAATGTGTCAGTAAGGTAGCTTATGAGATGGAGCTTCCTCAGGGGAGCAAGATCCACAATATATTCCATGTATCTTGCCTCAAGAAGGCCATAGGGAGGAATGTAGTTTCCAACTTGGAACTTCCTCCAATTGATGATGAGGGTCATTTGATCTTGCAGCTAGAAGCAATCCTAGACACAAGAGAGAGGAAGTTGAGAAACAGAGTCATCAAAGAATATCTGATTCGATGGAGGAATATACCAGATGAGGATGCCACCTGGGAGGGGGAGCAGATCTTGCAGCATCTTTTTTTACTATTTCTTGTGGGCAAGCAAATTTTGAGCGGGGAGGACTGTGATGTTCCTAATTAGCCATAGCTACTTGGAACATTATAATTACTCTATTTTTGAAATAAGAAGTAAGAAACACAATAAAATCTCTTCCAGTGTGAAAAGGGATTGAGATAGGAGGATAAAATAAAGCCCCTTGAGTGTGAAGAGCAGAAAAATCAAGGAGCTACTATATTTGACCAAGTCAACCAACGCTGTAAAAAGGGAGGAAAAGCCTCTTGGGCATCGCAGTTTTGAAGGAGGAAGCTTCTCAAGGAAGCTACATCACCAATGTGTGGGGCTCGGGATGGAGGAGCTCACTTGGAATAAAAAGGAAGAAATTGTAGCAAGGTAATTCATTCATTTATACTTCTTGTTTTAGTCTTATGACTGATTGAAATCTTCAGCTGTTTAGCCGGAGTTGTAGCACTGTTTAGTGCAAGGGTTCTCATGTGGGAATTCTAGTTCCATTGCTGTTGCAGATTAATTGGGAGATTCAAGGAGGAGGTCTTGAGTTCCATTCTCACCGGATATCTTGAGGAAGCCATCCTCTAACCTAGACTGCGCATCCACTCTCAGTGAGTGCGTTATTTCTGCAGTAGCTACAGTAGCTAGGGTTAGATCTACCCATTTGAGCTTATTTCAAGAGGGAAGGAGGTGATTCCTTCCCCAGGAGTTCTATTGAGGAGGGTCTTGGCCTATTTTGGTATTGTGTATTATTTTTTGAGCATATCATTCATTTCTTAATACAGAGTAGCTGGGTGCAATGTTATTTTCTGCAGTGCTGTACATTGTGTTGTTATTTTGCCTGAATCCCTTGCCTGGAGGTCCCAATGTATTTATAAAAGAGGTAAATCCTCTCATTTTTTATCTTATAATGAATGAAAGCTCTAGATATATGTTATTCCATCTATTTCTGTAGTTTAAATAATAAGAATAACTTTGTTGCTACTTCCATCATTTCTATTTTATGATGTACTGCGGTTATGATGCCTTTTCCTACATTCGAGTTGGGGAGATCTGTTTATTGTAGCTAGAGATATTTTTTTCTGATGCCATTATATATTTAAGTCATATACAACATATTATTGAGGGTTCAAGCCCTGGAATGCATTATTATTGCACTGGTTCACTTATACAACATCCTCAGTGGTGAGATCGCTGAAATTCCTGAAAAGGAATATCACAGATCCTTGAAATTGGTCACTCTTTTCATCCTTTCCCCAATTCAAAAGGAAATTACTTTATCCATATAATTTATCTATTATTTACCTAGATTTAAGCTCCCCTGTGATGGCAGGAATCTCTCTTATTTTACATTTCCAACTGATAGTACCTATCAAGAAAGGACTTTTACAAAACGCTCTAATTGAAATAAAAAAAATTCCCACCATAGCCATTGAGGAAGATTCATGTAGTGAATGCATAGTTGAATTTTTGCTTTCCTATGTACTTCTCTCCTATAATAGGATTTATATTCATAAAGGGTTTTTCAAACCATAACTTGAAAACCCAATGTCCTTGATGCCATCTGGATCCTCTCTGGCATGCGTCCATTATCCATGTGATATCTGTAGTTGCAACTTATTACTATGGTGGAAGGTCCCTTGTTTACCCTTTGTGCTACAAGGCTTTATCAAAGAGATTATAAAATGTAGATTCTTTGGCACCTGTCAAGAAGGCAATAGTGTAGAGATTGTATGTTCCCACACAGAAATTTTCTTTCTGTTTCCAATGGAATGCTAGGTACCTAATTGAAACATTTTTCTAGCAACCTCAATATTATCTCTCCTGGGTATCTCAGCTACTGGCATGAAATTGCTATCTAAGCACTTACTAATCCAAAGGCTTTAGTAAGACAACTTAGACTTCTCTCACACTTTTCATGCAGGCTGGTCCAAGTAATTCCGTCGCTCAACAAAGTCAGGAGAACCCCTTCAAATGTGATTTCGAAGAATTTAAAATAAAGAGGTGAAATAAAAATCTCGTACATAAAGTTCATTCTATAGCCAAAATGACAATGTGGACAATATGAAAAGAGAAGTTAATGCAATTAATAAAAATAAATATTGGACCAAAATTAGCACATCTAATCCCTGATACGGTATAATTACTCCTAGATATGTCAATCCGATAATTGGTAGTTGACATGAACAGACTGATACGTTTCATAGATCAAGATTTCAAGCTTCCCCGTGCCAGAATGAAAAAGCTCAAACACAGATGATTAGAAATTGTCAACCTAATGAAAAGTGATGGTTTGAATTATTATCAATCAAATGAAAATTGGGATTTGAAAGAAACTCTATTTACATACCTGTCAGAAAATCATCTTTCTGTTGACCATTGCAGCTCTTTGGTATACACCCAATGCGAGTAGAAATAATTTGAAAGCTAAAATTTTGGAAATGAACAATTCTGCAATGAAGTACAAGTTTTAAATGCAAATTCATATTCCAAAAGTGAGAAAAAGGTTAGAAAGTAGAAGCTTCTCCAATCTTGATTTTGTGTGGATGATAGGAAACTACATGCAAATAGTCTTCAAAAAGTAAATGTAGTCCAAAAATGCAAGTTGATAAATTTGGTCAATGGTGGTCAATGGGCAATAAGTTGGTGATGGTAATAGTGTTGAGCCACTAGATTTGAAGTTTAGCGATGGCCATTTCCTTGTTACTGTAGCAAGATATACTTTCAAGTAATTAAAACATGGCTCCATTTCCTTGCTACTGTAGCAAGACAAAAAACCCAATAATTAAAACACAACCCGATTTCTTTGTTGTTGTAGCAAGGTAAACTACCTAGTCATTAAAACATGGTCTTCCGACGTTTATTTTTTTTAAATTTTCAGAGTACTAAGCAGAAAAAATAAACAGTATCAGAGTACTAATAAAGAAGGAGAAAAAATTTCTTGTGCTTGCTGAAAGCCCTAGTTTGTAGGCCAAATTTTTCAGGAGAAAATATTCAGGTGTCTTATCAACATAAGGATAATATTAGGAGACATTCATCGCAATTAATG
This sequence comes from Pinus albicaulis, assembly GCA_034641835.2. Classification (NCBI taxonomy): domain Eukaryota; kingdom Viridiplantae; phylum Streptophyta; class Pinopsida; order Pinales; family Pinaceae; genus Pinus; species Pinus albicaulis. The sequence goes on along the minus strand of CM076579.1, from coordinate 661,402,380 downwards.
TAAAAGAGTGTCAACTTCTTGATTCTTGAAAAATTCCTTGAACTACTTTGAAATTTCACTCATGTGAAAGTTGAATTCTCAAAAGGAAATATCAGTCCACCAGTTAAAATGGGAAGCCTTAGCCAGAGGGATGGATACCTATGCAAATTTGGCATGAAAACATATTTGCAGGTAGATCAATAGTGGAATCATCATATATTCATCCATATAGTTATCATAATAAGAAGTATTGAAATGACACTCTTCCAGTTCGAGGAAGTTGTGACATTTTGGAAAAATTATTGATGATAGTATCATTTATAAATTATAATGATGGGACTTGTTCCCAATAAAAGTTGTGAACAAGTCAGGACCATTGATAGTATGATGCAATTTTTATCTCTATGTCGATATACCGAGGTAGTATGGTGCCATTGTTATATATAAATTTTGTTTCTCACCTCAAGTTTGATTTACCTACAATGGAACCCTACTAAGCAATAACATAAGGATCTAGGATTTATGAATGCATGAATAAGACCAGTCCTTATGCTTATTTTTCAACCCAAGGTAAAGTTTTGGAACTTGGGATATGATGTCACTTGTAACATACCCCCATGTGTAATTGTGATTTTTTTTTTTGTTCCAGTTTATGTTTGGGTGATCCACTATTCCTTGAATGACTTAGTTTTGACCATTCTTATGTTATTCTTCCAACACCCTTTTGCTGAGGTTGGGCCTAACATCATTGTTCTATTAGATGTGTTCTATAGTTTTGAAACCCATTAGTTGTGTTATCACTCAGTAACTTCTCAAGGTTAAATAAAGAACTCACCGAGGTAACCACAGACCAACTTTTAAACTCTAGGATCTAGCCTTCTTAGGGTTCAGAGAGGGCTCTCTCTATAAAATTTAACTTTTTTTTAATTATTAGATATTAGGCTAGTTATGATTGTGCAATTTGGTTTTCGTTTGTTTGGTTTGGTGGGAAAAATCACTTAAAGAGATGGATAGTGGGAAATATATTTTTCCATTAGGCTGAGTCAAAATTCAAGCAGACAGAACTAGGATCAAGGCCAAAAAGTCAAATGTTTTCAGGGTAAGATAAATAACCCTTAAAGACCTTAAAATTTTTTTTTGTGAGGTGATATGATCAAGATAAAGTGCATTGAAGGGTTCTTTGATCTGGAAAAGGGAAGGAGTAGGCAGAGGTCAAACGAAAGAGGGAGAAATTAAGGGTTCCCTACTATGGAAATCAACATAAAACATAGAAATGACAAACAATAAAGACATGGTGTTTTTAACAAATCCTGAAGTAATACTCCTGTTCATTCATTCAAATTTAGAACACATAATGGATTGCATCTAACAAATAAAGATAAACAATGACAAGTAGAAAATACTTCACTTCAATAGCTCATCACATGAATCTTGAAATATGATGATAGTTGATTTGATCCAGTCTACTAATCGAAATTTGAAACAAAAAAAGCCTTTAAGTCCACAAAAATAACTATAGAAATTTTCAGCAATTTATTCCACAATAACACTTCAAATGATGAAGTATTTATACAAATTCTAAACTAAAATATCTTGAAAAAATATCAAGATTGGTTTACAAATATCTCAAACTATTTTGCATAAATAGAAATTAATAAAAGGAAACTCAAAACTAATGAATCTATTTTGCACTATACTTATGGATTTATGGTGACAAAGAAGAGAATTCGAATTTGATATCAACTCTTAGTTGATGATGAGGCATCCAAGTCACTAACTATTTCCTTTCTTTGTGCATTCTGCTCCAGAAATTATGCAAACTTGGGGTCTAATGATACCTTTGTTTTTCTCAATCCGAACTCGATATGTAAAAATTGAAAGAGTTTTTTGTAGATAAATATGTTAATAAGGTAAACCTCTCTCCATGTCCCAAAATTCAATTCTAGTTGTTCACAATAGGCTCTGAAAAACTCTGTGTAAAACAGAACATTGCACAGTCCGAAAAATATACTTTGATGATGTGCATGTATCTTTCATTATGTAATATATGTATATAAAGTGAGATATTTTTCTATACCTTAGCATCTTAGGAACATAAACCTCCTCCATTTTCTCAAAATTCATCTTGTATTGACCACAATATTTTCTGCAAAATATCGACTTAAACAAGAAATTTCTGCAAAAATGTCCCTTCTTGCTCTATTTTCATCTTTTAACCTTATTGTTCTTTTAAATGTTTTTACTTCCACTTTGGATAAGCTTCATTGTTTTTGGTGAAAGTATTTTAATCTCCGTTTAACTATTACTGCTTATGTATTTATTTTTACAGTTTTACCTTGACTGCTCTGTCACCTTTTCTTATTTCACTTTCACTTTGACTTTCATCTGATACACTTTTAACGCTAATGCTCTTTGAATATTCTTTTTCACTATCATTTTGAATTCTTATTTCACTTTTACCATTCACTATGTAATTTCATCATTTTGATCTCTCCCTGAATTTGGTTTAATCCTTTATTTATCTACAAACTGTTTGTTCAATGAACCTTTTTAATTAAAATTTGAGAATTTGGAGCAAACAATTTTGTCAACTAGGATTGAAACTGTTGGCCCAATTTCATATTATGATAATAATCTGTAACAATCAAACAATTCATTAATAAAACCCTCTTCTGAAGGGAAGCCAATAATGACTTTAGGGAACAGGGAATATAGTGAAAGAAGTTCTGGCCATAGCAGGGGTTTTCTCATAATTTTGACCTTTAGATCTTAGGAACTCTTGTTTTTAGGTTTTTTGCACACTTCTGTAAGCTTATACTGTTTATAGAAGGTATTTCGGGTATGAAAGAGGTCTATTGAATAGTAATAGGCACAAAATGGCTTTCTTTTTGGTTTAAACCTTCAAATTTAGCTCTAAAACTGATCTTCAAACTCTTCACAGATTCAAGAAAAGGTAGAATCAGGGTTTTCTGTTCTTCTTGAATAAATTGGACTAAATTGGTTCAATTTAGACACATAAGGATCTTGAATATTTGCAAGGGTTCCTCTAGTCAATCAAAGGGTATTTAAAGTATATAATAGGTTAAATTTACTTCAATTTTGATTTAAATACAGATTTCAATATCAAAATTGTAATTTTATCTGGGTTTACCAGTGAATATGTTCCTTTGGAGGTAGATACAAGTCTTTTTGTGGGAAAAATAGGCTTTACAAGGCTTAATTTCTAATAAAATTGGTTCTTTCAAATGAAGGGAAGGTCTTTTTTCTTCGAAGAATACCTGATTGTGCAATTATTTGGTCTTTTAATAGTTTATTGGGCGCAAAACAGGCTTTTGATATGTTTTTAAGGTCTTTAGAAGTCAAATTAGAAGCTTCCAGTAGTTTTAACAACAACTACAATGGATTTTTTAGGTCCGCTGGGCGTAAAACAGTGTAAAATGCTTCGTTCTGTAAGTCCGAAAGGCAAAAAAATTTGATAAGTGCAAAAGAAAGGAATGAAAATGAGTTTTCATGGTTTTTAGGAAAATTAGGGTTAATTTAGCAGGAAATAAATGGCGGCCAAATCGAGCGAAGAAGGCGGTTTTTGGCTTCAAAGGGAAGAAAACACTGGTGGTTATCACGCGCGTCTAAGGTGGTAAGTAGTTTTGAATGGATTGAATGTGATCCAATGAGAATATGCCATGTCAAGGAGAGAGAAATAGGCGAAACAACCTATTTCGTGTAGAAATGTAATGGTTAAAGTCATGCAGCTTTATTTGCGATATTTGTTTTTCATCGTCAAGTCGGGGGGTTCGATTGCGAATGGTCAAGATCTGTTTCAAAAGTTGCATCGGGATTGGAGTGGGGTTCGAGGTTTTAATATATGCGGCGATGGGTTTTTAACTTTATAAATAAAACATTTATTAAAGTTAAACTTTAGGTTATATGATAAGCGGGGGGCAAAATTTATATACGTTTTTAATTAAAACATTTACCAATATTTTAACCAATACACTGGCGCGGGTTTATTATATGGTAATTATAACATTAAAAAATGTTTAAATACCATAGGGGGTGGGGTATATTTTTATATTTTTGATATGTTTAAACCTATGGGATAATGGGTAGGATTATTTCATCACGTGGAATATTTAACATAGGTTAAAACTTTAAAATAGTGGGTTTTGGGGTTATTTTAAATGTAAAGGATTTAATAATATACAGGAGGATATAGTTTAGGGATTTAATATATAAGTTATAAATGAAATAAATGGGTAATGTATATAATGAATAAAAAATACATAATTTAAAACTAAGTAAAGTGTAAAGATAGACAAATAATCATATTTTGTCCTATTTTTGGTTTCTCACACTTAAACTTAGGATAAATGTATTTTGTAGGTTTCTGAGTGATTTTGAATGAAGATGAAATTAATTATGTAAGGTTTTTACTTTTACTAAGTAAAAATGGGTTTTTATTTAGGAAAAGGGATCATGATTATGGAAAAAGGGTAAATGCTGATGAAAATGGGCTTTATGTAGGAAATCCAATATTTTAAATCAATCAGTTATCAAGCCTTGGGTCCGATCCCAACAAAAGTTAGAGAAATGATCTAAGCCTTTTTAACTGAAGGTTTAGAATACTGAATCATAGTGGGCGAGGGGAAATTAGTAATTTTTTCCTGATGATGCTTTATTACATTTCTTGCACAACTGATTTCTACCCACCCATATTTATTTCTAACATTTTTTACTTCGTTTTCCTGGGTGCATTTAAGCTTGCAACCCTAAATCAATTTTCTTTCAAAACATAAAAACTATCTAAGTCTAACCTTATTTCATCTGAGGGCTCAGATTAAACTGTTGAGCTCCTCATTTATTCTCTAACTATCTACTGATTTGTCAAGTTTAAACTGTTTGACATATCTTTATTCTCTATCTAAAACATGAAATTCAAAGCATGAAAAGTTAATATTAAACTATTTAACTGATCATGGATTATGGAACTTTGAAAAATCTGCACATAATCATTATTCTTGCAAAAAAGTAAACTAAAGTAGTGGCATTTAAACTTGCAACACTTTCATGATCTATTTTGATGGGGTTCATATTTAATATTCTTTTTTGATCTTTGTTTCTTTTTGTCCTTTGATTGTTCTTTTACGACATACCCTCTTTTCATCTTTTAAAATATGGGAATACATTTGCAGAAAGTAAAGTTTTGTACAATATTTCAATATGTTGACATAGCCAAATCAAAATTATGAATCATATATTTATAGGACCTTAACAGGTTTCATTTACAAGACTGAGAGGCTATGCTTGAAATTCCTCCAAGGGAGTCAACACAAGAGGATTGTAAAGAGGGAAATGAAACCTACAACTATCATTTCATACTGCTACTGCTAAAGAAGTCTTTTTTTTGCCTCAAAGGGATGCCTCTATACATTTCTATACCCGCATTAATTTAATCCATGGTGCATGTGGGAAGGGTCATCAAGTGTATAACCAATTATAAACCATTAAATATGGTGATTAATCTTGTAGTACATACAAGAGAGGTATTATGATAGAAAAAAAACCAATAACATGACAATATTAATCTCATATCTAAGTATACACATAATTGACATTCCTATTATGATCTACCATCCATGAAGCTTTCCTTGTGAAACAAACATCAAAAGAAACATGGAAATGCCAAGTCACAAAGGAATTAACATGTCCAATAATCTTACCATATTAAGAATGGAATGTCTTTGTACTAGTGCTTAGCATGGTTACACACTCAAGTGATGGAAATATTTCATATAAATACCAACTATATATGAAAATAACACAAATTATACAAATTAGTATTATTCTACCATTACAGTGTAAAAGACTCCATGACTCAACTATCTTTTGCAAAATTTTAAAGGAAAAATGCACAACTAATTTCATTTTTTTAACACAAACACCAAATTTGGATAAATCCACTAGTTTGGTGGTCAATGGGAAATAATTTAGTGATGGTAATAGTGTTGAGCCATTATATGTGAAGTTTAGTGATGGCCATTTCCTTGTTACTGTAGCAAGATATAATTCCCATTAATTAAAACATGGCTCCATTTCCTTGCTACTGTAGCAAGACACACTTCCCAATAATTAAAACACAACCCTATTTCTTTATTGTTGTAGCAAGGCAAACTTTCCAGCCATTAAAACACAATCTTCCGACGTTTTTTTTTTTAAATTTTCAGAGTACTAACCAGAAAGAATAAACAATTTCAGAGTACTAATAAAGAAGGAGAAAACATTTCTTGTGCTTGCTGAAAACCCTAGTTTGTGGGCCAAATTTTAAAGGAGAATATATTCAGGTGTCTTATCAGCATAAGGATAATATTAGGAGACATTCATTGCAATTAATGTAAAAGAGTGTCAACTTCTTAATTCTTGAACAGGTCCTTGAACTACTTTGAAATTTCACTCATGTGAAAGTTGAATTCTCAAAAGGAAATATTAGTCCACCAGTGAAAATGGGAAGCCCTAGCCAGAGGGATGGATACCTATGCAAATTTGGCATGAAAACATATTTGCAAGTAGATCAATATTGGAATCATCATATATTCATGAATATAGTTATCATAAGAAGTATTGAAATGACACTCTTCCAGTTTGAGGAAGTTGTGACATTTTGGAAAAATTATTGATGATAGTATCCTTTATAAATTCTAATGATGGGACTTGTTCTCAATCAAAGTTGTGAACAAGTCAGGACCATTTATAGTATGATGAAATTTGTATCTCTATGTCGATCTACCGAGGTAGTATGGTGCCATTGTTAGATCTAACTCTTGTTTCTCACCTCAAGTTTGATCTACCTAAAATGGAACCCTACTCAGCGATAACATAAGGATCCAGGATTTATGCATGCATGAATAAGACCAGTCCTTATACTTATTTTTCAACCCAAGGTAAAGTGTTGGAACATGGGATATGATGTCACTTGTAACATACCCCCATGTGTAATTGTGATTTTTTTTGTTCCTATTTATGTTTGGGTGATCCACTATTCCTTGAATGGCTTAGTTTTGACCATTATAATTTCATTCTGCTACCTCTAAAGAAGTACTAATTTTTGCCTCAAAGGGAGGCCTCTATATGTTGTTATACCTGCATTCATTTAATACATGGTGCATGTGGGAAGGGTCATCAAGTGTATACCCAATTACAAACCATTAAATAGGGTGATTACTCTTGTAGTACATACAAGAGAGGTATTATGATAGAACAAAACCAATAACATGACAATCTTAATCTCCTATCCAAGTGTACACATAATTTACATTCCTATTATGATATACCATCCATGAAGCTTTCCTTGTGAAATAAACATTAAAAGCACCATGGAAAGGCCAAGTCACAAAGGAATTAACATGTCCAAGAATCTTACCATATCAAGAATGGAATGTATTTGTACTAGTGCTTAGCATGGTTACACACTCAAGTGAGGGAAATATCTTATATAAAGACCAAATATATATAAAAATCACACAAATTACACCAATTAGTCTTATGCTACCATTACAGTGTAAAATACTCCATCACTCAACTATCTTTTGAAAAATTTTAAAGGAAAAATGCACATCTATTTTCAATTGGTTAACAAAAACACCAAAGTTGGATAAGTCCACTAGTTTGGTGGTCAATGGGAAATAATTTAGTGATGGTAATAGTGTTGAGCCACTAGATGTGAATTTTAGCGATGACCATTTCCTTGTTACTGTAGCAATATATACTTTCCAATAATTAAAACATGTCTCCATTTCCTTGCTCCCACGATCTGAAACAAGCCTCCCACGATAAGAAATAGTAGCAAATAAGTCAAAAATGTCTTTTTTGTTGCTACGTTGGATCGACGAAGGTTTGCTCCAAGATTAAATCTCTCCAATAAATTATTATCTACTAAACAGGGCCAACCACGTGAAGGTGGAATCTCTTATGCCCCCCCCCCCCCCCCCCCCTCCCTCACATCACTCTCAATTCCCCAATACCCAACCTATGTTTCATTTTTTACTTTCATGAACTGAAAAAAAAGTATTCAATAAATAATAAAAAAGAAATGTAGCAAAAAGTATGCAAGAAAACATTGAAAGTGCTTGACATAAAAATAGTATGATAAATGAGTTTTTTATATAACGCAAAAAAGGTTCCAAGTATGGTAAAATTGTCTTATAATAATACAATATCTTACATTATCAATTTTTTTTTCTTATTCCTACTTCTAAAACTCCTAACTACATCATTAGCATCATTGTGCTCTACTTTTGTTTTGTGCCTTTCCCACGTAGCTGACCTACTAGTTGCGTACTCACGATGTCTGGTCTCATGCAGTGATGGGGCATCGCCTACAAAAACAAATAATATTAAATTTTAATTGTCAGTTTTTAAATATCATTGAACTAGTTCGGTAACATTAATTAAAAAAAATGCAATGAGATTATTGACCTAGTGCACCAATTGTCACCATTGGAACTATTGCCCTGTGTTCCTCTCTGGTGGTAAGATGCTCAAGTACAACATTCTCTGTCATTAAAAAAAAAACGTTACAAGGATATAACCCTCAAGGTATAATTAGAAAAAATTATAAGTGGAAATTAATTACCATCCTGGTCCTCACTGATAGTAGCATTTCCGGCCTGGTCCCCACTGGAATGATTAGGTTGCACATGAGGACCATGTACTTTTGGCAATATTTCACTCTCAACGCACTGCTCTACAAATAGGCTATTTGGCTCGTTGAAAGTGTTGCTCCCCTGATTTAAACAAAGTTGTTAGAAATTAAATTTATGGATGAAAACAAACATATTGAAAGGTTAATGTTTTACCTTATCAAGCATTTTGGATCTTGGGACCTGTCTCAAGCTTCTACGACGTTCAAGTACAACTTGATAGCCAAAACAGAAAGCGATCTCTCTGTCTTCCTCTGTGGTTTTCGTTCCAAGGTCATCACCCTACATTACATATGATCGTGTATTTTTAATTTTATTTGATGGGATTACAAAAATGTTGGAAGGTGATACAATTAGTTATAAGATCTTTAGCTAATTACAATTCTTGCGGTTAATTTCATGTAGCCACCCTGGCCTAGCTTGTGATGTCCTTTTTTTTTCAATCCTAACTTTGGTTGCCTTGGAGGTGTCAGGCAAACTATCACCAAAAGCTTGAAGTCAGTTATGTAGCACACTTTTATTTTAGACATAGAGAAAATTAAAGCTATTGAATTAAAGTTGTAATTTACCTTGCAGGTCCAGTTAGCATTTTTTCTTCTTTCTTGGCCTTTTCTCTTTTCCTTCATTGATGAGTTCTCTCCACTCCCTCTCTGGAACTGTGAGAGGATGCTCGTATCTAGAGTTAATTTTCAAGTGTGTCCTATAGGAGTCTCGGGTATATTTCAGATATTTTCCATCTTCCCAAGTGACCGTTGTTCTATCAAATGTTCCACCCCAAGAAGGCCTTCTAGATAATCTAGAAGTTCTTTTTTTTCAGGTTGGAATTCTAGGAATTCCACCTTGTTTGTATGGTTGGGCCAAAAAATACCAACACTTTTCTCTCCAAGGCCCTTTAGAAATCATTGTTTCCTACAAAAAAAAAAAGATATTATCATTAATTTAAAAATAATAATCATGATAAAATATGTTTTAGATAGAGTACATGAAATAGTTAAGATATTAAAACTTACCTAGGAGTTGTGCTTGCTTTATAGGAACACCTTCATTATTCACCAAAAACGTGCCTGGAATGGTCCCCGTGGAGGTGACACATGTAACTCCAGGAAATTCAATAATAAAGTTGGCCATACCAGCCTCATCACTGCCAACACGTTCAATGGTTGGTTGTGTGTCTTCTTGGGCAAGGTGTGTTTTTTTGGCTGCCACCTAAAGGCATAGAAGGTGTATGAGAGGGTTCCTCGGAAATCTCTTGCCTTTGTGTCCCACTACCACCAACACTGGGGACATAAGGTATCGGAAAATACTATATACAAAAGATTTTTTTTGTTAGTTTAGTTAATGTAAAAATTAAAAATAAATCTATCACAATTGATCTCATGCAGAAAAAAAAAAAAACTTTCCTTTTTATTTTTTGTTATTACCTTATATGTTTCTAGCTGGGTCATAAGTTGTCTTATCCTTCTTCCTAATTCAGGTGTTTGAGGCACAACATCTACCAAACGCTCAAGTTCCTTGGTTGCTTTTAGCGCCTTTTTTTGCAACAACACCAATGGACATGGGGATGAAGACAACCCTTCCTCGTTGAGGGAATCATCAGGCACACCGTGGCCAAGTGTCTACATATTTGAACAAAATTAACATTATTTCAATTATGTAAAGAACTAGAATACCTTAAGATGGAGCAAGGCTGGCACATTTTCTTCGACTGGCCCCTTTCTGAGATCAACCTGCCACATTATAAAATAATAAGAAGCATGAAATATATAAAAAAATTGTTAAATATAAAGAAAATAATATGAAACTAAAATTTTTATATTTTTACCTGTCCTGGGGTTGTTCCTATACTACCACGACTAGTCTGCCACTTTGCAATAAAATTAGAAATGTGAAATCTTGAAAAAAACATCTAACTTGAAAACAAAAAATGAAAACTGAAATAATTTGTAAATTTACCTTTCTAATACATAAAATTTTTTCATTAAAGATTACCAATTTACCATCAAATGACATTTGAGTTTAAAGAGAGTAAACAATAAATCAAAAATATTAAGACAGTGTCTTCTCTAAGTTTTCAGATCAACATACAACACAAAAAGTTAGAGGCACATTTATAAGGAATGGGAGTGAGCCAAACATTGTGACTTAAAATTCTATGATCATTGGCCTTTGTTTTGTTGGTAGAGTAGAAGAGGCCCTGGAGTGGTTGAGTATAATTAAAAGTAAGGGCTATAAGCCAAATATTTATGCTTACACCTTGCTAGTAGACAATTTTTTCAAAGTAGGTAGATTCAATGAGGCTAAAGAGATTTTCAGTGAAGCTTTAATGAGTGGAATAAAGCTAATTGTAGTGACCTATAATGCATTGGTCAATGGATATTGCAAGGGAGGGAAATTGGATGAATATTTCCTTTTGTTGCACTAAAAACCGTCACCTTGACATTCTGCTGACTGTATGAGCTCATTTTCACTCATACTTACCTCCTCTACAAGTCTTACAACCTCTACTCCTAATGTCAAGCCCTAAAATAAGAGAAAAAAAACCCTAAAAAGCTCCAAAACCCTGGGTACGTAGGTAATGTGAAGCTTATCTGCATTCCTGGCTAGGGTACGCAGGTAATGTGAAGCAAAACTACATTCCAGAACGCAATTTATCTATGTAATGCCTGCGTACCCCCTGTCAAAGTCAAAAGGGCGAGAATTAAAGTTAAAAAATTGATTTTTGGTCAATTCTAGAAGCTTTTGGATGAGATTTTTTGGGGATGAGTACGCTCTAGTAAGGTTCATGCATCCCACACCTTAAGGATCTAACCCCTTGATGTGAGGAGCCTATCCCTTTGAATGAGGATTCTATCCCTTCATAGGTGGAACCCTAACCTCCTCATCTTCTCTATAAAAAGAGGCATTGGGTAGCCTCAAAGAGAGTTCAAGATTTAGTGTGTGATTGAGGTGAAGTGCTGTTGAGATTTAGACTTCTTTTTGCTGAGCTTTTGTGAGGAAAGATCACATACCTCTATTTGCTCCTGGAGGAAGAGTGAAAAACTTATAAAGTAGAGGAGACTCCTGCTTCGGACCTTGGGAAGGCCTGTTCAACATCAAGGCTAAGGTTGTAAGGTTCTTCTATTATTTTAAGATTAATATAATAAAGTTTTGTTTTTCTCAATAAATTGTTGTTCGATTGTTTATTTCAATAAGTTGTCGTTTGATCATTTATTTCATAGATTCCTTGATCACTATGATAGGTACGTTTTATAATTATTTGTTATACAGGTGCTATTTAATATTTTCTTGTTTGTGATTGCAGGTATTTTGAAGAAAGCACTTTCAAGTGATTGAAAAGACGAAACTTTGTTGTGACGAAAGAACTATTGTTGAGACTAAAGAACTATTGTTGCGACGGAAGAACTCTTGTTGTGACGGAAAAACTATTGTTGTGACGGAAGAACTACTGATGCGACGTAAGAACTGCGGTTGCAAATAAGCATTTGGATCTAAGGTAGGATCGAAACCTTCATAGAATTTACTTTTAAAATTAATATATTTAGAGAAATATAAACTTAGTTGTTTGTTTGTTGCTAGATTGTCTTCTGACACTAGGGAGATTGATCTTGTCTGCAAGATCGATTTATCCGGCCAACACCTTCTCCTCGAAGAAATGAATGAGAATGACTGTATGCCTAACATAATAAGATATAGTACCATAATTTATGGGCTAATAAAAGAGAACAAAATCTTAGAGGCTTTGAATTTTCTTGATCAAATGGCAGACAAGAGCTACGAACTATATATGAAGACAACACTTTCTTATTTGTGGTGCCCTTGCCAGATCCTTATAACGAGCGGTTGCATTACTTGTGGGATGATTAAATTTCTTAGTCAGTAGTTGGCTCAAGGTGATCTTGGGTTGTGTGTTTTTAAAACTATGGTTACCACCAGGCCTCCAAAATTTGGTTGCATCATAATATATTGCTTTTCTATATGATTAAAATCCTTTGGGGCGCTGACTAGTGAGTGCCAATTGTTCAAATTGTAGTTAGCATGCATACACAATCATATGCACATAATTTTTTTTATCTAGGGCCATAGTTAATGTTTCCAGAGAGCTATTTTGATGTTATGTTGAATTTGAATTTTGAAAATGTAAAGATAACAAAAAATTCGCAAGTAAAAAATAGGTACATGATTTACAAGAAGTCTGTTGAAAACTAGCGAACCATTAGAATACTTGGCATAGAATTTGTGTACAAATTTTCATCTAGAGTATCATATGTACCTTTCTTGTGAATAATATAGAGAATTCAAGCAAGATTCTGATGCCTCTCTCAAAGAGTGATGCAAAGGAAAAGAGGATGTTAAAAGGTGTCCTGGTTGTGGGTTCACAATTGAAAAAACTGAAGGTTGCAATCACATCAATTGTAAGTGTGGTAAAAATATTTGTTGGGTATGTGTAGAGTCCTTTGATAGCAGTGATAGTTTTTATAGCCATTTTCTTGTTGTACATGGTGGTTATGTAGATGGTGGTTACTAATTTCAAACTCTCTTACTTTTTCTTCATTCTATGTTGAGCTGATGATGTTTATGTTTGTTACAAGCTGTGATAGATATTTTAATGCATGTGTTTTATTCCTCCACACAAGCTAAGGTTAGGTTAGTTGTGGTAGGTTAAACTAAGGTGAATTTGTTGAGATTCAAAAAGATTATGAGCTTAGTGAAAAGAGTCGCCTTCACTAAGTGGGCCCAAAAGCTATTTTTGGCGCAAGTCTATTTTTAGACATGATGATCATATTTCAGAAGTTGTGGGATGCTATTTATGGATGGTTGGTCAAGTTGGAAAAATAGATGAAATTATATTTTTAGAATATTGGGCAAAGTCTATTTATAGATCGTCAATCTAAAAATAGATGCATGTCGATTATTATTAGCTCTTAATAATAATTAGACACTAAACTGTAAATTATTCTCTTGGAGAACTTTGTTTCAGTGCACATATGTGGCACATCAGTGGAATGAGGGAATTACACAATTCCCAAGGGTTTACTGGAGCTAATTCATGGAGGACTCAATTAGAACTCAAGTGGCATAGTTATGACACAGTTGGAAGAAGTAGTTATGGAGTTGTATTTAGTTTAACTCAGTTAGACTTAGTTGAGCTAGTTGTATCTAGTCTAACTGAATGATACACTAGTGAGAGTGGAGTGAATTAATTATTTAATTAATTCAAAAATAATAACTCATTAATCAACTGAACAATACATTAGTTAACTACAGTGCATGGCAGTTTCAGTGGAGACCCAGTGGAGAGATAGGTGAAAGGGAAAGATGGACTATTTGTTGCAACTATAGTGATGAATTGATTGCATCACACACACATTGGAGTTTCCAATGAGAATTGCATAGTCAAGGTAATAGTAATTCAAATTCATTCAGAGCTATTTTTCAATAGGGATTGCGTAGTGGATGCAGGCTAGCAGGAGGGCAAAGATCGGTGCATGGATTTGCAAGATTGTTCCTAATTAGTGTATGACGATTGTACTGTACTGAGAGCTTGATAAGCTTTGTATGAGGATTTTCATATGATTTCATGATACATAATATATAGTTGGGGTTTTCAGCTTCAGGCTTTCCCGGTTAAAAACTGTTATGTGCGATTGATTATTTTTGTTTATGCCTCACATGTGTGTGCAATTAATTTTTCTGCAAAAGATTAATAAGTGGAATTGATTATGTATTTTACATAAATTTAAATAGTGTAAGATAAATTGAATCAAAGACATATGCATGCTTAGTGCATATAATTTCTACATGGTATCAAAGAATTTTTGATTGAAGATCGCAATTGTGAAGTGAGTTTGTGCTGGTGGACAGTTCGAATATGCTACAGAAGATTCTTTGTGCTGAAGTTTAGTATACATTGAAATGTTTTTCAATGGGTTGTGATTGGAGTATGCCCTTGATGGGAGCTTGAATTACATAGCCTGGAAGGATAGGATGGAGGCGGTGCTGGAGGATAATGGGCTGAAGGAGTTCATCGATAGCGATGTTCCTAAGCCGGGATCTAACGATGCTGCATTACTTGACGCATGGCAAAAGAATACAACAAAGACGAGGAGAATTTTGTTGGAAGGTTTGAAGGGCCATATTGTGTCCATCCTTCATGGGAAATCCACTCCATTATTAATGTGGAAGGATTTGAAAGACTTGTTCCAAAGTCTAAGTGGCCAGAGGAAGTTGGCGCTTAAAGACAAGCTCAAAAAAATAAAAATGGAGAAGGGTGACAGTATTCCAAAATACCTCACGAAGTTTGTCCACTGCACGGATGAACTGGGAAGTGTGGGGGTTACTGTTGATGAAGAAGACTTGGTGAGCTTGGATCTCCTTGGGCTTTTGAAGAGTTGACATAGCTATGAAGACTCTGTCAATGGACAGGAGAAACTGCCAAGATGGGAGCGACTTTGGTCGAATCTTGTGCAGGAGGAGATGAGGCGGGGTACCAGGGATGGATATTCATAGAAGAATGAATATGAAGAGAATTGTGCTTTGGATACCAAATAAAGGAAAGGTAAGGGGAAGAAACATCCTAAAAAATATGATTCTAAAGGCAAGAAGCAGGATTTGTCCAAAGTGAAGTGTTTTTACTGTCACAAACATGGACATTTCACCACTAATTGCCTAAAGAAGAAGAAGAAAAAGAAGGTTGTTGGATCTGCACCTGGGGAGGCCTTAGCCTCACAATTTTAACTTGATTTCTCCTTGATCGCATGCTTGGTTTCAAGCTATATGAGATCGGTGTGGTATCTTGATAGTGGTGCATCTTTCCATATGACGGGAGATAAGGAGTTGTTTAGTGACTTGGAGGAGCATAACCTTCAGATGCATATAGAGATGGGCGATGATGGTTGGTACAATACGACTGGCATTGTGACCATTAAATTTGAGAGGGATTCCGGTAATCCATTCTTGTTGAAGAATTTCATGCGTGTTCCAGGTCTGAAGAAGAACTTAGTCTTGGTCGCAATGCTGGAAGACAAAGGTTATGATGTTGTTTTCAGTTAGGGAAAAGCCTTCCTTCGACATAAAACAATGGGTCAAACCAAGAAGATAGGGGTTCGAATTAAGAATCTGTACAATCTGGAGGTAGATGGCTGTGCTGCAATGGTGGGAAAAGTAGAATAAGTGGTGAGCCAAGATGAGGGTGAATTGTGGCACAAGAGATTGGACCATCTTCACCATGGAAGTTTGAATATTTTGTAGCAGATTTCTACTGGACTTCCCAAGGGTACTCTTGCGCTGTCAGATTAGTGCAAGGGATGTACTATGGGTAATTTTGTGAAAACCACCTTTCATGAGAAGGAGAACCGTGCTTCGGTGATCCTGGAGAGAATTCACACAGACGTGTGTGGACCTTTCTCGATTTATTCAACAACAAAACACAGGTATTATGTTATATTTGTTGATGACTATTCTCGTAGATGTTGGATCTTCTTCATGCAGAAGAAGAGTGAAATGTTCTCAAAGTTTTGTGAGTTCAAGGCATTGGTGGAGAAGGAATCGGGGAAGTAAGTGAAAGCTCTACAGAGCAATAATGGTGGTGAATACATCTCGGGTGAATTCAAAGACTTATGTAGCAAAGAAGAAATTCAAAGAGAACTCATAGCGCCTCATAACCCACAATAGAATGGGGTCGTGGAGAGGAAGAATAGAATGATTGTGGGTGCTGCACGAGCAATGTTGCATGACCAGGGGCTACCGATGCACTTGTGGGTGGAAGCATGCAACACTGCGGTTTATGTGCAAAACTGTTTTCCTCATAGAGTACTTGGCATGAGTACACCTGAAGAAGCTTTTACTGGTAAGAAGCTTGATATTTCTCATTTGAAGATTTTTGGCTCACTTGTTTCCATTTATGTGACAAAGGACACCGGGAAGAAGCTAGAGCTGACTGCAGAAGTTGGGATATTTGTGGGGTACACAGAAATACCCCATAATTATCGTGTGTATTTGCTAGACAATCGGATGACTGTTGTGCGACGGGATATAAAATTCAATGAGGTGAAAGCCATGAAGTTGTCGCTTGAGAGGGAGCTACACTTGCATGCATAGGAGGAACTTCTTATTCCCAAAGATGAGCCTCTAGATGTGGATTAGCCACAGGAGGAGATTCATGGAGTGGAGGAGTCCACTCATGCAGAACCAAACATCAGACAAGGCATAAAACGTACCACAAAAGTTGAGAGACTGAAGCTTGATGCGGCACAGAATGTAGGAGTCCCTACATCACAGTGCAGACAGAGATAGTCACCTGACCGATTTGCTGGATACATGGCTCTTATGAGCAAGTGTATCATGACAAAGCTATCTTCTTTTGAAGAAGCAATGTAGAAGCCCACATGGGTAGATGCCATGGTGGAGGAGTATAACTCCATTGTCAGAAATAGTGCTTGGGAGATTTTTCCAAGGCCAGTGGGAAAATCAGTCGTAGGATGAAGATGGATCTACAAGGTAAAGAAAGCTACTGATGGGAGCGTCGAGAAGTATAAGGCAAGATTTTTTGCCCGGGGCTTCTCACAGATCGAGGGGATTAACTATGAAGAAACCTTTGCACCTGTCACATGATATTCTTCCATACGGACCATCCTTTCTCTCTCAGTGCAAACAGGTTAGCACATTCATCAGATGGATGTGAAGACTGCGTTCCTTAATGGGATCATTGAGGAAGAGGTGTACATTGAGCAGCCTGAAGGAATTGAGATCTTCAGCAGTGAGTCGCATGTGTGCAGGCTCCAAAGAGAATTGTATGGGCTGAAACAAGCACCGCGTGCTTGGTACACTCGGATCGATAACTATTTCACTGGACTTGGATCCACCAAGAGTGAGGCGGATGCAAACCTATACCAGATTGTGGTGGAGGGTAAGCTTTTAATCATTGTACTTTATGTTGATGATTTAATACTAATGGGTGATGAGAAGTTGATACACTCATGCAAGAAAGATCTTGCAAAGGAGTTTTAGATGAAGGATTTGGGCCTCCTTCATTATTTCCTTGGATTGGAAATATGGCAGCGAGAAGGTGAACTGTTTGTGTCTCAAGGCAAGTATTCCCGAGAGATATTGGAGAAGTTTCACATGCAAGGATGCAAGCCTATCGACACTCCTCTTCCAGGAAATTGGAAGAAAAAGGATGCTACATCGGCATAGGTAGTGGATGCCACTGTTTATCGACATTTGGTGGGTTCGCTCATGTATTTAGTCAATACAAGACCGGACATATGCTATGCAGTGAACCAACTTTCACAAGCGATGGTTAAGCCTACCAAGCTCTTTTTGAAGGTAGGAAAGCATGTCTTGATATATCTCAAGGGCACATCTGAGTATGGTTTATGGTACAGATAGAAGAATGAGGTGAAGTTGCATGGCTTCACGGATTCAGATTGGGTAGGAAACCCAACAAACAGAAAGAGCACATCAAGATGGATTTTCAATATCGGATCTATGGCAGTTTCTTAGTATAACAGGAAACAAAGATCTGTGGCACTCAGTTCAATAGAAGCAGAATACATGGAAAAAAGTCAAGCTGCATGTGAGGCTATCTAGATGAGGAAGATTCTGGTTGGTTTGTTCAGTTCACATTTAGATCCCACAGTGATACATTGTGATAATAAGAGTTGCATTAAACTCTCGGTTAATCCTGTGTTTCACGATATATCTAAACATATTGATATCTGGTATCATCATATCAAATATTGTGTGTAGCGGAAGATCATGTTGCTTCAGTACATTCCTACGGAGGATCGGGATGCAGATATTCCCACGAAGGCACTCACCAGGAGAAAATTCGAATACCATAGAGGCAGGATTGGGGTGAAGGATAATCCCTATCTTGTTGAGAGGGAGTGTTGAGATTCAAAAAGATTATGAGGTTAGTGAAAAGAGTCGCCTTCACTAAGTGGGCCCACAGGCTATTTTTGGTGCAAGTCTATTTTTAGACTATGCCTATTTTTAGACATGATGATCATATTTTAGAAGTTGTAGGATGCTATTTGTGGATGGTTGGTCAAGTTGGAAAAATAGATGATATTCTATTTTTATAATATTGGGCAAATTATACTTATAGATCGTCGATCTAAAAATAGATGCATGTCGATTATTATTAGCTCTTAATAATAATTAGACACTAAACAACAACTTATTCTTTTGGAGCACTTTGTTTCAGTGCACAGATGTGGCACATCAGTGGACTGAGGGAATTACGCAATTCCCAAGGGTTTACTAGAGCTAATGGATGGATGACTAAGTTAGAACTCAAGCGGTAGAGTTATGACATAGTTAGAAGAAGTAGTTATGGAGTTGTATTTAGTTTAACTCAGTTAGACTCAGTTGAGCTAGTTGTATCTATTCTAACTGAATGATACAATAGTGAGGGTGGAGTGAATTAATTAGTTAATTAATTCACAAATAATAACTCATTAATCAACTGAACAATACAATAGTTAACTACAGTGCATGGAAGTTTCAGTGGAGACCTAGTGGAGAGATAGGTGAAAGGGAAAGATGGACTATCTGTCATGATTATAGTGATGCATTGATTGCATACACACACATTGGAGTTGCTAATGAGGATTTCACAGTCAATGTAAGAGTAATTTGAATTCATTCAGAGCTATTCTTCAGTAGGGATTGCGTAGTGGACGCAGGCTAGTAGGAGGGCAAAGACCAGTGCATGGATTTGCAAGATTGTTCCTGATTAGTGTATGATGATTGTACTGTACTGAGAGCTTGATAAGCTTTGTATGAGGATTATCATATGATTCCATGATACATAATATATAGTTGGGGTTTTCAGCTTCAGGCTTTCCCAGCTAAAAACTGTGTTATGTGCAATTGATTATTTTTGTTTATGGTTCACATGTGTGTGAAATAAATTTTTTCGCAAAAGATTAACAAGTGGAATTGATTCATTATTTTGCATAAAGTTAAATATTGTCAGATCAGGTGAATCAAGGACATATGCATCCTTAGTGCATAGAATTTCTATAGAAGTGACATCAAAGGATACGAAACTTCTAGTGCTAGAAGGGAGAAGGGGGTGCTTAAAACATATGGAATTATATTGATAAAACTCAACCTTGATTGATATGGGTTGTTGAGTAAGATTTTGAAAAGTAGACATTATAAGTACATTATAAAGTAGAAATTTCTTAATTACAGGGGGTAAACTCATTATGATTCAAGAGCATACAATAATTATTCAATTGAACGACCTTTGCCATAAAACGTATGTCCCCAAATTTGTGTTGCTTTGAATCTCAGATGATTTTCTTGATTTGGAAGACAACCTACGAAACATTTCCCAACTTTTGATGATTTTCTTGATTTGGAAGACAACATGTGAAACATTTCCCATCTTTTGGGAATATATTGCAGGCCAAAAAGATAAACATTAAAGGAATCATAAATAGAAAAGAAGGGGTATGTCATGGGAATCTTGTCAATAGTTACCTGATAGAGAAATATACCTATCAATATTATGTCACGATTAAAGTGGAAAGGAAAAACATGAAATTCAAAAGTCTAATAGAATCTTCTAAGGTTGCTTGAGACGATGGTCATATATCCTCTAAAGTTTCCCTTAGATGCATCATTAAATTATGAATATGGTGCTCAAAATGACAGTTTGGCAATTAATCATTATTTGTTCCATAGTTTCCATAGCCTTGGGTATGGCTTGGGAGTACTTGTGTGTAGTGTTTTAAAACTTGGATCACGTTGACTCAGACTACTATATCAGCTTGGCCAATGGATTGGTTCAGAGGACCAGTACCTACTCGGCCGAGTCGGACTGTTTTGGTACCAAACCACAAGGCATGACTTGGATGGTTTGGTACCAAACCGGCCCAACTCGACTAAGTCCGTACATTATTGGCCAAGTCATTTTTTGATGGAATTTGGGCATGTTATGTTATGCATAGGTCATTCTTTGACTTGTATTTTTGCTGATATTTTAGAGCAGATTTTCCTGGACAGAAATTTGGCCTTATTTTAGCCTCTTCGCAGCCCCTCCACTGACTTTTTCTTGTTTCTACCAACATGCTGTAAATATTCCCATAAAACATGGGGTTTGAGAAGATCTATTTAGTGTGCCTATGGAATTTTTATTCTAAGGGATTTTGGAAATTTCCTCCTCCACTCTGTTGTTGGCACGGGCATGTCAATTACATTCCACAAATTATGTTACTAGTTGGAGGTTTCTTGCTTGTTATCTTGGGTTTCAGGTTGTGCTTCAACCTGTTTGGCACTTTTTTCTAGCATAAATTTGGTTATTGGCAAGCTTGCTAATTTAGGGTATGTATAGATTTTTGGGTTTATCTAAGATCAAAATTTCTATGTGTAAGCAACGATTCATCACATGTGTGGTTTTTTGGATGTTCCCACAATAAATTAGTATTTCTTCTCACTGTAATTTTAGTGGAGTATCTCTAGGTTTATACTCTGTAGATACTTGAAGGCCCAAGGGTAAATTTTTGAGGGAGGGTATTAACTTTTATCATTCAAAAATTATATTTTCCTAATCCTTTTTAAGGGCCCTTCCCACTCTAGAGGTCATGTAGAGCCTCACTGATTATATATATATATATATATATATATATATAGATATATATATGAGTAGACTTTGCATATTTTGTCTCTAATGGTTTGGAATCATGGTTTTGAATCTTCAAATTTCAAATATAGTTTTTCATTAAAATTTAAATATTATCTATATTTTTTTAGCAAACCAAGCAATTGAAATCAGATCAGTCTGAGTGATTCCAAGTCCTAGTTGACCCTTGACTGATTCTGAGGGTTCCTTCAGTAAGGGAGTAATTTTATTTTGTGCCATAGTTGACCCAATAGTTGGATACTTATCCACAAGAGGGATCTTTCCTAGTGGAATCCAAATATTGTATCACTGTTCTAGACTAGAGTGTGGTGTAATAGTTGCCTCGACTCCTATCCCCTTTTCCGGTCCAAATTGCATAGTTGACAAAGAGAGGGTTGTGATCTTGATCTAACACCATAGAAGGTAAATTTAAGACCAAGGGGAGCCACAATATAGCAACCATCTATTTAGAAATCGTTTACTTTTTTTTTAATAACATAAATACAAAATATTTGTGTATTATCTTTCCTTTTTCTAGCTTGTATCAAAAAAAGTATCTTTAAAAGTTAGAAAACCCTTAGGGTTTTAATTTTATATCGAATTTTTTTCTAAGGGAATTTATACCCTCTTGTCCTCAACTAAATCACATTTCAAAAGGGTATTTTCAAGGTATTTTGTAGATATAAAATTTATTCCAGTATAATTTTACACATATGCTAGAAAAAATCTCTCATTCAAAGGGCATATTCAAGTATTTATCATTAATAACCCTCTGTTTTAGTCTAAGTTTGATTTCATATCTTATCATCAGTTTTCTAGGGTAAAAATGGACATTTTTCAAGTATTGTACAGTATATTTTATTTCCAAAATAAATTTCTTGGTTTTAACCCTAGGGGAAATAAACGTTTTCCATTACAAGTAGTTTCCAGATCGTTAGAAACTTCATTTTTACTTGCAAATAAGAGTTGGGTTCTTTTTGTAGTTACCAACATATTTCCCAAGATTCACCACCCATGGATCTATTGATCTAGTGTGTTTCCACACTTGTGGGTGGCCTACAAAGGGACTTTTTCTTGGTGGTTTTCTACATTTTTACCACTTTTATAGGTCTAAAAATTAGGACATCAACATACTCATCTACTTTCAGCCACTTATCAAAGGGTAATTCAAGGAATTCTTGGTATCTATCACTCTCCTTTGGTGTTATAATAGCTAAATTTTTAGAGGCTTGAGTTATTTTTTTCTTTCTGGTCTACGTTTTTCTGCAACTCATTTTATTACTTTAGATCAGTAAAATTAATAATTAACTCCTATCTTCATCTTAGACATCAATACTTAGAACTAGTCTACTTATAGCTTGGGTGAAGTTTTTTGTGTGTAGATTAGGGAGGTATTCCATATCATTTAGTAAGAGTTGGCTTAAAGAGTGGGATTTGTTTCAAGGTGACATTTAGCACTTATCCCATATGGTACTACCTTACTGCATCAAGAAGACCTTGTAAATACTGCTAAATTGGTGGTAATGGTGAGTAGTACACACTTTGTGTTTGAATTTTAGCAAATCAAGTTTCAAACTGTGGGTGAATTTTGTTTCGACATCAATTTAGGAAAACTAAATTACTTTAATAAGTTGTTATTCATGTCAAAAATTCTTGATTAACACAAGCCATGGAAATATGGAGAATATCAAGCAAGCATATCATTTTCTAGGGAAACTAAATGACTTTAATCAAATGGTTTTAGTCAAAAATTTATTGATAAAGTACCAAAATGGCACAAAGTTGTTACGAGTGTTCCTCTCATATTGTGGAAACAAGTGGATTTCACATATAAAACACTATGATACTAGTAGGATCTATTATCACCGGTCACCACATATGGCATGAGATTCCACTGGTGATTTTTGATACAATGGATTGGTTGCAGTATGCTATATATGGATTTTTCGCTAGATTGTGGTTAGACACACCTTCATTCATTTTTTTGGATATGATGCTCACACTTGATGGTGTTGTAAAACATCATGGTCAAGGGGAATGTAATATTCCAAATTAGCATATAGCCTTGGAATCCAAATTTGATGTTGCTGGTGGTTTTGGGGATAAGAGGGAGTTTTTCACGTTGTCTTTCCCTTTGAAACCCCTTGACTTGAACACAAAGTCATTTTTTAGAATTTTTTGAAGGCCATTTGTAAGCATATTTTCGGGGTTTTAAGGAGAATCTCAAGTGATGTAACAGGCTAGTTGTAATCTTTTGGCCTTAAGGTGTTTTTTCAGTTGGAAAAAGATTCTGCCAACTAACAGTTGTTATTTTCTTAAATTTCTTTATATTAGGATATTTTAGTCAAGTGCTTGGGTGTCTTGGGAGTGCCATGGAGCCAATAGAACCAACATTGAACCATTTTAAGGCATTTAGAATGAGTTTTAATGGGTATAACAAGAAAAAGAGAAGCTATAGCCTATGGCTATGGTGCATAGTAGCTAACAATGAGGTGATTAGGCTTGTATTAACACATAGATCCACATTCAAAACCTCTTGAGTGGGTGTAGATGAGGCCAAGTGCAAATCTCAATTGGTCTTGATGGAATAAGGATGCCCCTCATAGCATGGCCACTTAGCTCAAAAACAATTATAAGTTACTATAATCAAAATGTCCGAGAAAAATTGGGACTGCATTTTGATACATAAGATTTCACACTTCTTTTTTCCCTCAAATTCCCATATTTAAATTTCTAGGTCAGTTTGGTTAAGGATTGAAATTTGCTTCAAAACCATTATCAAAAATCTTAGACACCGTTGGCAATTTGGGATAAATTTAGAGGGTTCTTGGGTAAGATGTGAATGATACAATGATATTTACTCTGGGGGTATAAACCAGCTTGTATACTATGTGGCTACAATTTTTGACAACAATCTAGTTGTTTGTCCCAATAATACATCTGAAATCGTGATATAGAGATGCAAAAAAAAAAAAGGAAAGATGCATGCAACAAATATTGGGAGAGGCCTTGGAAATTGAGGTGAGGGAGGTTCCTTAAGGGTTTTAACGTTTTGGAGATGATGCAAACATCTCAAGTAATAGACAAACTAGTCTATGATTTTACTTGTCCACCTGTTGGTGCACAAAGCACCTTAGATTCATGTTGGAAGGAAAAAGAGTAGCAAAAAGGTAGAGAGAATTGCAGGTAGATGGTGGTATTTGTGGTCTAAGTTTTAAAGACTCTTAACTATGAGCATTGAGAAGCTTAGCAATCCCTTTGGCAAGCTAACAACATTGATACCATCTATGTCACATGGTTCACCGAAATTCAAACTTGAGGTTTAAAATTCAACGAACCTAAAGAAAATTCTGAGGTTTGATTAGGTTCTTCAAACCTCATGACAAAACCTTAAGTTGAATTCAAATTGAATTTGAACTTGAAGGAAAAATTGGGTTTTTTTTATTGGTTTTCTCATTTTTTATAAATAATAAAGTAAAGTTTTTCTAACCCTAGATCCCTTGACTTAGAATCGTTTTTGAACTTTTTTGTACACTCTTTTCTTCAACCAACTTGTCTCCATTTCCCATGTCACTGACCCTCTTTCCATTGCTGCTGACCCTCTTTCAAGGTAATTTAGAAGCATATTCGAGTTTTGATACTGAAAATAGAACATCTTCGTGATAATAATATTGGAGCAAATTTTTGTGAAATTAACCACATGGAAAGACAAATAATCCTTGTGATAAGAAATACCATCAAGCCTGACATCCATGTGATAGAGTTCACTTAAATATTTTGTCAAACACTTTGGTAACAGACTCAAACAAAACTCAAATTCAAAGTTATAAGGCATATCTGAAATAGATGCATGTATCTTGTTTTCCTTATTTTTTTAGGTCAGAAATAATAGCTTTAGTCTTTGTATATGATCTTGTAAATAACATGCTATGACAATAATTGAACATTACTATATGTGTAGCAATTAATTCAAGAGTTTCTTCAAACATTTTTCATGCAACAAAACTATATCAGATAAACGGTAGTAGCAAATGAATGAATTATACATCAACCCATAAAAAATGTATTTATAGACCAAAAAATAATTATTTAAAAGCATACCCTACTTGCCGATGTGAATACAAGTTAACAAAATTCAACTTATGTAAGGTTGTGGCATAAAACAAATAAATATTTTTAGATGCAATTAGACAAACAATTAGTGAGAAACTTCTTTAATTTCAATGGCTTGTGTTACAACCACCTCATGAATGGTATCAAATGTAATATTTACATTGTGCAGCCTTACGAAACACTCCTCCATACAAATATGTGGCTTAGGATATCTGCAACTCTAAATCTAACCAACAAACTTGCATGGCAACTGAAAGGCAAAACAAACCAACACTTAATATTATGTTGGCTTTGATGGCTAGGAATTGTCTTGGGAAACATAAAAGAATCTTAATATATTTATATATTTCAAGGGCCAAAATTACACCCATTTCTTACCAAATTTAGAGTTAAAAGGTTAAACTTATGGCTGAAGAGAAATCATATAAGTGCCTTGTTTTGTGTCTTGGGTGCATGCAGTCTAAGGTGTGAAAATAAGGGAATTGTTGTACTAAAATGAAGGTGCTCTAGATGTAACTCTCAAGCTAAAAAAATCTGATTTCCAGATCTCTAAATACCTCAGAAAATATCACCAACAATCATTATAAAATAGACATGAAATGAAAGACATAAAAGATAATAAAAATAACTAAATAAGAACATGAATTGATTATGCGAGGAGTACATGCACAGGATTTTTGAAGCCAAACTGAACAATTTTGAAGCATGAAGAAACCACATTACCTTTTTGCTGCTTAGCCTTTCAATGTGGCCCTAGCAGATTAATGTTTCCTTTGATGTGACCCTATCAGATTAATGTCTCCTCTGATGCAACCCTAGCAAATCAATGTGTCAACACTTGAATGGGTGTGGTTTATGTTGACAAAGAACTATATGGGAAGTCTGTCAATGACTCTGTGGTGATTCAAATTGCAGATAGATGGTCTGGCTGCAGGGGAAGGAGAATAGAGCAGGAAATAAGATTATGACATGAAATAAGCCTTAGTGGAAGATAAAATATAATATATACAATATATTATATATAATTAGTCTTATGTATTATATATAATATAGCATAGGTGAAGAGGTAACCTAACCAAAGGAATCTAAATGAACTGTCAATTTTGGTTCACATAGGAGGATTCAAAATGCTTAGATTATGAAACACAACAAATTAAAATTTCTCCAAAGCTAGGTGATCTCGTTTGATTGTTGAATTATTTTTGTGAGTCGTGTTTGAGTCTCAAAACCCTCCCTCACCATCAATGCATGCATATACTATAACCATGTAAAATTTTAGTGTGTACAAGCAGAAATTGAAAAAAAATCAACATTGGCTCCATTCACAGTTCCTTGGGGAAGTGATTAGGGGTGTTTTGACAATGAATGAGATCCATCATATTACCATTATGATACAAAGTCTTCACCATCAATGATGACGTGGTTATGTGCAAGGTTATACTGGCGTGGTACAAATATTAAGTAACATTGAAGGCAAAATTCCATGTTGAAGTGAATTGCCAAGGTGATGCACACATTAGTCAGTACTATGTGAGTGACATTCATGAAAGAGAAAGTAAGAAAATACAAAAAAAAGGAAAATCATAATGGAATTTACTATTTAATTATTTAATTTTTTCTTTCAACGATACTTTACAAAATTCTAAGGGAGACTAACCGTAAGAAGGTTTAGCCTAAGTATTATAACACAAAATTTAATCAAGCATAGAGAAATAAATAGAAACTCGAAGTATCTATGCCTTGTAAAACAATTAAATATTATAATTTCAATAAAAATGAGAGACAAGAAATATACATTACCTCTAATGCATTTGTTTGATTGTTGTATTAGTTGCTTTCTTCCTAGATTCTGGCAATAGAAAAAACCCTCTATCATTTCTCTATAACATTTACTCAAAATTAAGACAAGTCTCGTACAAGAGCTTTAGCTAGGAAAATAAGTTCTTCCAGTTTATTCTAACAATTATAAATGAGAGAGAAGCCCTCCTAATATATATATGATGCCTGGCAAAACTATTAGTAGAAAACCATGTGATAGTCTAATATCATGTGCCAATACAATTTTCTCAAGGCAAAATATGAGCTAAAACAAGAAGCATTCTCAATTGCATGTTCTAAAACCATTTTGAGCCAATAAAAAAATATGTCCTAAAATAACCACCTCAACCAACTCAAACACATAAATGGACTACTGAAAGAGAAGAAGTGAACTCTAAAATATGCCCACTCACATGTGTGGATGATGTGTAGTGAAAACATAGCAATATTTTTCCTATGAAAAACTTTAGTAGCATCATAAATAAGTCAATTTTTGCCCAATTTTCTAATATGACCTCATTTTTAAAATATCATAGTCATTCTGCATTTAATGGCATAGATTTAAGGAAAATTTGGGAATTATTACAAAATATAGCTACTCCTGAAGCTGGCTTCCCTAAAAACTGTGTTCTAACCAGCTTGTTAACCTCAAGAATTGGTCTATGTGGCATATGATGATGATGTGGATTCCTTCTCATCATATAGCACACTATCATGGATCCCTAGACAATGTATTCCACTATAGTCTCACATATCCTAAGAAAAATAACAAAAATCCAAAAATAAACATATACATTTATATGCATGTGTTATTTTTGGATTCCTTCTCGATTATTCTCCCTTAGAATTTTGTAATGCTATCCCGACATTTGGTGAACACGTCCACAAACCGTCATAATACCAACGGTTGTCCGCACATGTCGTAATACCGATGATTGTATGCACACATCGTAATACCGACAATTGTCTGCACACATCGCAATACCAATGGTTGTCTGCACACATCGTAATATCGACAGTTGTCTGCACACATCGCAATACCGACGGTTGTCCCTGTTGGCTTGAGGGGTCCTGACCCAGGTTCAGAGGTTCACTGTTTAACAACAAACCCCTATACTACTGTCCCTTTTGGCAGTGACCTACTTGCACAGGCCAAAGTCTCACCCGAAGTAGTATGGGTGGGAGCTAGAACCAGGTTTCTGCACCCTGGGAGAGGGCAGGTAAGTAAAGCCGAGCTGCATTTAGTATTACAGTGACCAGATCTTATATTACAGAACCTATATCTACAGATTCATTTCACATCCAGATGCTCAATAGTAATGATATTCACAGTAACCAATAGATCATGAACTTATATAAATATAACACAGTTATTCCAAATCTTCTTGCAGAATAGACCCAGATCGCAACATAAACAAGTAACAAAAATATATTTGCAGCTTAAATCAATAACGCATCAGCATATATTAATCAACCAAACATCGCAGAGTAATTCCAATAGATTTAGGTATCCAAAAATACTTTCACATTCATTAATCCTTCAGATCTACCTATAATACCTAAACCCAACCTGCACACACAACAATAGGGTCCGCACATAGCAAGAAAGAGAATCTCCACGCACATAGCAATACGAGTCCTTCCCCAACAACCCTAACCAGATCTATCAATTCGCACTTACCATCAATCTCTTATCATTCCTAATATGTCTTACAACTCAAAAAGGTTTAACTACTTATACAATTTTAGCCTACGCATCGAATGGTCCACAAATTGTGGTTTGCAAACTCTTGGTCTATGCTTGACCCATTTAAAATGCTTTAGGGGCTTTGACCCACCCCAAAACCCCTGTGTTAGACTAAATATAATAAAAAATGTACAAAATGGACCAGATTCGTAGCTTGCAAGGGACCTTGTTCCAATAGTCCCCCAACAAAATCTTGTGACTCGTCCCAAGACACTATGGTGGTGGGGTCTCCACCTGTGTGCGCAGTGCATGGATGGTGGAAATTAGCAGTGGAAACACTTCTTGACTCTGAGCAGTAGCGCTTTGCGCAATATCCACAAGCTTCTAGGATGTCAGGCCTTCAGTCACCGCGGTGACACTCTCCAGTGTCTGATTAAGTCACTCGACTGCAACATTGGTATCCTGTGGTAGCTGGAGGGCTGCATCGACCCAAGGCTTCAATCGTTTCGTAATGGCATGATTTTTTTGCCGGATTTCCTCAATCTCATCTTGGAGCACGTTGCTAGCCTTCAAGCATGCCAGACGCTATGCAGGGACTAAGGAGGGAAATGTAGCTTTGACCTGATCGAAAGCTTCTTCCTTTTGTCACAAGTTTCGATTGATTCTATGGAGGACCAGATCGTGTTGGATCTTGGTCCAAAGCTGCATGGCGTCTTCGAGAAACCGGGCACCCTGAGCAATCTGTCCTATAATGGTGTTGGTGGCCTCAGTCACTAGCACAACGCGCTGAGCTTGTACCTCTGGAGGTGTTTTTGGCTATAGTTTGGCCTGTAAGTTGGTGATCTGTTGCTTCAGCTACGTCTTCACTACCTCCATCTCCGTCCTGGATGCCTTCAATGCTACGACCAACCCTTCAATTTTAGCCTGGGGGTAGGTACGACCGGGATCTCCTCTGTAACCTCCATGCAGAGCTAGTGGATTAACGTTTCAAGCTCCGCCTGCTATGTGACAGCGCAGAGTACTTCGGCATTCTGTTGTGCGATGGTCTGCTTGGCCACACCTATTTGTTGGTGCGCCTGCTAATCTCAATAGAAAATATCTTGGAATACAGCAGTGTGGAGGCCTTGTAATGCATTGTGGGGAAACGTGGCCATGTTCAGTTGCACCCCTATGTTTGCACGGAGTTGGAATGCTTGGTTCGACAGAATGATCACAAGGGCAATGCTAGGTATGGCACAGAGACGACTTTCCTTCGTGGCGAGAACTATATGGTTGGGTACCAAGGGAGGCTGTACCTGAGTCACGTTGGCCTGTAGTGCATCTGTTTTTAACTATAGGGTACAGAGTTCAGCCTGGAGGGTGTCAATGGCAGACTTCTAGTGTTCCTCAAAGGCTACCCACTTGTCTTCTGTGGCCATTTTGATGGCGTCCGCTATTTGTTCGAGGTCCCCTTCAGTGAGTGTGACCGTCGTATCGTATTTTCCCGTTGCACGTGCTACTTCTTTCGAGGCCCCTTGTTAGGCTCGCCTATTTGCTTTGTTCCTCTGAGGTTTACTTCTGGTGGCATATCTACCTGGATTTTGGCGCTGGTGGTTTTTGGCGGTGTGTTCGTCTTCGCGGCTGTGTCTGAGCCCTGCTTGCTTGGTCCTGTGGTCTCCTTGGTAGGGGTTTTGAAGCCTATCTTCCAGGCAGGAGGCCATAGTTCGATCACATGGTCATGTCCTCATCTGCTACCATATACAGGAGGGACGTCCAAGTTTTTCTTTTGAGACCACGGATATGTATGTGGTGCATCGTAACCTGGAATGCTGCAATACTTTTGTACCTGTCGTACACCATTGGGGACAGACGTGGTTGAGATTTGATGGCTACGACCAAGTTTCTGTAGAATAGGAGCCAAAAAAATTGGTTATCTTCCATGCGCTGTGTGTCCTTGGAGTCCCATAGATGGGAGAAGTGAGCTCCTTTGCACATTTATGGATTGAGCTCGGGGAGGACCGACTCCTCAAGGACTTCCCATGCAATCAATGCTATAAGGAGCAGTAGCCAAGAATAAAAAAATGCCTTCCCTTGTTTTTGAGATTCGCGGACGTTGGTCAGGAATTCGTCACACAAATATTGGGCCCAATTAAGGCAGACCCCCTTTGTACACTGGCCTACTAATCGAATGACATAGGCAGGGATAGTTGCGACCTAACACTTGCGCATTAGCTTGCATGCTAATATCATGGTACCCATCTGCGTAGCATGGTCGCTGATGGATTTGATGATAAAACACCAGGTATTTCACTCCACCTTATACCTTTGGCACACAAATTTGGCAGTCTCGCCTTCATATTTCTTTCCCACCCACTCTAGAGGGTGTGGCCCCTGCATGGGAACGCCTGTAATCCTATGAATTAGCACAGCATTAATGGGGACTCGGTCCTAAATCCATAAGAAACCCTCGTGAATCAAGGAGAGAAACTGTCGGGCCAGCCGGTCTGTGACATTGTAATGGAAAAAATGGGGCATCCGTAGCAGGTTCAAGAGCCCAGATCTGGCCAATCCATATACCCAGAACTGAGGAATGATTGTTACCCCATCATTCACATAAATTGTGTCAAAGTATAGCATGGGGGCCAGCTCAGCGAAGGCCTCATAATTCTCCAAGTCATGATCATCAAATTTAACTTTGTGGAGCTACCTGCAAGGGTTAATGATGACAGGGAATTCACCCAGGGTTAGCGGTGTTTGCAGATAGGAGATCAAACCGTCCAAATTTTTGGGCATGCGCATTGAAGGCCAACGTGGTCGGATGAAGGGGGGTAACTAATTGATCGGATTGGTAGTCTGGACTTCCTCCTATGCATCCTGATCCTGAAGTGTTTTTCGTGGAGATTTGGCATGCCTCAGGGAAGTCCTAGGTCTTCCTGCAACCCGTTTTATAGCTTTTGGGGGCTTCGCTGAGCCCTATGCTTTCTCTTTTCCCTTCTTTATGACTGGGGTAGAGAGAACTTCTTCATCCTTAGCCCCAAGCTCCATTACATCCTCACTTTCCAAATCTGTTGGTAGTGAGGGTTTAGCAGGGTCCGTGGTTGTCATCCTAGCATGGAAAAGGAATCCTCGCTCAGGATGGCTATTGTTAGATGGAGTAAGATTATCAGACATGAAAGGGATATTACAGACCAGAATAATAATATAACTCAAGTTCGATCGAGACAAAGGTGAGAAGTACAACCCACGCAATTGAGGTGGATCCCTTATCTGAGCTACCCTGCCCTTTTTATAGCGCTTGCGGTCAGCCAATGGTAGGATAAAATTCACCTCGAAATTACCATCAAATAAACAGTCAAAATTCCCTAAAATCTGACTCATTACATGCCAGGGGGTTGCACCTTTCAATGGTAGCTTTTTCTTCCCACCAGGCATTAGTGTGCCAATGACTAGTTTTCACATCTCCTGTGTGCTCAACATTCCTACTACGATTGGGTCAAACACTTGTGCCTTCTGCGCATCCTCCCCCAACACAGGTTTGTTCCCTAGGTACCTCAAAACCAAAGACATATTTTCTCGACAGGTGTCATCCCAACCGAACCGGACCCCTTGCGAAAACAAGTCTTTCAGAGGCGCTGTAAGTAGCACAGATTCCCAAACAAACTTTCTATAATACCCTATATGGACAAGGAACGACCGCAGTTGTTTCCTTGTTGTGAGAGTCGGTGAATATATGATAACTATACCTTCTATATCTACATCCCTATTCTTAGCCAACATAGTGTGTGCCCCATTTCTATCCATTGGCAGCCTGAGCGACTCGGTAGTCAGACGCAGCTCATGGATCATCCTTACCCTCCGTTGGGGCTAGGCTATGGTAGTTGATCATGCTTGGTATCGGTGTTTCCCCTATGGGTACTTCTGGTGCAATAAATAGGTGTGATACACCCCACACCCTAGTGTCAATGTCTCGCAGGATGGCATCAAGTGCTCTGGTCCCACCTGCTAACCCAAATGTTCCCAGGAATTCTTCCTTCAAAATCTCCTAGTGGCAGGTGTACTGATGTAGCTCTGCATCTAAGTACCATGTAGATGAAAGTGGCCCTAGGTCATGAATCAGCAAGTGAACGCACTCCTTAGCTATCCTATCACACCACTGTTCATCCCATGCAAACAGATATTCGTGTGGATCTTCTGATTGGGGCTTCAAATCGCAGGATCATCATATCCCGACATTCCTCGCAATCCCAGACTGCCTCCTCATGTGTCTCCCACCAACATGCAGGTGTTCCATGCAAGGCTAGCTTAAGGGCCCATAGCCTTCGTCCCTTGGGGACCTCTTCTTTGAATGCTCATAAAAATTCCTTAATGCTACCCGAACCATAAAATTATGGTAGGTCTCTTACCTTTAAGGAAATGTAGCAGAAGTCCCTTATGACTCGAAGACATCGCAGCGCTGAGACATCGTGCAATCAGTTTTGCCAATTATCCATCTCCCCATCAGAGTCAGAGAAGCATTCAATGTCCTTTTCCCAGCAGAGTACTCCTTCTATCGTGGGGTTGATCCAATATTCGTCCCACGTAGTCAAATTATAAGTGTGATCCACCTCCTCTTCATCACACACTGGCTTTGTGTATCGTTCACCTTCCGTAAGATCTAATGGTACTATCACCCTTGTACCATTATTCCCAAACACCATGCTTTTATTTTTGAGGTTGATGATACCACCCATATCTATGGCCCAGTCCAGCCCTAAGAGCACAGGGTAGGGGTTTGCATCTTCTGCAATTTCAATTACTTCAAAGTCAGATCGGGCCTTTACTCTTGTGATATCCAACGTAATTTTAGAAAACCTTCCTAGTGGGATGATTTTCTACCGATTTTCCATGCGTAGCTAAATAGTGGACCATTCCAACTTATGCTCTCCCATTCATTGCTAAGTTTTCTTAGGTAACACATTTGCATCTTAACCCAGGTCCAAAATAACCTGACTCATCTCATAGTCACCAATCTGTGCAAACAACCACATTTCTCTTCCGATGCATTTCTTATACCTGTATAGCTTGTGCACATCCTTGATCTTCGGAAGGGGATTGGGTCATGCTGTGCAGTTATCTATTAATGCCTGAAGATTCTCCATAGCCTTTGGATTAAACAGTAGCTTCATACATGCCTGCAAAAAGGGCTCGACCTCCTCATCTGTCTTGAAGTTTTGCAGGTGGTCGAGCAGTGGCTGCTTCTACATCAGCAAAGTCCTTGCGAGCTGTGACAAATGTTTCTTTCCCCTTTTCTAGGTCCAAAACTTCTTGTTTACTAACAGCTTGTCGGATCAGAGGTTCCATCGTAGCCTCCTCCTTAGGTCCCCTGGTGGCCATCCCACTGCATGTCACCACATTCACACTTGGATCTTTGTCTCACAGCTTAGCCTTAACTCTTTGCACATTATGCGTAGGTGTTGATTGCTTTTCCTGCATTTTTGCTATTAATATTGGGCAATCTTCAATCACATGGTCCAGCTATCTGCAATATCAATAGGATTGCCTATTGGGGTTCGGGAAATCTCTTGCAAAGTTCCCTGCTTCTCCACAGTTATAACAGATCAATTGTTCTCGGCCCTGACCTGCGTTTCCACCTCGATCGCCTCCCCTACCCCTAGCTGGGGAGCCGCCTACACTTGTCAGGGACCTTGGTGACACAATATTCATTTGGACCCTATATAATTTTCTTTGATCTATCATTCAATCATACGTTCGACAGTTCTGCTCATCATTTCCTACTGACCGAAAAAACCGACACCATTGTTGTTTTACTTCTGGGACGTATGCACATAGGCGGGGGAAATGGTTCGTATCATACAGGCCAGCTATGAAAAAATCCTCACACCATAACGCAGGTCCACCAGAGCCTAGACACAATGGACTAAGTCGTCTACTTGATCCTGGACATAGTGGACTAGGTCCTCCTGCCTGTATATAGTCTGTTAGTAAAGGGAAGTTATCTTTGGTGTGACCATTCACCCTACATCGTATGCACCACCTTTCAAGACTAGCTTCTGCTCCTCGCTCTTGTCATAGGTTCTGGATCTCCATGTGCTTTGCTGCTAGCTGCCCTTGGATCTGTTGGATGCCCAGCTGGGTCTCATCTCAAGGTGCAACTTCTAACTTCATCGCAGCTTCCAAGGCTTTCACCTCTGAGTCAAAATTTTAGTGACCCATAGGTGTGCGTAGGTGAGGTAGTAACATGGCGATGAACCATTGTGTATGCTATCTATCATCATATTGAAATCCTCCTTCTCTAATGACTTTATTCAGTCATTGATCGACCTCCCACACAGACTCAAAGGGCCCTTGCTTGAAATATTTGAGATCAACCACTATTTTCTAGTAGGACTTAGGCTTCTTAAATTGCTACTTCAAAGCGTTCTTAACCTCCTCAATTGATGCATTCGCATGTTTTCTGATGTATCCCATGTACCAGTCCAACGCTCTTCCTTCAAAGGCAAGGGATAGTTGTCCTCACCTCACCGCATCACTAGCTATGTTTTGCGTAGTCCATACCGATTCTGTGACAAACCAGAACTGATCCCTGTCTTCATTTCCTACACCCTTAAAGGTCGGCAACTTCATGTGCGCAACCATGTCATCTTATAGCGGCGGAGGGGTAGGTGAATTCTTACCTCTAGGATGGTTTGAAAGCAGTGTCGCTGGAGGACTCTGTGAAGTTTCTTCCCTTACTGGACTATAGACCAATCTATCTCCTTCTAGGTTGGTCTTGTAGTATTTTCCACTTCGCATTGTGCTCCCGTCCATATCAGAGGTCATTCACTCGATATTGCTACACAAAATACTCTTTTCGCATAATAATATCTTGATCAGCAATGGTAAGGTCTTCAGAAACTTACGTCAAAACCTGTGAAGAATCTTCACTCTGATTCAGAGTAGGAGACAAAATAATCAATGGAAAATTCTGTCACAAATCCTCCTAACACAATGTCTACCAAAAGGTCCACTGTGCGAGTGATGGTGTTATCAGTATTTTCTAATTGCTGGATTAGTTCGGGGATCCACTCTATCATTCGCTTGTGCTTCCAACACTTCTGAAATTATACTAGCCTTGCGAGCCACTCCTAGAGCTCGATCATAATTGTTACAAGAAGATCTCGTAGATCTCTGTAAAAATGTACTTATTATTCCACTCCTCGGTGGTCAACCTCTCACTGCGGTTTTATTTTACAACAAATTCCTGAACTTGCTATTCAAACCAGTCATCAATTTCCTTTCTCTCAGGCTTCCAGTATGGCCTTTGCAGTACTCGATCCCTCTCTCAAAATTCTCTAGGTTTTGACAACGGAACCATTTTTTGGCTCGATGGGTCTTGACCCAGGTTCAGAGGTTCACGGTTTGCCAACAAACCCCTATACTACTGGCCCTTTCGGCAGTGACCTGCTTGCGCAGGCCAAAGTCTCACCCGAAGTAGTATGGGTGGGTGTTGGAACTAGGTTTCTGCACCCTGTGAGAGGGTACATAAGTCAAGCTGAGCTATGTTTAGTCTTATAGTGACCAGATCTTATATTACAGAGCCTAGATCTATAGATTCCTTTCTCATCCACATGCTCAACAGTAATGATATTCACAGTAGCCAATAGATCATGAACTTATATAAAGATAACACAACTATTCTAGATCTTCTTGTAGAACAGACCTAGATCGTAGCATAAACAAGTAACACAAATATATTCGCAACTTAAATCAATAATGCATCAACATATATTAATCAACCAAACATCATAGAGTAATTCCAATAGATTCACGTATCCAACAATGCTTCCGCATTCATTAATCCTTTAGATATACCTACAATACCTAAACCCAACCTGCGCACACAGCAGCAGGGTCCGCACACAACAAGATAGAGAATCTCCATGCACACAACAGTAGGAGTCCTTCCCCAACAACCCTAACCAGAACTATTGATTCACACTTAGCGTCAATCTCTTATCATTCTTAATCTGTCTTACAACTCAAAAGGGTTAAACTACTTATAATATTTTAGCCTAAGCATCCAATGGTCCACAAACCATGGTTTTCTGACTCTTGGTCTACCCTTGACCCATTTACAATGCTTTAGGGGCTTTGACCTACCCCAAAACCCCTACGTTAGACTAAATGTAATAAAAAATGTACAAAATGGACCAGTTTCGTAGCTTGCAAGGGACCCTGTTCCAACAGTCCCCAATTCCATCGCACTATCAACAAGTGTCTCCACACATTACTATTGCGACGTTTATCCCAAAATGTCTCCAAATGTCGCAATACCAACTCATGCCTTAGAAACGTCGCATTTCTGACATTGTGTCCCGAACCGTCGGTGTACCGATGATGCTCCTAAATGTCGCAATACTGACGATGCCCTTATATGTCGGTATAGTGACAGTTGTTGGCAGGATTTAAAAAATTGAGAAAAATTGGGGAAATTTCTGACAATACGTCAAAAGTGTCGGAACTAAAGTGTCAAAATTTTGACCAAATGTACTAGTGAATTAATTATTTATAGTAAGAATTCTATTCTTGATAGAGAATAAACTAGGAGGTAAATTCGTGAAAGTAAAGGAATCTCTAGAGGGATGTAATATATAGTAGAAACATCAGTTTTGGGAATGTTTTGTAGGCATATAGGGAAGTGTATCATA
This sequence comes from Pinus albicaulis, assembly GCA_034641835.2. Classification (NCBI taxonomy): domain Eukaryota; kingdom Viridiplantae; phylum Streptophyta; class Pinopsida; order Pinales; family Pinaceae; genus Pinus; species Pinus albicaulis. The sequence continues at coordinate 661,364,790 of CM076579.1, read as the reverse complement.
CAAAACGAAGTCACAATTCATAGAGTTAGCCATCTAGTAATATTTCTATTAAAAATCATAAATCCCCTTTGAAAGAGCCCTCTCAGGCTAAAGAGGCTAATCCTCAGTCAAAATATGGTTTGAAAGAGTTACATTAAGTTGATTGATGAGCAGCCAATCAAGATAAATTTGGTGATAACATTTTTGGTGCATCTATCGGGAGTCTGAATACATAGATCCCGAAGTTTTTGTGCAAACACTAAAGTTGAACTCTTGGAGGTAGGAAGAGCTAATTTTTTTTTAAGGCTGCAGAATTTATGAAATCATGTTTATCCTATGTCAAAAAACCATTACGATTCATGTCATGTCAGCCAAATCCATTTTATATCATTTATTTTTCACACCCATGCCTTAAAATCAAGAAATGACCCACTTGTCTAGTTTTCACAGTTGCATAGCGAATACAGTGGAAAAATAGCGGATTTCGCTACAAAACTGCCTAAACATTTTGTAGCACTCATTTTCAAAAAATAAAATCGTTGAATTCTCATTTTATATTGGTTTTAGGGAAATTTAAGATCACCTAGTAGGTTATGACAGTCATCCAAATGTGAAATGATAAGTGCTTGTCATCATTCCACCTTCATCACTCCATTTGTCAGTTTCCCTCTCATACTTGAATTTCATTTTTTTTTAAATCACTCAAGCTCCTCCCTATCATTAAAACTTCAGCCTTTTCATTTAAATAATCTTAACATCATCCTTGAAGAGTTTAGTTTTGTGGCAAGCAACTTGCTGTCCAATTTGTCTTTACAAGTGTCACATTTTTAAGAGGGAAGCTTGGTTATAAAGGGAGATGACCATGAAGGAGAAGGAATAAAAAGGAGGCTCTATGGTTGTATAGGAGCTCATGGACCTTACACTATTCATGCAGGAACCTATTTTTTTTGAAGCATTCACCAATTCAGGTTGCTTGAATTTCTGCTGGAGCTAACAAGGAATTTGCTATATTTTTGGATTGTGTGAGCAGTCAATTTCAAGAGAATATTATTGATGAAAATAGATTAATTATGCAATAACGAGAGAGGTTATTGTCACTAAAAAAACAAGGAAAATAACCTCCTTCACTTTTCTCATATGTGTTACCAGTTTGGAGATCCGAAGATGTCTCTAGAACCTATTTTCAGAATCCATAATTTTTTTGTTTTATACATGTTTTTCTAATATATATTCTGGACAGTTAAAGATGGTTTTCAAACAACCAAGAGATTTTTCTCTTTATAACATACTGAAATAAAAAAACTTCTTTCAGTTTTGCAACAACTATCAATGATAGGGAGACAATAGCTCATATTTGAACCCTCTTATTTAAAAAAAAACATAGTCATTTTATTGGTAAATTAATTTGGTTAAGGTGAAAATGATGCTGTTTGAAGAGGGTAAGAGTCAAGTTTGTCTTATCATATTTCATTATATCACTTTTCATATCTATAAGTGAAATTTTGAAGAAAAAGGAAGATTTTGTAATTTTCAGCCATATCAGGTAGTTTCATAGCGTGCTCTAGGCTTGAAAGCTTAAAAATAGTACGAAATTTCTGAAGATCCTATTTTTCCTATAAAATTAGTTTTGATGAAGATCCAATGAGGGTAATTGATGGTATCTATCTCATGTAACCTGAAAAACATATCTTGATCAATAGTGAAGGTGGAAAAGGAGGTTGAATGGCTAAAATAAACATGCTACCAAACTACGCTATGAAACTTCCTATTGCACTCTGTTTTTTGCAATGAGGTGTTTTTAGTTGTATTGTGATGTTAGGAAAGTGTATTGAAGAGTAGGAAACCATGTGAATTAGTCAAATATTATCGGAGAATATTTTTTTGGTCAAAACACTCAGCAAAGAAGGTGATTAGGCTTCCAACTCATCCATTTTGCCCACATCATCAACATGACAGCTTCTCAAAAATAGGAAGAATAGTTTCATGAAGACAATGAGGGTATTTATGTTTTGTTTGTAGTCAGTTTTGTTGAAGCACATGATTCCTTTCTATGTAGTTGGGTTATCTTTTAGATAAAGATGTAATAAATAGGTATTTGAGTTATGTTAGGACTCTAACTCTCAAGTTAGTAGGTGTTAGTTTCTAATTCCTAGTATCTAGTTTATGGTTAGAATAGGTGGTAGCAAAAGAACTTAATGATCTAGCCATTTGGGAGATTCGATGTAAAGGCTAGATGCCTATAATTAAGAAGTATTTCGATGAATGAATGGTTGGAGAATATTGCACCAAATTGTTGCTTGTATGTTTTTTCCATTATCACCAATATACAGTGACATTCTACTTCCAGACCTGAGATTCTTATGAGGTGTTTAATGTGTTGGTGTTCTGTATCTTTATGTATAATCACTTGCAGTTAATTTTATCTCTAATTACTCAGAATTCATGTTGTCATGCTCTGACTTCATTTGGAGGTGAAATTAATACTGTCACTAAGAGTACTGATGTTGACTCCATATCCCAATGGTAGCAAGCCTTCATTTTTCAACCTTCAATCATACAAAACCAAATCATAATTCATAGAGTTAGCCATCTACTATTATTTCTATTAAAAATCATAAATCCCCTTTGAGAGAGCCCTCTCGGGCTGAAGAGGCTAATCTTCAGTCAAAAGCTAGTTTGAAAGAGTTTCATTGAGTTGATTGATGAGAAGCCAATCAAGATCAATTTGGTGATAAAAATATTGAAGATAAGTATTGGATGCTATATTTAAAGGTAAAACTAAAGAACCATAATAAGGATTGCAATAATAAGAACATGCCAGCCATGGATTGAGGTAGCTAGGTAGAGAAAACTTTGATGTAGATGAAAATATTTTGTACACTACAATGTAGAAGGAGGTTAACCGAAGTAGCCTTCATCCCAAGGAAGAGATGGAGATGAAAAAAATATTCCATATTAAGATCTAGGTCAATAATAAAAATGTGGATTCCATATCTTGTTTAAGTTCACAAACCAATGTTGTAATAGGCTAGCTATTTAGAAAGCATGGATTAGAAGTTCACGATCATCCACATCCATATCCACTGCGATGGGTATATAATGAAGTAAAGCTTAGGGTTATTAAGTGGTATAAGTTCAAATTTTATGTAAGTGAGATAAATTAATGAAGTGGAGGTAGATGTGATGTATCACTTGATGTGTGTGGTGTAGTGTTTAGAAGCTCCTACATATACATGATAGATCCCATTTTCACGTGGAGAACAAATTGATATTTTCCAATCAAGAATAGGAAGTCATTCATAATTAATGCAAAATAAGGTAAATATAATATATCTTTGGTAAGTGCTAACAAGGGCAAGAAATTAATTATTTAGAGTAAGAATTCTCTTCTTGATAGAGAATCAACTAGGAGGTAAATTCGTAAAAGTAAAGGAATCTCTAGAGTGATGTAATATATAGTAGAAACATCAGTTATGGTAGATTTTGTAGGAATATAGGGAAGTGTTGCACAAGAATAAAGGGAACCACACAATGCTTAAGTGGAGCATGAAATATAATAGTTACCTAGATCTCCATTTCTAAACTGTACTATCCCAAATAGAAAAAGATAGTAATACAAAACACAATAACCGGAAACTACAATAATGTACAAATCAACTGTAAACACAAAGAAAATAGACAAAATAGTTGAGTTATTTTATTATTAAGGATGTGGAATACAATGTACAATAGTGCTAAAAGATAGCAACACTCAAACCAACAAAGATGGCTAGAGTGACACTCAAGTATCCTTACTGAAGGCACTTTGTAATTTCTGATCTACTGGAGGATATATTGCGCTGTCCCTACTGGAAATGTTAGGACTGAAACTAATGGCTGAAAAATAATGTGTATATCAGGCTGTTCAGGAGCTCATATGATGCTAGGATTTCAGATACAGGCTCTATGATGAAAACCCAAAATAACCCAGAAAGGTTTTCCAGATTGGCTCACCTTGGAAAATCACCCTCCTAGGGCTTACAATATACAACTGCTAGGTATGCAGATATATCACATGAATTGAAGATAAATATGCCTAAAATAAGATACAAACAACTCAATTCATGAAGGGCTGGCCCCTTCGCTAGATTCCCATGCTAGAAGCTTGAGATCTAGCTCCTCTTTAGTTGTATTGTGATGTTTGGAAAGTGTATTGAAGAGCAGCCAATGATGTGGATTAGTCAAAGAGTATAAGTGAATATTTTTTTGGTCAGAACACTCAGCAAAGAAGGTGATTAGGCTACCAACTCATCAATTTTTGCGACATCATCAACATGAAATATCCTAAAAAATAGGAAGAACAATTTCATTGTAATATCCCAAATGGGGAAATTTCTGGAATGTCGGGAATATCTTGAGATATTCCTATTTTCCAATTCTGAGAGTATTAAAAATCAACACTGAACTATTTCATAGATTGACTGTAGGTTAATTTACTAGATATGTCACTGTCACACGAAAGGATGAAATCTAGAGGCTACCTGGCCCTCTAGCAGACTCTGCTAATAGAACTTGTCAAGAGCTAATAATTCCCTTCAAGGAATTTCTGCAACAACTACCCATGAGGACGCTATATAAGGAAGCCCATGTGAGAATAAGGTAATCCAGTGCTGGGATGCCTTAGAAAATATCTGATACAAACTCCCTACAGGATATAAGCTCAAAGAAATAACCCTAAGGGGGTTATGCAGATCTCCCATCAACAAGCATACTAAAATAATGCTTAATGACAGAACCTTTAGCAGTACTAAAACTTCAATATGTAACAGCAGTGAAATAATGCCTAATATAAAATAAGAAGAGAGAAAATCTAATATATAATGTGTAGCAACAAATATTATATAAGATCCTTGAGGAAAATACCTCTCAAGGTGAATGCAAATCAGCCTCAAAGGAAGATGTACATGCAATGAAGGAAATACACTGCTACATGATCCAAATACTCTATAACTACGCAGTCTATAAGATAAAATTCCTACAAACTGATATAAATATGATGATATAGCAATAAGAGCTCAAATAAAGATGGGGGAGAAAGATCTCAAACCTAGAAAACATTATTACATCAATCCTCCAAAGGATTGGCTAGAATACATAAAACCAGAAAATGCCGGAGTTGCAGTGTAGCTGCTACAACTCAAATATAATACAACATCAGAGAAGGAAATAGATGCTGCAATAAACATTGATACCTCCTCCAATGATCTCCAAGTGAAGGGGCTGATCCCCTAACTGAATATTGCACTCTCTAGTGCACAAAATGAATCCCTTGTGCAAGCCACCTCTGAAGATAATGCTGTAAGGGAAGGAGATTGCGCTGGGCATGAGAGAAAACATATGGCCCAATGCCAAAATCTACAAAATAGAAGCTCCAAGATCTCCTTTTTTGATCTCCTAGAGAAAGATATGGCCCCTCCTCTACAGAACAACTTCGGAAGTGAGATGATGAAGGTCCCTCACTGCAACACCAGTAACTCCAGCGTTCTCTTGTTGCAAGAATAACGCAGTAGCTGCAAATGAAAGCTTTGGGCTCAAGCCATGATGTGAGGAAGATGAAGAGAAATCTATCCATGGCCTCCCATGGAAGAGAAGGGCATTCCTAAACAGGAATCCCTCTTGAGCTAAGCAGCATAAGCTCCCTCAGTTGAAGGCAGCTTCAACTTCGAATTCTCTTCTCCAAAGATGATCCCCAACAATGGCTCTCCTTCATCTTTTATACAAGGCATGCTTCCTTTCCATAGACCCCACTCACATTAGGTTTTTTCCCATTTCAAATTTCCCTCCATACAACTACGCAATATTCTTGTGCAAGCTTCCCCTCTTGGGTACGTTGTTGACTTTGTTCAACCATGGTTTAGCTCACTTTATTTTGGCCCTTTTTACTCTTGGGCTGCTAACTTAAGCCACTTAAGTGACTTTTTTCACCTTAGGAGTGTTTATTAATTTGCTACATGGGCTCCCTCACCCATTTTATTCCTTTTATTAAAATAAAAGCAAAATTAATTTTCCAAATATTTTATTGCAAAATTTGGAACATTACATTCATGAAGACAGTGAGGGTAGTTATGTTTTGATTTTGGTCAGTGTTGTTGAAGTACGCATAGGATTGCTGAATGGAAACACTTGTATAAAGATGGTTTGGAGATGCCAAATCATCATGCTGCCACATCATCAACATAACAACTCCTCAAAAGTAGGTAGAATAGTTTCATGAAGAGAGTGAGGGTATTTATGTTTTGTTCGTGGTCAGTGTTGTTGAACCACATGATTCCTTTCGAAGTAGTTGGGTTATCTGTTAGATAAATATGTAATAAATGGGTTTTTGAGTTATGTTATGACGCTAAATCTTCAGTTAGTAGGTTCCAGTTTCTCATTACTAGTATCTATTTTATGGTTAGAATAGGTGGTAGCAAAAGAACATAATGATCTAGCCATTTGGCAGTTTTGATATAAAGGCTAGATGCCTATAAGTAAGCAGTATTTCGATGAATGGAGGGTTGGAGAATATTGCACCAAATTGTTGCTTGTATGTTTTTTCCATTATCAGTAATATACAGTGACATTATACTTCCAGACCTAAGATTCTTATGAGGTGTTTAATGTGTTGTTTCTCTGTATCTTTATGTCTAATCACTTGCAGTGAATTTAATCTCTAATTACTTAGAATTCATGTTGTCATGATCTGGCTTCCTTTAGGGGTGAAATTACTGTGTTTTCCTTATATTGTGTGTATGAATCATCTTATTAAAAACCTCTATTTGCCTTAGCTTCCATGTGAATAATTATTGTCACTAAGAGTATTGATGTTGACTCCATTACCCAACGGTAGGAAGCCTTCATTTTTCAACCTGAAATCATACAAAACCAAGTCACAATTCATAGAGTTAGCCATATAGTATTATTTCTGTTAAAAATCATAAATCCCCTTTGAGAGAGCCCTCTTAGATTGAAGAGGCTAATCTTCAGTCAAAAGTTGGTTTGAAAGAGCTACATTGAGTTGATTGATGAGCAGCCAATCAAGATCAATTTGGTGATAACATTTTTGGTGTGTTTGCCGGGAGTTTAAAGACATATTTCCTGAATTTTTTGTGCAAATAGTAAAGCTGAACTCTTGGAGGTAGCAAGAGCTCAAAATTTTTTGAGGCTACAAAACTACCTTGGCAACTCCATTGTTGAAGAATTTCAAATTTCATAGCTTAATGGTGATTCCACTAGACTTAGGAAGAACTTAGGTGCTGCCATTTTTGTTTCAAGGTATGCATGGGTAGATTTTTCAGAAATTTATGGTTTCCTAAATCCTTTTCCCAAGGATGCATATTTTTTATGGAATGGTCTGAAATTTAATGGAGAAGATTTGAGTTTGACCTTGAAGCATATATCAGATTTATGTGACTTAACTGAGCTTCTTAGAGTCATACATGAAAATATTTTCATCATACTATTCTATGATTCATTTCAAGGGAAATGTAAACAATGGATTGAAAGTTTTCCTGTCAGATCTATTAGGTCATTTGCAGTTTTTTGGCTTATTTTTTTGGAAACATGGATGGAAAGAGCAAATTTGGTGGCAAATTTTTCTTCCATTCAAGGTTTTAAACAATGGAATGATGATCACACTAATGAGGAAGTGGATGAAAATTTTTCTTCGGCCTTGTCTTCTTTTTTAAAGTCATTTGAGTGCAAGTCAGAAGATAAGATTCAATTTTCGGATGAATTTGCTAAGAACATTGAGAAATACATGGAAGTTTTAGAAGGTCAAATTTATTCCTATAGTCTTCATGGTCACGATTAGTCTTTTCAAAAAAAATTCATGCCAAAATTCAAAGAGAATGTGGTGCTACCTTTTTCTTTTGAGATTGAGGAGGAATGCCTTGTTCTTGAAAATTAGTTTTTTAGCACACAACTGAAATATTATGTTGCTAAAGAAAGCATATGAGTTGTATAAAACTGCATAATGTCTTGAAAATTATCAAAAAAACTATGTCTTCTATGATCCTATAGATGACTACATGGAAGATTTCTATAGTCCAAATTTCCAGTTATGTTTTCATTGTGAAAATTAGACCCATTTTATGTTGCCTTGGTCATTTCAGTATCTAGTTCACATTTTGTTTAGGCACGGTCAAGGAGTATAGGTATCATATCATCTCATTGACTAGATTTATTGGAAGTTTCATGTCTCTTGAAACAAACATGAAGATTTCAATTGTTAGGGTAGGTAGGAGTGTGTGTGAATAAGCTCAAGTAGACAGAGCATCTTTTCGGTATGTACAGATTTGGTTTTTAAATAGTAATCATCAAGCTTGAGCCTAAGGAGACGACCATAAGAGCTTGGAAAAATCTTCATCGATTTCATAAAATTTTCAATTTTTCAAGTGAGAGGCTCAGAAACTACAAGTTCTTTGTTGAACCACAAGTGCACACCATCCCCACTGGAGACACTATTATCACACTCAAAATTTTCAAAATTTGTTTTGATAAGGTCACCATATGTTTCATGTTATATCATGATGGGTCGTGCATTTGATGAAGAATTTATAAAATCATGTTTATCCTATGTAAAAAAACCATTATGAGACATGTCATGTCAACCAAATCCATTTTATATCATTTATTTTTCACACCCATGCCTTAAAATCAAGAAATGGGCCACTTGTCTAGTTTTTCACAGTTTCGTAACGAATATAGTGGTAGAATAGCAGATTTTTCTACGAAACTGCCTAAAAATTTCGTAGCACTCATTTTCCAAAAGGAAAATCAACGAATTCTCATTTTCTATTGGTTTTAGGGAAAGGTAAGATCACCTAGTAGGTTATGACAGTCATCCAAATGTGAAATCATAAGTGCTTGTCATCATTCCACCTTCATCACTCCATTTGGCATTTTCCCTCTCATACTTGAATTTAATTTTTTTTAAACAAATCACCCAAGATACTTCGTGTCATTGAACCTTCATCCTTTGCATGAAAAGTATCTTAGTTTCATCCTTGAAGAGTTTAGCTTTGTGCCAAGCAACTTGCTGTCCAATTTGTCTTTACAAGTGTCACATTTTTAAGAGGGCAACTTGGTTATAAAGGGATATGGCCATGAAGGAGAAGGAATAAAAAGGAGGCTCTATGGTTAGATAGGAGCTCATGGACCTGAAGCTATTCATGGAGGAACCTAGTTTTGCTTAAGCATTCACCAATTCTAGTTGCTTGAATTTCTGTTGGAGCTAACAATGAATTTGTTGTGTTTTTGGACTGTGTGAGAAGTCAATTTCAAGAGAATATTATGTATGAACAAAGATTAATTATGAAATAATGAGAGAGGTTATTTTCAATAACATAACAAGGAAAAATAACCTCTTTAACTTTTCTCACGCGTGCTACCATTTTCGATATTCGAAAATGTCTCTGGGACCTATTTTCAGAATCCAGAATTTTCCTATTTATACATGTTTTTATAATGCAGATTCTGGACAATTGGAGATGGTTTTCAAACAAACAAGAGAATTTTTTTTTCAGAACATACTAAACTACCAAAAAATCTTTCATTTTTTCAACCGCTATCAACGATAGGGAGATATGAGCTCATATCTGAACCATATTGTTTAAAAAAACAGAGTCATTTTATTGGTAAATTAATTTGCTTAAGGTGAAAATGATGTTGTTTGAAGAGGGTAAGAGGCAAGTTTGTCTTCTCATATTTCAATATATCACTTTTCAGACCTACAGGTGAAATTTGGAAGAAAAAGGAAGATTTTGTAATTTTTAGCCATATCAAGTAGTTTTGTAGCATGCTCCAGGCTGGAAGGCTTAAAAATGCTACAAAATTTCTAAAGATGGTTTTTTCACTATAAAATCAGTTTTGATGAAGATCAAAGGAGGGTAATGATGTTATTTATCTCATGTGATGAGACAAACATATCTTTATCAACAAAGAAGGCAGAAAAGGAGGTTGAATGGCTAAAATAAACATGCTACCAAACTACGCTATGAAACTGCCTATTGCACTCTATTTTTTGTAGCGAGGTGTTTTTAGTTGTATTGTGATGTTTGGAAAGTGTATTGAAGAGTAGACAGCCACGTGGATTAGTCAAAGAGTATCGGTGAATATTTTTTTGGTAAAAACACTCAGCAAAGAAGGTGATTAGGCTGCCAACTCATCCATTTTGGCCACATCATCAACATGACAACTCTTCAAAAATAGGAAGAAAAGTTTCATGAAGACAGTGAGGGTATTTATGTTTTGTTTTTGGTCAATTTTGTTGAAGAAAATTATTCCTTTCTATGTAGTTGGGTTATATTTTAGAAAAATATTTAATAAATAGGTGTTTGAGTTATGTTGGGACTCTAACTCTTAAGTTAGTAGGTGTCAGTTTCTAATTTCTAGTATCTATTTTATGGTTAGACAAGGTGGTAGAAAAAGAACTTATTGTTCTAGCCATTTGGCATATTCGATGTAAAGGCTAGATGCCTATAAGTAAGAAGTATTTCGATGAATGAAGGGTTGGAGAATATTGCACCAAATTTCTTCTTGTATGTTTTTTCCATTATTAGTAATATACAGTGACATTCTACTTCCAGACCTGAGATTCTTATGAGGTGTTTAATGTGTTGTTGCTCTGTATATTTATTTCTAATCACTTGCACTGAATTTTATCTCTAATTACTCGGAATTCATACTGTCATGCTCTGACTTCCTTTAGGGGTGAAACTACTGTGTTTTCCTTATATTGTGTGTATGAATCATCTTCATTAAAAACATCTACTTTCCTCATCTTTCATGTGAATAATTTTGTCACTAAGAGTACTGATGTTGAGTCCATAACCCAATGGTACCAAGCCTTCATTTTTCAACCTACAATCACACAAAACCAAGTCACAATTCATAAAGTTATCCGTCTAGTATTATTTCTATTAAAAATCATAAATCACCTTTGAGAGAGCCCTCTCAGGCTGAAGAGGCTAATCTTCAGTCAAAAGTTGGTTTGAAAGAGTTTCATTGAGTTGATTGATGAGCAGCCAATCAAGATCAATTTGGTGAAAACAACATGGAAGATAAGTATTGGATGCTATATTTAAAGGTAAAACTAAAGAACCACAATAAGGATTGTAATAATAAGAACATGCCAGCCATGAATTGAGGTAGCTAGGTAGACAACAACTTTGATGTATATGAAAATATTTTCTACACTACAATGTAGAAGGAGGTTAACCGGAGTAGCTTTCATCCCAAGGAAGAGATGGAGATGACCCAAATATTCCATATTAAGATCTAGGTCAATAAGAAAAATGTCGATTCCATATCTTGTTTTAGTTCACAAACCAATGTTGTAATAGATCAGCTATTTAGAAAGCATGGATTAGAAGTTCATGATCATCCACATCCATATCCATTTGGATGGGTATATAAGGATGTAAATATTAGGGTTAGTAAGTGGTGTAATTTCAAATTTTATGTAAGTGAAAGATAATTTAATGAAGTGGAGGTAGATGTGAATATCACTTGATGTGCGTGGTGTAGTGTTTAGAAGCTCCTACATATACATGATAGAACCCATTTTCACGGGGGGAAAAAATTGATATTTCCGAATCAAGAATAGGATGTCATTCATAATTAATGCACACTAAGGTAAATATAATATCTCTTTGGTAAGTGCTAACAAAGGCAAGAAATTAATTATTTATAATAAGAATTCTCTTCTTGATAGAGAATCAACTAGAGGTAAATTCGTAAAAGTAAAGGAATATCTAGAGGGATGTACTATATAGTAGAAACATCAGTTGGGGGAGATTTTGTAGGTATATAGGGAAGTGTTGCACAAGCCTAAAAGGAACCACAAAATGCTGAAGTGGAGCATGAAATATAGTAGTTACCTAGATCTCCATTGCTAAACTATACGATCCCAAATAGGAAAATATAGTAATACAAAACACAATAACCAGAAACTACAACAATGTACAAATAAACCGTAAACACCAAGAAAATCGACAGAATAGCTGAGTCATTTTATTATTAAGGAGGTGGAATAAAATGTACAATAGTGCTAAAAAATAGCAACACTCAAGCCGACAAAGATGGCTAGAGTGACACTCAAGTCTCCCAACTGAAGGCACTATGTAATTTTTGATCTACTGGAGGATATATTGCACTGTCCCTACTAGAAATTCTAGGACTACACCTGCTGGCTGAAAACGAATGTGTAGATTATCCTGTTCATGAGCTCAAATTATGTTGGGATTTTAGATTTGAGCTCTATGATGAAAACCCAAAATAACCCAGAAAATATTTCTAGATTGTCTCACCTTGGAAAATCACCCTCCTAGGGCTTGCAATATACAACTGCTAGGTATGTAGATCTATGGCATGAACTAAAGATAAATATGTCTACAATAAGATACAAACGACTAAATTCATGAAGGCTTGGCCCCTTCTCTAGATTCCCAAGCTAGAAGCTTGAGATCTAGCTCCTCTTTAGTTGTATTGTGATGTTTGGAAAGTGTAATGAAGAGAAACCAACCACGTGGATTAATCAAAGAGTATCAGTGAATATTTTGTTGGTAAAAACACTCAGCAAAGAAGGTGATTAGGCTTCCAACTCATCAATTTTGGCCACATCATCAACATGACATCTCCTAAAAAATAGGAATAACAATTTCATGAAGACAGTGAGGGTATTTATGTTTTAATTGTGGTCAGTGTTATTGAAGTATGCATAGGATTTATGAATGGAAAAACTTTTCATAAAGATGGATTGGAGATGCCAACTCATCATGCTACCACATAATCAACATAATAACTCCTCAAAATTAGGAAGAATAGTTTCATGAAGACTGTGAGGGTATTTATGTTTTGTTTGTGGTTAGTTTTGTTGAAGCACATGACTCCTTTTGATGTAATTGGGTTATGTTTTAGATAAAGTTGTAATAAATAGGTTTTTGAGTTATGTTAGGACTCTAACTCTTAAGCTAGTAGGTGTCAGTTTCTAATTCCTAGTATCTAGCTTATGGTTAGACTAGGTGGTAGCAAAAGAACTTAATGATCTAGCCATTTGGAAGATTTGATGTAAAGGCTAGATGCCTATAAGTAAGCATTATTTCGATGAATCAAGGGTTGGAGAATATTGCACCAAATTGCTACTTGTATGTTTTTTCCATTATCAGTAATATATAGTGACATTCTACTTCTAGACTTGAGATTCTCATGAGGTGTTTAATGTGTTGTTTCTCTGTATATTTATGTCTAATCACTTGCAATGAATTTTATCTCTAATTACTCAGAATTCATGATGTCATGCTCTGGCTTCCTTTAGGGGTGAAATTACATTTTTTTCCTTATATTGTGTCTATGAATCATCTTTATTAAAAACCTCTATTTTCCTCAGCTTCCATGTGAATAATTACTGTCACTAAGAGTACTGATGTTGACTCCATTTCCCAATGGTAGCAAGCCTTCATTTTTGAACCTGCAATCATACAAAACCAAGTCACAATTCACGGAGTTAACCATCTAGTATTATTTCTATTAAAAATCTTAAATCCCCTTTGAGAGAGCCCTCTTAGGCTGAAGAGGCTAATCTTTAGTGAAAATTTGGTTTGAAAGAGTTACATTGAGTTGATTGATGAGCAGCCAATCAAGATCAATTTGGTGATAAAATTTTTGGTGCGTATGTCGGGAGTTTGAAGACATATTTCCCGAAGTTTTTGTGCAAACAATAAAGATGAAGTCTTGGAGGTATTAGGAGCTCAAAATTTTTTGAGACTGTAGAACTAACTTGGCGATTCCATTGTTGAGGAATTTAAAATTTCATAGCTTCATGGTGATTCCACTAGACTTAGGAAGAACTCAGATGCTGCCATTCTTGTTTCAAGGTATGCATGTGTAGATTTTTTAGAAATTTATGGTTTCCAAACTCCTTTTCCTAAGGATGCATATTTTTTAAGGAATGGTCCAAAATTTAATGGAGAAGATTTGAGTTTGAACTTGAAGCATATATCCGATTTCCATGACTTTACTGAGCTTCTTAGAGTCATACATGAAGATATTTTCATCATATTGTTCTATGATTCATTTCAAGGGAAATGTAAACAGTGGATTGAAAGTTTTTCTGTCAAATCTATTAAGTCATTTGCAGATTTTTGGCTTATTTTTTTGGAAACATGGATGCAAAGAACAAAGTTGGTGGCAGATTCTCCTTCCATTCAAGGTTTTAAACAATGGAATGATGATCACACTAATGAGGAAGTGGATGAAAATTTTTCTTCGACCTTGTATTCTTATTTAAAGTCATTTGAGTGCAATTCAGAAGATAAGATTAAATTTTTGGATGAATTTGCTAAGAACATTGAGAAAGACATGGAATTTTTAGAAGATCAAAGTCAATCCTATAGTCTTCATGGTCAAGATCAGTCTTTTCGAAAGTTTTTCATGACAAAATACAAAGAGAAGGTGGTGATACCTTTTTCTTTTGAGATTGAGGAGGAATTCCTTGTTCTTGAAAATCAGTTTGGTAGCACACAACTGAAATCTTATGTTGCTAAAGAAAGCATATATGAGCTGTCTAAAACTGCATAATGTCTTGAAAATTATTAAACAAACTATGTCTTCTATGATCCTATAGCTGACTACATGGAAGAGTTCTAGAGTCCATATTTCCAATTATGTTTTCATTATGAAAATTAGACCCATTTTATGTTTCCTTGGTCATTTCAGTATCTAGTTCACAATTTGTTTAAGCATAGTCAAGGAGTACATGTATCAGATCATCTCATTGACTGGCTTTATTGGAGGTTTCATGTCTCTTGAAAAAAACATGAAGATTGAAATTGTTAGTGTAGGCAGGAGTGTGTGAAAATAAGCTCAAGTAGATAGAGCATCTTTTCGGTATGTACAGATTTGGTTTTTCAACAGTAATCATCAAGCTTGACCCTGAGGAGAAGGCCATAAGAGCTTGGAAAAGTCTCCAACAATTTCAAAAAAAATTCAATTTTTCAAGAGAGAGGCTATGAAACTACAAGTTCTTTGCTGTACCACAGGGGTATACCATCCCCACTAGAGCCACTGTTATCACACTCAAAATTTTCAAATTTTTTTTTGATAAGGTCACCATAGGTTTCATGTTATATCATGTTGGGTCATGCATTTGATGAAGAATTTATAAAATCATGTTTATCCTATGTCAAAAAACCATTATGAGTCATGTCAACCAAATCCATTTTATATCATTTATTTTTCACACCCATGCCTTAAAATCAATAAATGAGCCACTTATCTAGTTTTTCACAGTTTTGTAACGAATATAGTGGCAAAATAGCAGATTTTTCTACAAAAATACTTAAACATTTCGTAGCACTTAGTTTACAAAAGGAAAATAGATGAATTCTAATTTTCTATTGGTTTTAAGGAAAGGTAAGATCACCTAGTAGGTTATGACAATCATCCAAATGTGAAATCGTAAGTGTTTTTCATCATTCCACCTTCATCACTCCATTTGTCATTTTTCCTCTCATACTTGAATTTCATTTTTTTTTTAAATCACCCAATATCCTCCGTGTCATTAAACCTTCAGCCTTTGCATGTAAATCATATTAGTGTCATCCTTGAAGAGTTTAGCTTTGTGCCAAGCAACTTGCTGTCCAATTTGTCTTTACAAGTGTCACATTTTTAAGAATGAAACTTGGCTATAAAGGGAGATGGCCATGAAGGAGAAGGCATAAAAAAGAGGCTCTGTGGTTAGATAGGAGCTCATGGATCTTAAGCTATTCATGGAGGAACCTAGTTTTGCTAAAGAATTCACCAGTTCAGGTTGCTTGAATTTCTGTTGGAGCTAACAAGGAATTTGTTTTGTTTTTAGACTGTGTGAGAAGTCAATTTCAAGAGAATATTATGGATGAACAATGATTAATTATGAAATACTAAGAGTGGTTATTGTCAAGCATAGAAGAAGGAAAAATAAACTTCTTAACTTTTCTCACACGTGTTACGATTTTGGAGATCCGAAGATGTCTCTTGGACCTATTTTCAAAATCCAAAATTCTCATGTTTTATACATATTTTTCTAATGCCGATTCTGTATAGCTGGAGATGGTTTTCAAACAACCAAGAGAGGATTTCTTCAGAACATACTAAACTACCAAAACCTCTTTAATTTTTTCAACAACTATCAAGTATACGGATATAGGAGCTCATATATGAACCCTATTGTTTAAAAAAAAACAAAGTCATTTTATTGGTAAATTAATTTGCTTAAGGTGAAAATGATGTTGTTTGAAGAGCATAAGAGGCAAGTTTGTCTTATAATATTTTAATACTTCACTTTTCAGACCTACAGGTGAAATTTGGAAGAAAAAGGAAGATTTTGTAATTTTCAGCCATATCAGGTAGTTTCGTAACGTGCTCCAGGCTTGAAGGCTTAAAAACGCTATGAAATTTCTGAAGATGTTTTTTTGCCTATAAAATCAGTTTTGATGAAGATCCAAGGAGGGTAATTGATGGTATTTATCTCATGTGACCTTAAAAACATATCTTTGTCAACAGAGAAGGTAGAAAAGGAGGTTGAATGGCTAAAATAAACATGCTACCAAACTACGCTATGAAACTGCCTATTGCACTCTATTTTTTGTAGCGAGGTGTTTTTAGTTGTATTGTGATGTTTGGAAAGTGTATTGAAGAGCATCAAACCACGTGGATTAGTCAAAGAGTATCAGTTAATATTTTTTTGGTAAAAACACTCAGCAAAGAAGGTGATTAGGTTGCCAACGCATCCATTTTGGCCACATCACCAATGTGAAAGCTCCTCAAAAATAGGAAGAACATTTTTATGAAGACAGTGAGGGTATTTATGTTTTTGTTTGGTTATATTTTAGATAAATATGTAATAAATAGGTGTTTGAGTTATGTTAGGACTCTAACTCTTAAGTTAATAGGTGTCAGTTTCTAATTCCTAGTATCTAGTTTATGTTTAGACTAGGTGGTAGAAAAAGAACTTAATGATCTAGCCATTTGGAAGATTCGATGTAAAGGATAGATGCCTAAAAGTAAGAAGTATTTCTATGAATGAAGGGTTGGAGAATATTGCACCAAATTGTTGCTTGTATGTGTTTTCCATTATCGTTAATATACAGTGGAATTCTACTTCCAGACCTGAGATTCTTATGAGGTGTTTAATGTGTTGTTTCTATGTATCTTTATGTCTAATCACTTGCACTGAATTTTATCTCTAATTACGCAGAATTCATGTGAAATTACTGTGTTTTCCTTATATTGTGTGTATGAATCATCTTTATTAAAAATCTCTATTTTCCTCAGCTTTCATGTGAAGAATTGTGTCACTAAGAGTACTGATGTTCAGTCCATAACCCAATGGTAGCAAGCCTTCATTTTTCAACCTGCAATCATACAAAACCAAGTAACAATTCATAGAGGTATCCATCTAGTATTATTGCTATTAAAAATCATAAATCCCTTTTGAGAGAGCCCTCTCAGGCCGAAGAGGCTAATGTTCAGTCAAAATTTGGTTTGAAAGAGTTTCATTGAGTTGATTGATGAGAAGCCAATCAAGATCAATTTGGTGAAAACAACATGGAATATAAGTATTGGATGTTATATTAAAGGTAAAACTAAAGAACCACAATAAGAATTGCAATAATAAGAACATGCCAGCCATGGATTGAGGTAGCTAGGTAGACAACAACTTTGATGTAGATGAAAATATTTTCTACACTACAATGTAGAAGGAGGTTAACCGAAGTAGCCTTCATCCCAAGGAAGAGATGGAGATGACCCAAATATTACATATTAAGATTTAGGTCAATAAGAAAAATGTGGATTCCATATCTTGTTTTAGTTCACAAACCAATGTTGTAATAGACTAGTTATTTAGAAAGCATGGATTAGAAGTTCATGATAATCCACATCCATATCCATTGGGATGGGTATATAAGGATGTAAATCTTAGGGTTAGTAAGTGGTGTAAGTTAAAATTTGATGTAAGTGAAAGACAAATTAATGAAGTGGAGGTAGATGTGAAGTATCACTTGATGTGCGTGGTGTAGTTTTTAGAAGCTCCTACATATACATTGTAGATCCCATTTTCACAGGGAGAACAAATTGATATTTCCGAATCAAGAATAGGAAGTCATTCATAATGAATGCACACTAAGGTAAATATAATATCTCTTTGGTAAGTGCTAACAAAGGCAATCTATTAATTATTTATAGTAAGAATTCTCTTCTTGATAGATAATCAACTAGGAGGTAAATTCATAAAAGTAAAGGAATCTCTAGAGGGATGTGCTATATAGTAGAAAAATAAGTTGGGGGAGATTTTGTAGGCATATAGGGAAGTGTTACAAAAGCCTAAAGGGAATGACACAATCATGAAGTGGAGCATGAAATATACTAGTTACTTATATCTCCATTGCTAAACTGTACTATCGCAAAAAGGAAAAGATAGTAATAGAAAACACAATAACCGAAAACTACAACAATGTACAAATAAACTGTAAACACAAAGAAAATAGACATAATAGTTCAGTCATTTTATTATTAAGGAGGTGGAATACAATGTACAACAGTGCTAAAAAATAGCAACACTCAAGATGACAAAGATGGCTAGAGTGACACTCAAGTATCCTCACTGAAGGCACTGTGTAATTTCTAATTTGCTAGAGGATATACTGCACTGTCCCTACTAAAAATGTCAGGACAGTAACTGATGGATGAAAAATAATGTGTAGATCCAGCTATTTTGGAGCTCATATGATGTCTAGATTTCAGATTCGGGCTCTATGATGAAAACCCAAAATAACCGAGAAAGGATTTCTAGATTGGCTCACCTTGGAAAATCACCCTCCTAGGGATTGCAATATACAACTGTTGGGTATGCAGATCTATGGAATGAACTAAAGATAAATATTTCTACAATAAGATACAAACAACTCAATTCATGAAGGGTTTTCCCCTTCTCTAGATTCCTAAGCTAGAATCTTGAGATCTAGCTCCTCTTTTCTCCTCTCAAGTTATAGCTGAAAACTATACAATTGCTAGACTGGACTGCATTGTCAAGGAGGCTGAAGTTGTAGCCTGCTACTGGATTATGAAAATATTCTCAGAGATCATGGAAGTGATCTTACCAAAGTGAGAGAATGACCCCTCACAGGATTCCAAGTTGAAATACTTGGAACTTCCTTCCTCCCCTATATCTACACTACTGGAATGCATAATTCCTGGAGAGACTGTTGCTGCATGGAGGTGTAGAAATTATGGCGTGATTCCATATGTAGAAATTCTGATCTTGGAAGACTGAAATGGAAGAAAAGGGTGAAAGGATGATCCCTCCACTAGTTTCTTAGCTGGAATTCTAAGAACTGTCTTCCTCCTCTCAAACCCTAAGGCAAGAATGTGTAATTCCTGAAGCTGTATGTGTTGTGGAGAGGGGCTAAATGTTGCTCAAATTCCAGATGATGAATGGATACTCAAACAAACCTTCCCAGAGTATGCACTCGAACTCACTCATGGGTAAGGGTGGGATCTCCGCTCGGAGATACTCATGTGCCAAACAACACAACAGACTTAGCTAAATAGCTAAAGCATGCAAAGAAATATCAAATGACAATACAATATCAAATTAGAGACTTATTTGATTTGTTGCCCTCATCTTCCTTTTACGGTTGTGAGACTTCCCTAGCCCTGGCCCACCTCATAACTGCACTGCTCATGTGGCCACTAGCCTCCATTAAGACTACATTGTTTCTCCATGATCTCCATTATCTATGTATTTAATCTCGACTTCCTTCATCATGTGTACATTTAATGCACCACTTCCTTCATCATGACATCATTATTTCTCTATGATCTTACTTTTATTCCTCCACTATATCCATCATCTCCCTCATTATCTCTCCATGATCTTCACTCTCCCTTCATCAATAATCTTCTCCACTACTCCATAATGCTGATATACTATCTAACTAACCCACATTCATGCAAAAAAAGTGGATTTTATTCATATATGGGGTTTATGGGTCCCTCCACCCTTTTATTTACTTAACTAATTAAGAAAATTAAGAACTCTACTATTCCAATTAATTGATGGAAAATTGGGAATATTACAGTCCTCTCTACCAAAATGTTGCTTATCCTCAAGCAACTGCAAAAGTGAATGCTACTGAAATCCATCTCCCTTCCAAGTGGCATCCTCATATGGAAGGTATCCCCATCTGCTCCAATGTGTAATGAATGCCCAACTCCATAGCTTCCTCTCTAGTATGTCTAGAATGGCTTCTAATTGTGTAGCTAGATGCCTCTCCTCATCAATGAATCTTCAAGTGGCAACAATATGCTATCCCAGAGCCTCTTCTCTCCATGAGATATATAAAGTGAAGTGGTTCCTTCTGGCAAGTGGGAAGTCCTAAATCATGAAATATCTCTCCAACCCATGCTACATGGAGTATTATGTATCTCTCCATGATCCCATCATTGGCCTTGTTGGCCTTGCTTTCTCCAAGCATCATCTCAACACTGTGAAAAATAGGCAATAAAGATATATGGGTTGACATGTAAAATGTTAGACCATACTCTCCAAATAGAAACCACTGCAACAATGCCTCTTGCTGCCATATCACACCATCATCATACCAAGTAGGGTAGCCATACTCCCTCAAGAGAAGACACTAAAACAATGCCTCTTGCTGCCACACCACCTCGTCATCATACCAAGTATGGTTGGCCATACTCTCCAAACATAAGCCAATGCAGTAAGGCCTCCAGTTGCAATCCAACATCATCATCATCATGCAAGACATGGGAGAATGTCAACCCATATTCTCCCAAGAGTAACCAAAGAAGCAATGAATATTGTTGCCACCTCACATAATCATAATGAAAATCATGGAGCAAAAATATACTGATTGACATGTATAATGTCACATCAATCCAACATAACCAAGATCCGTGCTTCCACATCATGTGAGTGTTATGAAGTGTCCCAAAGAATGCCACATACATTGATATATGATATGTCATGTGATGGCCAAACTCTCTCAAAAGTAACCAACACAATCATGCCTCCTACTGCTGCATCACACCAGTAATATGCAAGGCATGGATCATATAAATATGAAATGTCGGGTAGTAACCATACTCACCCAAAAGCATCTATAATAGGCATGCTTCTTGCTGCCTCATGTCATAGATATGCAAGTAGCCTTTCAACCACTTCCTCATCATGCTCACCCATCCAACCAACTGTGGGTGATGACTCCTATCATGCTCCAACTTGGTATCGTCCCAATGGAGAACACCATCCTCCCAAATCTGATGACAATATTTGCACTCCATGATATGTTGAAGTGCATCCTCCTTGAGGTCACTCCATGAGAACCTCTCACCAATGGCCCGATAGAACCTATGAGGTTCTGAATATGTTGTAGGTAGAAGCTTCTCTTTGAACTATGAGATGCTCATCAAGAAGGTTCTATCCTGATAATGGAAAATGTTATCCATCACAAGATTTGTATCATCTACCATCTGCCCATCCAATGCTTCATAAGTGAAGCGGTCATTGGAATGCTCCAAGAATAATGGGGCCCCAAAATCATCACTGCTCCTCAGTGACAACACTGCTGATCTCCATGATAGTGCATCTGCTTTCTCATGGCCCTGTCCATACACAATTCTGAACTCATAGTCCTGCATTGTATTGATCCACTGTTGTTGCCTCTCCTATAGCCGTTGCTCCTCCTCAGAATGATGTCAGAGATCATGGTGGTTGGTCTTCACCCAAAATATACTGTTAATAAAAAATTTCCATAATTTTACCAATGCATCTATAATGGGCAATATCTATTTGTCGTAAATAGACTACGACAGTTCATGCGACAGTAACCTTTGACTCTCGAAAGCTATTGTATAGCTCCCCTGCAATAGGACTATGATAATACCATCCTCTGAAACTCGACACTCCAACACAAAGTGTTGTGTGCAGCTCAACAATGTAACATTGGGATACTTATACATATCCTCCTTAAACAATTCAATGGTCCTCTACACAGTGAAAGTATTATGCTCCAAATCAACAAGGTTATCTAACCCTTGGTTATGCAATTGCCCTGATGGCATGATGCCAAAAATCTCAAGCTACGGTAATAAAATAATAGGGAATGGAAATGTTTGCAAACCTTGGATCAACTGTTACTTGGGAAAATATTGCAAAGATACAAGAGTTCCTGCAGCCTGTTATCGCTCCATAATTTATAAGATTGGAAAGAATAAATTATAAAGAACAACATCAAACCACTTTGGAGCCTAGGATCTAGCCCTCCTAGACTCAGAGAGGTATATCTCTATAATATTTAGATTTTCTTTAAGCTTTGTGATATTAGGATAGTTAAATTAAACGCGAGAGATATTTTTGATTGATTGTTTTTGGTTGGATTTAATGGATTTGTTTAAACTGTTTCCATTGGGCTATGGAGTCAACACAGGCTAGGTGTATACATCAATTTCCAGAGAAAATGGAAGGCAAGCTAGCTGTATATTCTAGTGTTTTATACAAAGTGAAATCAGGAAATGGAAAAAATTGATTTCAATAATGGTTTAAAAGAAATTAAGAATTATGAAACCATACATCAGAAGAAAACATTAAAATTGTAAAATAAGTCGGAATTAAGGTGCTCTATGGCAGCAAATCTTAATCTAAATTTCCTGTTATACAATTATAATTTTAAATAATACACATGAAAATATGACAGTGGAAAACATTAAACAAGATAAAGGAAAAACATCACCAGAATAACACAACACATGAATCTTGCAAATTGGTATTTTTATTGATGGTCCAGCTTCAAAATTACAAATACTCCAATGAAAAGTGCCTATAATCTAGGGTCCAACCCCTAATACTGAATAAAATTCTATATTTAAACTACTTGCTATTGATTGTCCTATCAAAAGAGGAAATGTTTTCATTTATTACAAAATAACTGAATTTTGACAATTGTGGCCAATGCATGGACACGTTGTAACAACTTTTTGACAGATGGCCTAATTCTCCATAAAGCCATTATTAAGCTCTTTAGTGGTTTTCTATGCTGGAAATTTCAATGCTGTTGTACTGTACTGATACACTGGATCTACTGATGTGGATAATTAGCTGAGATGTTCTGCCATCATGCTGAGTTGTCTTTATTCTCGCAAGTCACACAATTTCTCCCAATCTTCTGGACTCGGAATTTCGATCCTAATTAATCTTCTATATATCTCATCAGTTTCTGTGTATTTCATAAATGTTGGCTTCACCTGAAAAATTTGCTTGATTTCATGTTGTATGAACCTCATACAAATCCCTCCCTATCATTGTGTTCTTCATATTCGCTTGTTTGGATGAATCCTTGGAGATGTCAGTCAGCTTCTTTACATAATTTGGCTTTGCCATAAGTTTGTCATTGATCACAAATAATGAAGGCAACCCTTTCTTGTTTAGAGTTTCCATCCTATTGAAAAACCTACTTACTCCAATCTGAAGTTGATTATACTTCTCTTCTACCTGTGCAACTAAATTCTTCTTGTTCAACACCTTTTTAACTTCAAGTATAGTTGTTGTCCCATCTTCTACTCACAGGGGTTCCAATTCATAACTGATTTTGGAATTGAGAAATATGATAATGTTTTTAGCAGTTGCAGGTTTATCCCATAATTCCTCATTTCCTTTCTCTATTGCAATACTTACCTGATGAATCAAATCCCTCTGCTCAAATATTATTTGGATTGATGGCCATATCTCGTTCATGGAGTCAATTATGTTCTGCGAGATGATTTCTTTGAATCTTCATACCATGTTCTGAATTGAGGGCTCTCAGAGGGACTTCTGAAAACTTTCATTTAACTTTTTGTTGATCTGCAACTCTGTAGCATGTGCTAAATATTTCTTTTTTAACTGATCTTGTAGGTCACTGACTTGATCTTGCAACTTTTTAATTTCTGCAGTGAAATCATGGACTTGGCTGCTTCTTTTGTTGCTTCCTTCAGGGCATCTCTTACTGCTTTCTTGATCTTATCAACTCTCTTGATTAATTACATTTTCTTGATCTTATCAACTTTCTTTCTCCATTTTCTTGATCTTATCAACTTTTTCAATGATTAATTACATCATTTCTTCCTTTCGTGTCTCAGTTTCTTCTATCTCCTTTTTCATAGGATCTTTTGTTGCTAGCATCTTGAGCTGCCTCCCCAAAGAAAATATATCTGCATTCTTCTTCTTCAAAAATTCTTCTACCACTACTAATTTTGATGGATTGTACCCAATTTGCATCACTAAATCCTCCAGGGATTTAATCCTTGAGTCTTTGAAAATGGAGGAAATATTTTCCATCTTCAGTCGTGATTGTGTGTTGGAAAATGTAACATGAAAATTTTAAGGACTCATGGATGTGCTAGTTAAAGTGGAGGAGATCATTTCTCCTATCTGCTTATGCATCTCCATTTAGTATATTGGATGAATATGCTTTACCTCAAACTCAAAAGAGGGCTTCATGTAGTCTACTGCAGTTTTGGGCTAAGGGATTTGTGCTTCTGAGAAGGCCATCTTCATTCTTCCCTTTTCAGAGTCAAAAGCTGACAGATGCTTACTTTGCAGACTTATTGTTTGTTTATAAAACTGATTATAAGTGTCGGTCTTAAGAATATAATTCCTTCTTTTGATTTCTTTAAATGTATCATATATATAATCCTCTTTTTGGCCTTTAGTGGTAGTAGATGTTGGATTTTTCACAGTCTACTATTGGAAAGGAGTAGTGGCAGAAGATGTTGAGAAAAATGTTTGACCACCTACAGGAGAGGAGCTTGGTGAATCTCTAAGTGTGATAACAGTTTGTTGATATTTCTCATTTCCCTGGTCAATTTCCATGTGGAATTTGGCCCTCTTCCTGTATTTCATCTTGAACTCCTTGGTGGATGTATCAATATCCCTATCAGTTTTTTCATCCCTTGTCCTTTTTCTTCTTGTTTCCTTTCCCTTATCATATTTGGCTCTTGCACCTTTCCTTTCTTTTGGAGTTGGTGTTTGTATTCCTGAAGTGGAAGTGACCTACTCTTCTGCCTCCTGGAGTGTGTTGGATGCCCATTCCTCTTGATTCATGTACTTTTTTATCTCTAATCTGTGGGTATGAATATATGGTGTGGATTTATTCTCCACCCTTTTCTTAGAGATGATTCCCATGGGATCATATGACTAAATGAAGCTATGAGTGAACTTCATCTCTTTTAGTATTTTATCTGCTGCTTCCCCTGATGCTCTACTATTACAAATGAATGGACCAATCTAAGATTTGTTCCTGAATTGAGACTTTTTCTTTGTAGAGACCAAATGCACCACACATTCATTTATCATTTGTCTAATATACTCAAGTGAAAATATTATCATAGAGAGGTACTTAGGCAATTTTTATGGGACCCAATTCATTGCCATAAACTCTGATCTCTCTGTAGTTTTGGTAGAGGTACCAATATGATGTTCTGATTTGATTTGTAAATTGCATCACCTTATTGATTTATTGACTAATCCTTGGCTCTGTGGCACTGTTGAATTCACTGATTGCTTGATGTAAAAATAAATCTACAAAGGTATTGTAGGAGTAATTATTCTACTCCTTCAATAATAAAGTAGTCCAAAAAATCACTAATTCGGATTGAGGATCATCATTTAGATTCATCATGTCAAACTGAAACCTGCTAAATTGAAAATAGACAAACATGTACACCAACACATAGGTGTATTTGAAAACTTATTCTATCTGAAACTTTAGGAACTGTTCATGAATAACATCAGCAAGAAACTAGGCATAACGAAACATGACTATGGGCTTGGCATCTGAGGAAAGAATAGACAAGAAACCAATAATGGCTTCATCTACCCACTGATCAGTGTGGTAACCTAATAAATAAGATAAAACAATAACAATGTGCTGGGTCCTATCAAGAAAGATAGATGAAGGATAGGGTGGATTCATGATAGGAATTGGGGCATTAGTAGCAATGAAAAACTCTAAGGTTTTAGCCATGCTAGTAAAATCCAGTTTCCAGTATAAATCTATAAGGGCCTCATGAGAAAAAGGAATGGTGCTTTCAACAATGAGGGCTTGCATGATTTTCTAGATGGATTGGGCATCAATAAAAATCAATATTTCTCCTATTGGATTAACTATGGCTCTCTGGTTAATGTCATAACAGGACTGGAATTTTCGGATGAACTCTGGGAAACTATGGCTTGTGGGAAATATGTCAAAAGGAAATTTGGTCTTCCATAGGCCTATATCATCAACTTATTTAAGGAATTTATCCTCGAGCCAGCAGTAGACATCGAACAAATCGAAGTCTAACTTTGTCTTGTGGATTTTATAATCTATCTGCTAGGGCTATATGATCTAAGTCCACCTAAGGGTAGACCATGGGGTTGAAAGGCTCCTGGTATTTCTTAGGAGGCATGTTTATCTTATGTAGTTTATTTCTCTTTGTGAAATGAAGAATGGGATGAAAGAATAAGGGATCATAGAATGGGAATTTCTACAGATCAACACTGGGGAAGGGAGATAATAGAAGAGGATTGTGATCAAAATGGAACATCTTAAAGAATAACTGTAATTTGATTCACAGAGAGCTGATAATCCTTTTGATGAACAATGACTTCTCTTCCACAATGGTCAATTATGATTTCTCTGCAAATCTCTGCAAATCCAATTCCTGCAATTTTTAACATCATAAGCAAAGTAAACTCTGCTTTGAGCATGAATTCATGTTTTAAACTATGACTAGGAGGATCGTTGAGTTGACGTGGCTCTGTTGGATAACGGCATGACCATTCATGGTGAAATGGGCTTGTTAACAAGAATGCATGTGATAAGGTGGAGTGGACAGGTGGTCGTGGACATGGCGCAATGACATTCGCAATGGTCAAAAGGTACGGCAGTTTAGTGAAAAATGGAAACTTCTTTTCGGAGGGGGGTGATGGAGGTGAGCGGTATCAGAGGGGGTGGGGGTGCGAAAAACTCTGGGAATGACACATTGCAATATAGGAGGTATTGGATAGCACCCATTTCAGATGCCCCCCAAAAACATTATATACCATCGGATGTGGGGCGATGTGTGGGGATAGCAGATAAGGGGGAGGACAGTTAGCATAGATGGGATGTGCGATGTGATGGTGGGGTCGGGGAATAAATGAATGTTTGGGGGTAGTGTAGGACTTAGCATACAATTAAAATGTGAGTGTTTAGGGGGTGGGATAAAAGGAATAATAATATTTTCGAGACTTAGGGAAAAATGGAAACATAAAGTATGCCCAAATGACTTTGAAATATATTTTAGTCCCTAAACTTTAAAACATAACCCTTTTTCCAACCTTTTGAGTGTAAACACCTCTTATTTTTATTTTTTACTTCCACCATAGTAAAAATGAAATTTTAATGTTGTACCTTTTAGGATAGACTTCATATTTTCCTTCCATTCTTCCTCCTCAACATATCTACCTACCCAAACTATACAACTAGAATTTTTCTTCTTTTTGTAGGGTGCAGTTGGACTAGCAAACCCTTAAATCATTTTTCCTTTTAGAGTTTTGTTATCCTCCTATATTCTACAAAGTTCACTAGGTGACTATTGATTCTCTACAAGCAGCTAAAGATAGCATATTTGGCCTATCAACTATCTTTAGAAATATCACTGCCTTCATTATCCTAAAAAAATATTTTTCACTATATTCCATCTCTGCCCCTTTTAAAAAACACCTTGTTTTTCTTAAAAGAATTTATTTTGGCTTGTTTATCTCACTTTCACTCTCCCTACCCACCCAAACTCTCATTCACTCATTTTCCCCTCTAAAAACCCATTTTTCCCTCTAAAAACCCATTTTCCCCTTTCAAAACCCCTCATAAAAACCCTCCCTTCATCATTTTCCCTTATATACACTAAAACAATGTAAAAATGCCTTTTTACATAGTTTTAAAAAAATATTTTTGATTGTCGCGTCCTTCTTTTTTTTATTTATTAAAATCTGTTTTTAATATATTAACCCTGCTCTTATTTAACTTGAGCCCCTTGCATTTTTAGCCCCATGCTCATATGACCTTAACCCTGCCTAACTTGACCTCACGCCTCTCCTCTAAAGAAAAGCACTTTCGCTTTTTGTTTTATCCACCAGGCCCACTTTATAAAGCTCACCATCATATAAACCACAAATCCTGTGTATATTTTGAACTCCTCGCTACACGACAAAGAGCCTGCCACATCATTTCTCACACAGACCCCACCTCTACACCAGCTTGTCACCCCAGATTTCCCGACCACCATCGATCTCCACCCTCGAGATCCGACGGCCCATGGTACATATCGCAAATCTTTATGTGCCAAAATTAACACTTTTAAGAATTGCGACATGGGTGGTATTCCCCTGCCACGTGGAAGCCGCTGAGTGGAATCGCATGCCCACCACAAATATTTTTTCCACCCCTCCAACCATGCAAAAACCGCCCTCTGTTTCTGAAAACCACTTTTCTCTCAGTGCCAAGATTTAAAAGCCTCTGTCCCCCGTTCAAATTTCCCACAGGTTCCACCTATGGAACCAAGGCCTAGAACACCATTCTCCGCCCTCCGACAGCCCAAAAGCCATAGAAAAATGCAGTAAAACCCTCCTCGCAGATTTTAAAGCTAATTGTTTGTTTTAAATGTGTAGGTTTAGTGGTGAAAGAAAAGAAGTGCATTCTGAAGGTCCCAAATCAATTGAATGAGCACTCTGGGTGACGATCCAGAGGATTTTTTTCCATTAAAAAGAACCAAAGGCAAAAAATCAAAGTTTAAAACCCCTTGAATCATGGTCATGGGTGTTATTTAAACCATCCATCATCAGAAGGATGCACCCCTTCGTAGAAAACACACACAGACATAGACATAGTGAAGTAAAGACAGTCAGATGACTGTAACAAGCAATGAAGGTTAGAAGGCTAATCATAGTTTGAAGACAAATCATGAGGGTAGCCAATAAACCAGAGATTAAAGATGATGAAGACATACAAATAAGATTAAAGGATTAAGGCTGGAAAGGTTAATCAAAATAATCAAGTCCTAAAACATAGATAAAGGCAGAATCAAAGAAAAATACAGTAAAGTAGACAATGAAAGGTTAAAAAAAGTCTTAAAAGCCTAAACAGAGTTAAATGATAAACAGAGGTAGATCTACCCAAAGAGAAATATGAATGACACAGATCACAACATTTACTTCTTCATAAATACTTTTTACCACCTCCAACATGTTTTACCCACATAAAGGTAGCTAAAGTTATTACAAAGTCAGAGATATTTCCCAGTATTTATTGTAAAGTTATTGAAGAAGCCTTAAAGTCAAACTTTTCTCCAAATTAGCTCAGAAATTAAGTTAGGAGTTATTTTTACAATGAATCACTCTCAGATAATTTTTCCTTTTTCCTTGCATGATCTCAAAGGTCAAAAACCCATTAAATCTGTAATAAATGAAATATTAAGCCGTAACTTAGCATCACCTCCTCATTTTGCAGATAAATACTACATATGAGCTTGATTTTTAGTGTTGGTTGATTGTTAGACTTAATACATAGACTTGGAGATTGAAGAGAAATTGGATTTGGAGTATTATGAATGCTTTTATTTGGATGAAAATGGAGCCAAGCACACTTGTAGGATTCATGAGCATGGCTAATGGTGATGTCCTTCTAAATTAGTACTTGTCTTCTTATGTTTTTTCAGTTTGTTTCATCTTTCTCATGCAATAGGATAGAAAATTTAGGCTAAGAAATGTTGTTTAGAGGCACCTTAGCTCTGTCTGCTTTCTATTGCTTGTATGTTTTCCTCTTCTAGGGCAGTTTAGAGAATTCTTAGTTGCTCTCTAATCCCACTCATTTTTTTTATCTCAAAAATGATTTAATGGAGCCCATGTCAAAGAAGCTAACGACATGCCCTGTCTTTGGTTATTTCTTTATGCATAGTATTCTTAAAGACTTTTCTTGTTATAGTACATGTTAAAGGATTCTTAACTGTCCTTCAAACCTACTTATTTCACAAATTAATGTTCACTTCATTCACATAAGCCTTGAAGATCCTGTTGGTGTCCTGTGATTTAGCAGATTGGCATACCAAATGACAAGGCAACATCAAAACCAATTTGGAATACTAGGATCTAGCCCTCCTGGATTCATAGAGGGATCTCTCTATATGTGTTTAGAAGGATATGCTTTAAATCATATGATATGATATTAGGCTAGTTATGAAGTACAAGGGATTTTTTTGTTTTTGGTTGGGAATCATTAAACGAGAAGGTCATGTGAAGTGTGAAGGAGGGAATAAATTGAAGGATATCTCAGCATGGGAAGATAGGTTAAGAAAAAGTGTCAATCCATTGGGCTATGGAGTCATAAAAGGGTTTACTTGCACAACAACTATTTAAGGGTTTCCATAGGGCTAGTAATCTATATCAAAAGATCTCTTTAATTTGAGTTTGTGGTATGGAACGTTAAGAAGTGTGGTGAAAGAAGAAAAAATATAAGAAAACGAAGGGCAGCCTAAGATCAGGTAAGGACTTTTAACCTGTCCTACTTTCAACATACTCTCAAGGGAAAAACATTTAAGATAAACATAAAAAGTATCCTAAGATCATGTAAGGGCTTTTAACCTATCTTGATTTCGGCATACTCTTATGGGAAATCTTCAAAAACGTTGTTTAAGACTAAACAAGGGATAGGGCTAACCATAAAATTCCTTGATTAAGACTCTACTTAGCATGCAATGAAAAGATCATTCAAGAACAACATCTCAAGTTCTACTCAGCAAGACATGGGCTCACCAACATTCCTTGACTTATTATACTCTATTGATTCATCCTCAAACACACATTTAGAAGAAAACATATATATAAAGCTTATCCGTTATAATTAGGGTAATTTAGAAGTAAATCCTAATCTATATTTGCTGCTCTTTATCAGAGAATATGAAAAAAGTGAAAAACATAAGGACAATAACAATTAAAGTAAGAAAAACATCACCAATAATATAGACCAAGATCCTGTGAATCTTCTTGTGTATTTGATGTGCAAAACCAGTTACATACTTTGAGTCCAATGGCTTTCTACATTACAATACTTCTCTTCCCAGCCTACTATATTACAACTACTCAACAACTCTTACTCAATAAAAATTCAAATAATTAAAAAATTTCCAACCTTTTACAATGAGTTTTCTGTGAATACATATAGGTGAGAGAGGAAGAGTTTGAACGAAAGATCATAAATATCAGTTAAGATAGAGGGGGAGAGGTATTCGAATGCCCATTCTACTTAATGACCATTGCATTAACTGATTGTACCATTTTAGTAGTTTTTTCTATCTTTGAGGCATATCTGGTAGGCTGGTAATAACTCTGAAGTGTTTTCTTTGAAGATAACTGTGGCCGAGGTACTCTATTTGACCTATGAGACAAGTAACTATCATATTTTGGTTTTGAGGCCTCCCATGACTGTGAAATAACTGTTCTGAAATTTTTAAAGCATCTCTGTCATCAGGATGGCTGTCACGGTGTCTTTCAAAAGTAAATTAGACTACCGGTGTTCTTTTCTCAATCTCTGGAGATTTAATTTCCTTGATGATCTGACATTTCAAGGCTTCTTCAATCATCTTTAACCTTTACTTAATCCATTTAACTTTAATTCGGATACACTTTATCTTCTTTTGCTGATGTTCTTGGCTTATGCTATATACGTGGTAGCTTGGAGGGTTTGATTGTTCGGTCAATGATCATGATACATTGACTGAAACATTTTACCCCCCTTTGGTCCTTTTTCTGTGTTATATGGGCCACAAAGGATCGTCATCCTCGGCCCTAAGCTACTGTTTACTTGCTATGGGACAACTTTGATATCTCTCCATCATGAAATTTTCAACACACACAACCTGTTACAGAAAACCTGTGAATTTGGCGCTAAATTTCTAATAGAGGGCTTTGGCAGGGGTGGTGGAGTAGTGAGGAGGTAAGGTGAATGCAGCAGGGAAGGGTTTAATCATGGCGGAGACAAAACAAGGTTAAAATTTAATTATGGCACGAAGATTTGGAAAGGCGGTATTGGAAAACTGGGGATGGTTTGCGCATAGGGCTCAGGCGATAAGTGGTAATGAGCAGGGGGAACGTGATACACATTAATGGCTTACATGTATGCTCCTAAGAATTTCCCATTTCATGCTCGAGATGCGCGTTCAGGATGTTTGGTGAAATGGAGCACGAAATGATGTGACAATCATTAGATATTCGGGCCAAAGATCTAAGTTTGTGGATGAGCATGAGGGGAGATAAGATGGGCAGAGGAAACATATGGTGGGGCCGAGGTGATGTGGGGTAATTTTTGGTGGATTAAAAGTGGGAGGTGATGCGAGGATCGTTGATCGGGAAAGATCAATGGCTCAGATTCGATGCGGGGTTTGACATATATGGAGGCGAAATAGAAACGAACATGCCTTTTTGCAAGGGGTGCGGGGGTAGAAAATGGTAAGGGAAGGAGGCTTAAGGAACGAGGAAGGTAGGGTCTCATGGAAGAAATAGGAACCAAGAGCGGAGAGATAATAGGCTGGGAATTAGCATAGAGAGTTAAGCGCTTGGTTCTAGCACTTGGACACATGGAGAAAATGGGTGGAAGATTTAAGCCCTCGGGGGTTTAAGCCCTCAATTGTCAAAAGACTGCCTTTAGGCCATAAAATGGGTTTTTAGGCCAAATTAGGGGTTCCGACAGGTTAATAAAGTGGATCAAAACCTGAATAAGGAGGATTTTCAAGGTTTAAGGGGAAGAGGAGGGGAAATAAGGGCTTTTGAGGGATAAAACGAATATTAATGACCCTTTTAAGGGGTGAATAAAAATGAGATGAAGGGGTGAGTCATGGAGAATTCTTATGAAGGGGAAAATGATGAAGAATGATGGAAATGAGTGATGGAGGGATAACAGGCTTTCAAAAAAGTTTTCTTGGGACTAGAAAGGCTTCTTGGAATGCTCTTTTGAAGGAAACAACAGTGAAGATTACTCTCAAGTCAAAGGACACCAAAAGGCTTCAAGAATGAGTATTTTTCTATGAAAATAATCTCTTGAAGGCTCACACAACAAATTTACCCATCATCTGCTGCAAAAAAGTTTACTGATGGCTAACAGTGGCTCCACTTGGGGATGGCAGCCCCTTGGAGGTGTCAAGAACCTCAAAAATTTATCTCTGGAATGTAGACCTGTGCTTTGCATTTTGACAACCTTTTCTTCTTTTATCATGATTCTTGAAAAGATGATTAGTATTTATCATAACCAGATGATCTCTCCCAAACATTCTACCTACACAGCTTATTTTCCTAACATTTTTTCATCATAAGGTGCACTTGGACTTGCAAACCTTTGACATCAACATTTTATTCTTTTGAAAATACGAAAAACTAATCTAGATTTACCGTTATAACTTCCATAAGTCCAGATTAAATAGTTGAACTCATAGCTTCTCTACCTAATCTACTATCTGTTAGGATTAAAATGTCTGATAGATCTGCATTCTCTATATTCTAAAATAGAAATTGAAAACATAGCCAAACTAGGATTAAGCTGTCTGATTTGTTTTGATGGCTATGACATCCAAAACAAACTGCACATACTCCTTTATTTGCAGAAAGTAAAACAAAACTTGGAAGGCTTAAGATCTGAAAACAATGAGAGTCCTTCCTTCTTTCTTTCAGGTCTGATTTTGATCTCTTTGAGGTTTCTTCTTCTTCTTTTCCTGGTTCAAGTTTTCAGCATGTTAGAACCAGTCTTATTTGTATCTTTGGCTCAGGTTTTGATCTGATTAGAGCCATTCTTTTTATGCTTTCTTGATTCAGGTTTTGAGCATGTTTGAACCATTGTTTTCTATCCTAATCTAATCTACTAATAAGCCAAGATTAAATAGTTTGGAAAATATTCTTCACTAACCTATCAGCAGTAAATTGAAATCTATCTAGTCATGATTACGTTGTATGACTAAATAGTAGTGTTCTTTCAAGTAGTGGCATTTAGGCTTGCACACTTTCAGGTTTTCCTTTTCTTTTATTTTTATTTTGGTATGGGGTTGTA
Source organism: Pinus albicaulis (assembly GCA_034641835.2). Classification (NCBI taxonomy): domain Eukaryota; kingdom Viridiplantae; phylum Streptophyta; class Pinopsida; order Pinales; family Pinaceae; genus Pinus; species Pinus albicaulis. The sequence continues at coordinate 661,330,645 of CM076579.1, read as the reverse complement.
CCTTTCTTATTTTATATCTGCCCTCTTTTTCTTTTCTATTCTTTTTGTATTTTTCTTTTTCAAAGAAAAAACAAAAACTAACTAAATGCTCACAGGCTGAGCTTTATTGACATTCCTACCTAACCTAATCTAACCTGGAAAATTTACATATTTAGCTGATGAAATCCCTTTTCCAATACATCCATTCAATCAAATGGTTCCATGATTGTTCTTTGCTCATCTCTTTGAGCATGCTGGATAGACAAGGCCACTCCTATCTCACTTGTTCTTTAGCAGTAGTGCTAAAAAATTTGTTGCATTTGGTGATACAATGCTCCTAACAATCTCTATCCCTTCTTCAGATGTCCTCAAAAAATGAGCAAATGGGTCTTGAAATAATACCTGTTTGGGAGTATTTGACAGGTAAGTTTCAACCAGGTGTAGTCTTTCTTCCATTGGATCGAGAAAAATATTCTTTTGAGAAAGAAAATCTTCCTCATCTTCATTGTGATCTGAACTGGAGGACTCATCATATTTGATGCAGGAAAACCCTGCAAACCTAGAATCTTCCTCACCATGCATATACAAAATGCATCATCAACAAATGCCTAAATAAGACTCTAAATCTGGAAATTTCAACATTTTCTTCATGCGTAAGCTTCATCTTAACAATCATTTCATTATGATTATAAGATCACACAACCAACTCTCATAAGTGGAAGCTAATAACATCTGGTTCATCATTTTATGGTTTATGAAAACCATACTTCAAGACACAAGGTTCTTTTATGAAACCAAAATTTCAATTTAAAACTCATGCAGAAGCTTATCAAAACATAGGATTTAAAACCCCTCAATCCATAACCAAATTCACTACCTCTCAATTTCCATTTAATCCCAACATTCACATATGGCTTTTAAATACCGAATTTTTCTACAATCAAAAGTCAATAAAACAAATGGGCCCATGCTTTAAAGCTCAACTTGACATTGTTTTAATCAAACCAACCTTTCACGGTAAACATCACCAATAACATTTGCCTGCACAAATTACGTGTCTTCGATTCTTCATTTCAGTCGAACCAAGGTACCAAATATATATATGCGCCTTTTCCCTTTTAGCATACCAAGCTGGATCAATGCATCATGAATCCCTGTTGGCTATGGCAATTCAATTCATATTCGGTCAACCCAAGTAATGTATGGTCTTTCATTAAATGTTCCTAGAACATTTGGAACAAACCTTTGATTTGGTTTAAATTTCGATCTTCCAACCCCAATCTACATGTGCCCTTTTAAACTTCTAAGTTTGATATTGGCTAGAAAACTCAACGCATTCACCCATTTATTGTCAGCTATGCAAATTTCATAAACTTAGGCTTGATCAAATATCAACAACAATTAATCCACGCATTAACTTACCTTTATTATTCCTCACGTCCTTCAAGACTTCTATTTCTGATTGCGTTAACACTGCAATCGATTCATTACTGCATCTCATTACTGCGTTTCATTACTCTGTATTAACACTGAAAATGCCGACAATTTTCCACGCCTTAATTCACCTTCTCCACCAATCGGTTCACTGTTTGATCTATATAAAATAGACAGAGCTTAAAACAACTCTGCACCCTTTTAATTACATCATTCCGGCAAACAGAAGTTTAAATCAACGATTTATCCACGCGTTCTGGTCTTGACTTTAACTCAGCTTCAAACCCTCATTACACAGTCAGCTTGTGCGGATTTTAATCGCAGCATGTAATACATCAACAAAACTTAACCGTATTTTGTTTCAAACTTCAATTATGTGTCGATCAATTCAATCGACTTGTTGTTGTTCTCATGGTTCAGGCACAGAATTTTGATCAATTCCTTTGGAAAACAATACCTTCGACCACTTCCACGAAGCCTCATACAACAATCCACTTCAGCGCTTATGTTTTCCAGGAGGGAATGCCACTAAACTTCATCGTAATGGACCTCTGCTTCAATCTTTAATAACTGCATTTCAAAAATTAATTATGCACTCTTACACAACGATTCGTTCATATCTTTATTTAAAACAATTGCGCCATCCATAACAATGCAAATTTAATTCAATTAGATGCATAGATCGATTTTAACTGCGTCTTCCATAACAATACAAATTTTAATTCAATTCAATGCATATATTGATTTTATTTGAAATCGACTTTCTCCTCATACACTTATTTCACAGAAATCCAACATTCTTTAACCCGAATTTAACCAAAAACATATATAATACACACAGAAATTCCAAAACAATTTCCTCATCGTATAATCAGATGCAATCAATTACAAAACCCTTTGTACATGGCCATATTTTCAAACCATTGGCCCCTTTTTACAAAATCCCGTAGGCTTACAAATTCTGTTGTCCAAACCTACTAATTCCTCTCTATTCTCTCCTATTCTGTATTGATCTATTTTGCCTTTGAGGCATATCAATTTATACAAATTTAATTGAACCAATTAAGGTTAAAATCCCCTTAATCACTCAACAAACCCTCAAATATCTCAACAAAATCCTAAAATCACTCTTGCATCCCTAAGGATCCTCTCTCACCCAAAATTAATGAAACTAATTTCTAAATTAAATCTCTCATCCCTTTACATCCTCAAATGGCCAAATTCTCTCATATTTGAGAATTATTTACAATATTTAATTAAAAATACATAAAACCCACTCAAATCATTCATAAAAATCTAGCTCTTTTAAAAAATTAAACACCCCTAAGTTTTAATAAATACAAAGTATTTCTCTTTGCCTAATGCTCCTGCATCAGACTCCCAAGGTTGAAAATGATCATGATCTCCCGATCATAAGTTTAAGTCTTTTCCTTGTTTTCCAGGATCCCACACTTTGTTCTGCAAGTCATCATCTATTGTTGCTTGCTGCTTTTCTCCAGGTCTCCATATCTTATGTTGTCTTTCTCCGCTCTCTGTACTTTCACAGTTTATCTCTGTCTTCATTTTGCTGCTACTGCTACTTCTCTTCCTTGCTGATGTCTTTCTCTGGGATAATTTCAACATGATTCTTCTGATTAATTCAATTTCTCGGTCCAATAAATCTCCAGGCTGCTAATTTCTTGCTACCTGCTGAGCTCTAGCTTGCTCAGTTCTTACTCGCTCAGTTTTTACTGTCACTTGCTGACTTCTTGCTGCCACCCAATCATCCATGCCCTCTTGTTTTCTACAATAGAAAACTTCTTCTCTGCCTTCTCCTATCAGCAACTTACTAGACTGGTACATTGTGTACTCCTTTCTGCCATCTTCATCTCTCTGCACCGATAATTCCCAATTCTGAAATTGAGATTCTTCCTGCACTGAATCTCGATCATTCAACATCATCTCCAACAACATAACTTATTCATTCCATGGATTAGATGTTTCCACAGAATTCTCGTCTTTCTCCTTCATTTGACTGCTCAATTGTGTCAAATGTTCTTTAGTACCTGCAACAATACCTGCATTCACAAAACACTTGTTAAAACAAAAATCATAAGGCCTCAGTGCCTTACTTCCCTCTGCCAACACCTCAGTATGCTATTCTGAGTTCTCCTCCACTATCAGCACATCAGTATGCTGATTCAAACTTTTCAAAGAATTCTCTGAAGAACTCTCAAGACTGTCAACCAGTCCTTCCTTCTCATCATATGTTTCCATGATGTCCTTCTTCTCTTGTTCACTGTACTAAACTCCATCTTCTGCTGCAATCTCTCTGTCATACTCTGAATATACCAACAATTATTCCAACAATGCAATTTCTCTATGGAATTTCTGAAGCATTTCATCATCATGTACAGTCCCTACATTCATACACAAACTTTCAGTTTGGAAATCACAAAGTTCAATAGTCTCAACTGTTGCTTCACTTATCAGTGCTTCAGACTGATTCACTTCTTCTACATCCACAAGAACTTCCTCCTGTGCTATAACAACTTCAAGTACAAAAGCATCATTACTTTCTTCTTCAGAGTATTTATCTCCTGAAAGATTCTTTTTCACACTTGTGACAGCTTCACAAGATTGCACATCCTCCTTAGTAAAACCTGTAATCACATCACAATTGTCAGCTATAAAAATAGAAGAGTTCACATTATCCAACTGATCTGGATCTGCCCAGTAACTCAAGAAATCATCAATGATCTCCTCCTCTGTTTCATCAGTGGAAACCTTCACTTTCAACTCATCTGCTCTGAGTTGCGTACACCCCAACTGTACATCCATCATCTACTCAAGTTTCCTCAGCTCTTCTGTTAACTGCATGTTTATCTGTCGATCTCTTTTCTGTTGTAGCCTCTGCCACTTCACTTTCTTCCTAATATTCCAACCATGTCTCTGGTCCTTCATACTTTCCTATAACAATTCCATCAATAACTCAAGATGAACTGCTATCTCAGCTTTCTCTTTCTCATACTCTTCATCAGTCAACTGCTGTCTTATGCCATTGGCCTTGCCATCTTTCTCCCTCTTTCTACTGTGGCCTCTCTCTGAACCTCTGCTCTCTCCTTTATGACTTTCAATATTCATCTCATTCGCCATGAGTTTCTCACCCACGAGTTGCACCAAGCCTCTACAACAGCAAACTCTCCTGCTGCCACTTACCTCACCAATCCCTTCTTCCGGATTTGGTCTCTTGGTAATCACCGGTCCTCTGCTAGAACCTTTTGATAATTTCTCCACTACTCCTTCAGGCTTCTCTCATCTGCAACTTTATTCAACCTCTGTTGAATCTTCAGGTTCTACCACTCTCTCTTATAATCCTTTGCTGGACTCTTTCATCACTACTCTCCAGCTGTGATCTGCTTCTTCCCACTGAGACTTTCTTCAACCTGCTTGCAAATCAAATTATCCAAGCATAACCTTTAAACCAGAGATAAATATACCTGTCAGCTCACCTTTCAAGATCCTGTTGATCTTGCTTCACCTTTTCAACTACACTGCATCTCTGTGCTGCAACCTTCGTCAGTTCCAAAATCCAATATTCATTTAACACATGCAATTAATTCAAATAAACAAAACTTGCATCTTCACACAGAGCTATTCCAGCTCTGATACCAAAATGATGCAGGCAAACCCTGCAAACCCAGAATCTTCCTCACCATGCATATACAAAATGCATCATCAAAAAATGCCCAGATAAGACTCTAAATCTAGAAATTTCAACATTTTCTTCATGTGGAAGGTTCATCTTAACAATAATTTCATTATGATTATAAGATCACACAACCAACTCTCATAAGTGGAAGCTAATAACATCTGGTTCATCATTTTATGGTTTATGAAAACCATACTTCAATACACAAGGTTCTTTTATGAAACCCAAATTTCAATTTAAAACTCATGCAGAAGCTTATCAAAACATAGGATTTAAAACCCCTCAATCCATAACCAAATTCAACACCTCTCAATTTCCATTTAATCCCAACATTCACATATGGCTTTTAAATACCGAATTTTTCTACAATCAAAAGTCAATAAAACAAATGTGCCCGTGCTTTAAAGCTCAAATTGACATTGTTTTAATCAAACCAACCTTTCACGGCAAACATCACCAATAACATTTTCTTGCACAAAATTACGTGCCTTCGATTCTTCATTTCAGTCGAACCAAGGTACCAAATATATATATGCACCTTTTCCCTTTTAGCGTACCAAGCTAGATCAACGCATCATGCATCCCTGTTGGCTATGGAAATTCAATTCATATTCGGTCAACCCAAGTAATGTATGGTCTTTCATTAAATGTTCCTAGAACATTTGGAACAAACCTTTGATTTGGTTTAAATTTCTATCTTCCAACCCCAATCTACATGCGTCCTTTTAAACTTCTAAGTTTGATATTGGCCAGCAAACTCAAGGCATTCACCCATTTATTTTCAACTATGCAAATTTCATAAACTCAGTCTTGATCAAATATCAACAACAATTAATCCATGCATTAACTTACCTTTGTTATTCCTCGCGTCCTTCAAGACTTCTATTTCTGATTGCGTTAACACTGCAATCGATTCATTACTGCATTTCATTACTGCGATTCATTACTCCGTATTAACACTGCAAATGCCGATAATTTGCCACGCCTTAATTCACCTTCTCCACCAATCGGTTCACTGTTTGATCTATATAAAATAGACAGAGCTTAAAACAACTCTGCGCCTTTTTAATTCCATCATTCCAGCAAACAGAAGTTTAAATCAATGATTTATCCACACGTTCTGGTCTTGACTTTAACTCAGCTTCAAACCCTCATTACATAGTCAGCTTGTGCGGATTTTAATCTGCAACATGTAATACATCAACAGAACTTAACCGTATTTTGTTTCGAACTTCAATTATGTGTCGATCAATTCAATCGACTTGCTGTTGTTCTCATGGTTCAAGCGCGGAATTTTGATCAATTCCTTTGGAAAACAATACCTTCGACCACTTCCACGAAGCCTCATATAGCAATCCACTTCAGCGCTTATGTTTTCCAGGAGGGAATGCCACTAAACTTCATCGTAATGGACCTCTGCTTCAATCTTTAATAACTGCATTTCAAACATTAATTCTGCACTCTCACACATCGATTCGTTCATATATTTATTTAAAACAATTGCACCATCCATAACAATGCAAATTTAATTCAATTAGATGCATAGATCGATTTTAACTGCGTCTTCCATAACAATACAGATTTTAATTCAATTTAATGCATTGATCGATTTTAACTGAAATCAACTTTCTCCTCATACACTTATTTCATAGAAATCCAACGTTCTTTAACCCGAATTTAACCGAAAACATATATAATACACACAAAAATTTCAAAACAATTTCCTCATCGTATAATCAGATGCAATCAATTACAAAACCCTTTGTACATGGCCAGATTTTCAAACCATTGGCCCCTTTTTACAAAAGCCCGTAGGCTTACAAATTCTGCTATCCAAACCTACTAATTCCTCTCTATTCTCTCCTATTCTGTACTGATCTATTTTGCCTTTGAGGCATATCAATTTATAAAAATTTAATTGAGCCAATTAAGGTTCAAATCCCCTTAGTCACTCAACAAACCCTCAAATATCTCAACAAAATCCTAAAATCACTCTTGGATCCCTGAGGATCCTCTCTCCCCCAAAATTAATGAAACTAATTTCTAAATTAAAATCTCTCATCCCTTTACATCCTCAACTGACCAAATTCTCTCATATTTGAGAATTATTTACAATATTTAATTAAAAATACATAAAACCCACTCAAATAATTCATAAAAATCTAGCTCTTTTAAAAACTTAAACACCCCTAAGTTTTAATAAATACAAAGTATTTCTCTTTGCCTAATGCTCCTGCATCAATATTTGGTAGTGTTGTCCTCTTGTAGTCCCGGGGTGTTTTGATTCAGTGGACTGAGCTCGGTGAAGATGTCATTATATTCTTGAGCAAGGGTCTCTTTAATTACCTCAACCATTTCAGGAGAAGGTTCCTTAATTTCAACTGGCTCAAGAAGTTCTTCATTGTTTTCCTCCTCAACTTTTGAGCTGAAAGACTGCTGATTCCCAATCACATGAAAAATGTTACTGATGATTTTTAATGAAGCAGAGCAAAGATTCAGAGATTCTTCGCCCTCTTTTGTATTTTTAAAGCTTTCTTCATCAGTATCATAAATAGCCTTCTTTGGCTCATTACTTTCTCGGAGTTGGTGGAACTGATCTTCCTCCCACAAATCTACTAATGATGGTCTTGCAATATCAACTTCTGTTTGGAGAACATCGTCATCAGACATGTCAAAATTAGGAAAATCATTAATGTAAGTAATGCCACCAATCAAACATATTGTATTATCAATAGGTATTTCTCTATTCTGATCTACAAGGGAACTTTCTAAATGTTTACAAAAAAGTGCATTAGGTGAATGAGCAAGAGTGTTTGTTTTACCAAAAATTTCAGAGGCTGAATGTTTATTGATAATCTAATCTATTTCTTCTTCTGTCAAAGGAGGAGATGTTTCTGTGTTTCTTTGAGCAGAAGTACAACAGTTCTCTATCTCTCGTGAAGACTAAATTTGAGGTTGGATGTCTTCTTGAGCCTCAACTAAAAGGGATGATGAATCATTATTTGTGCTTGCTGGGATATATTGAGGAATCTCCTTTATTTTTTGATTAATCTCTTCCTCAACTAATTCATCTAGGTTTTTATGATATTTAGGACACATGAAATTCTTGAAGGGCGTTTAATAGATCTTCATGACGCATATAACCAAATCCTCATCAATATCTAACAGGTATTGTATGATGTTATAAGATTGATCACAACAGTTTTCAACCCATGACAAGGATGGAGAGTTTTCTTTATATTTTTCATAAAATACTTGGTGCATGTCTTTTAAAGAAAACAAGCTCTTAGCTTCTAACCATTCATACCAATCCCTTGCCTTTCCGTCTAATGTTAACATGAAAATTATCATAAGGTAGTCTTCATGCCATTCGGTCTTTATCTTCCATACATGTATATGAAATTTGATGAGATGTAACAATGGGTCATCAAACTTTTCACCTTGAAAAACAGGAAGGTTATCATCCCAAAACACCTGGGCCATCTTATGTGGGAAACCAGGGATATGATCTCTACTCATTGGGGTATATCTTTTTTGTTTCCTTGGAATCATGTTTTTAAATCCGAAAATAGGTCACTGTGTTTATTCAACCAGTTCAGAGTCTTCTAGCAGTGGAGTCATTTGGTCTCTTAGGAGTTGTGGAGTCGCCAGGTGGAGGATTTCAAAATTTTGAGATGATTTTCTATCCACCATCAACAATTGAATACCAATATAAGGATGTGGTTGGTCTTCTGAGGTCTTAAGGATGTCTAATATGCAATTCACTTAGAATGTCCCCAGCAGAGTTGCCATTATGTTGGGGTCCTGTGATTTGGCAGATTAGCATACCAAATGACAAGGCAACATCAGAACCACTTTGGAATCCTGGGGTCTAGCCCTCCTAGATTCAGAGAGGGATCTCTCTATATGTGCTTAGAAGGATATGATTTAAATCTTATGATATGATATTAGGCTAGTTATGAAGTATAAGGAATTTTTTTGTTTTTGGTTGGGAATCATTAAACGAGAAGGTCATGTGAAGTGTGAAGGAGGGAATAAATTGAAGGATATCTCAGCATGGGAAGATAGGTTAAGAAAAATTGTCAATCCATTGGGCTATGGAGTCATAAAATGGTTTACTTGCACAAAAACTATTTAGGGTTTCCATAGGGCAAGTCATCTATATCAAAATATCTCTTTAAGTTGAGTTTGTGGTATGGAACATTAAGAAGTGTGGTGAAAGAAGCAAACATATAATAAAATGAAGGGCAGCCTAAGATCAGGTAAGGACTTTTAACCTGTCCTGCTTTCGGCATACTCTCAAGGGAAAACATTTAAGATAAACATAAAAAGTATCCTAAGATAACCATAAACTTACTTGATTAGGACTCTACTTAGCATGCAATGAAAATATCATTCAAGAACAACATCTCAAGTTCTACTCAGCAAGACATGGGCTCACCAACATTCCTTGACTGGTAATACTCTATGATTCATCCTTAAACACACATTTAGAAGAAAAAATACAGATAAAGCTTATCAGTTAGAATTAGGGTACTTTAGAAGTAAATTCTAATCTATATTTTCTGCTCTTTATCAAGGAATATGAACAAAGTGAAAAATATAAGGAGAATAACAATTACAGTAAGAAAAACATCACCAATAATATAGAATAGGATCCTATGAATCTGCTTGTGTATTTGATGTGCAAGACTATTTACATAATTTGAGTCCAATGGCTTTCTACATTCCAATACTTCTCTTCCCGGCCTACTATATTACATCTACTCAGCAACTCTTACTCAATAATAGTTCAAACAATTAACAATTTTCCAACCTTTTACAATGAGTTTTCTTTGAATACATATAGGTGAGAGAGGAAGAGTGTTGAAGGAAATATCATAAATATCATTTAAGACAGAGGGGGAGAGGTATTCGAATGCCCATTCCACTTAATGACCATTGCATTAACTGACTATACCATTTTAGTAGTTTTTTCTATCTTTGAGGCATATCTGGTAGGCTAGTAATAACTCTGAAGTGTGTTCTTTGAAGATAACTGTGGCTGAAGTACTCTGTTTGACCTTTGAGACAAGTAACTATCATATTTCGGTACTGAGGCCTCCCATGACTGTGCAATAACTATTCTGATGGTTTTAAAGCGTCTCTATCATCAGGATGGCTGTCACGGTGTCTTTGAAAAGTAAAGTAGACTACCAGTGTTCTTTTTTTGATCTCTGGAGATTTAATTGCCTTGATGATTTGACATTTCAAGGCTTCTTCAATCATCTTTAACCTTTATTTAATCCATTTAACTTTAATTATGATACACTTTATCTTCTTCTGCTGATGTTTCTCGGCTTATGATGTATAGGTGGCAGCTTGGAGAGTTTGATTGTTCGGCCAATGATCATGATACATTGACTGAAACATTTTACCCCCCTTTAGTCCCTTTTCTGTGTTATATGGGCTGCAGAGGATCGTCATCCTCGGCCCTGAGCTACTGTTTACTTGCTGTGGGACAGCTTTGATATCTCTCCACCATGAAACCTGCAACACACACAACTTGTTACAAAAAACCTGCGAATTTGGGGCTAAACTGCTAACAGAGGGCTTTGGCGAGGGTGGTGGAGCAGTGAAGAGGAAAGGTGAATGCAATGGGGAAGGGTTTAATCATGGCAGAGATGAACCATGGTTCAAATTTAATTATGGCGTGAAGATTTAGAAAGGCGGTATTGGAAAACCAGGGATGGTTTTTGCATAGGGCTCTAGCGGTAAGTGGTAATGAGCGGCGAGAACATGATACACATTAATGGCTAACACGTATGCTCCTGAAAACTACCCATTTCACGCTCGAGATGCACATTTAGGAGGTTTGGTGAAATGGAGTGTGAAACGATGTGACAACCGTTAGATCTTCGGGTTGAAGATCTAAGGTTGTGGATGAGCGCGAGGGGAGATAAGATGGGTGGAGGAAACATATGGTGCGACCAGGGTGACGTGGGGTAATGTTTGGTGGAGGAAACGCAAGAGGTGATGCGAGGATCATTGATTGGGAAAGATCAACGGCTCAGACTCGATGCTGGATTTGACATATATGGAGGGGAAATACAAAGGAACATGCATTTTTTCAAGGGGTGGGGGGTAGAAAATGGTAAGGGAAGGAGGCTTAAGGAATGGGGAAGGTAGGGTCTCATGGAAGAAATAGGAACCGAGAGCGGAGAGATAAAGGGTTGGGGATTAGCACAGAGAGTTAAGCGCTTGGTTTCAGCGCTTGGACACATTGAGAAAATAGGCGAAAGATTTAAGCCTTGGGGGTTTAAGCCCTCAATTGTCAAAAGAATGCCTTTAGGCCATAAAATGGGTTTTTTGGCAAAATTAGGGGTTCCGACAGGTTAATGAAGTGGATCAAAACCTGAATAAGGAGGATTTTCAAGGTTTAAATGGGAAGAGGAGGGGAAATGAGGGTTTTTGAGGGATAAAACGAAGATTAATGACCCTTTTAAGGGGTGAATAAAAATGAGATGAAGGGGTGAATCATGGAGAATGCTTATGAAGGGGAAAATGATGAAGAATGATGGAAATAAGTGATGGAGGGATAACAGGCTTTCAAAACAGTTTTCTTGGGACTAGCAAGGCTTCTTGGAATGCTCTTTTGAAGGAAACAACAGTGAAGATTAATCTCAAGTCAGAAGACACCAAAAGGCTTCAAGAATGAGTAGTTTTCTATGAAAATAATCTCTTGAAGGTTCACACAACAAATTTAGCCATCATCTGCTGCAAAAAAGTTTGTTGATGGCTAATAGATCCATTGGCTTAGTTATACTTGCCCTCCAAGACACCCTTGACCTATTGCTGTACTTATCAAAATCTTTTGCAGACTCCATAGCCCATTGGTCTAAACCTCTCTTACTCTATCTATTCGGCTTGACAACCTACCAACCAACTAAACAAACAAACAAACCCTAATCCTTGTAACTAGCCTAAAATCAAAACCATAAAATCAATCAATTTCACATCTTTCATACAAATATAGAGAGAGCCCTCCCTGATTCTAGGAAGGCTAGGTCCTAGGACTCCAAAGACTAGTTTGATGTTACCCTTGTCTATTTGTTCATTGCCAATCTACCAAATTACAAGGACCTAACATAATGGTGATCATGGTGGGACACTAAGTTAGTAACATCCTAAGTATTCCTTAAGACCTCAGAAAACACTTGTCAATCTTAGAAAACTCAAGTGTTAGCCAAAAGTGATATCTGGTTATTTCATCATACTAGCACCATGGTGACTATACTGGAGAGCACTTGTTGATAATCTTAGTGTTGCATATAGAATTCAGAAAACCCAAAAACATCTCTAGATTGTTATTTAGTTGTTGGTCGTGGACAACAAGTACATATCCTCAAAAAAAAAAACAACATCCACCTGGTGACACCACTGGCCTCCAGTAGGCCTACTAACTCCACTAGCTCTCATAGACTCCTCTGGGATTGTGTCAATCAGTCCTAGTAGTTTAAAGCCTAGTCACACACTTTATGAGTTCAGTAATTATTAAGAGAGGTATGTCTTTTAAAAAAAGGTAATAAAAATTTAGCCTCTCTGTGATTGGGTCTGAAATCTGGCTTCACAAAGGATCAACACCAGATCTCACCCTGACCCAAACCCTCCTACCATAGTTGATGACCCAAAAAATATCTTGTGGAAAACGTCTAGGACTAAATATTCAACTAGGGTTAGAACAATTCATAAAGCAAGTTCTTTCCCTGAAAACCTCATAGCCTTGCAAGATCCCCAATTTGACTTGCACCATCAAAGAAACCTTTTCAGAACTAAGTCTCAAAGTGGGATAGACTAGACAGACCTTGAGCCCATAGATTTACAGCAAGGTCCTAGTAGAGAAGCCTCTCCTTCCACTCCCCCTGATTTTTAGCTTCTCCAACACTTGTCTCCTTTCATTCCAAGTTTTCTCAAAATTAGTTTGTTGGTACAAGTACATCTGCCACACCCACTCATACATCCACTGTGCAAACCACTCCATTTCATTCTCCACCCCCTCTCACAAAACATCCTCTTGTAAATCCTCCTTGGATTCCATTACCTCCCATCATGGCAGCATGGTATGCCCCCCTGGCACTACCACAACCTTTACTACCTATTCCACAAGACTACCAATCCAAAATCCCTCACTTTACTGAAGCTGACTCTACCACTTCCCAAAAGCATGTGGATAAAATTAATGATGCTTTTGAGTACAAAGAAATATAAGAGGAGACCATAAAAATGAGGATGTTTTCCCAAAGTCTGGGAGGAGAAGCAAAGAAATGATTCAAAAAATTAACTCCTAACAGCATACATGACCTCCCTTCCCTTTATCAAACATTAATAAACAAGTGGAAGATTAAGAAAAACCCTCTTCAAATCCTCTCAAAATATAATAACCTTAAGAGAAATGTTGGGGAAAGTGTTTAAAACTACCGCACTAGGTTCAATAGTGTATACAATGCACTCCCACCTCACATGAAACATGTACAAGGCCTAGCCTTAGTAAAATTTCTAGAGGGCTTTGATCCATACATGGCCTACTGATTGAGAGAAAGAGATCCCCTAACCTTATAAGACATTCAAGAGGGAGTTGTGAGTGTAGAAGCCAATATAATTGAGAAAAGAGCTAGGATGAGATCAGAAAAGAAGGTTACATACAAAGAATAATCTATGACCTCCACATCTGACACTAAAATTGACAACCTAGTTAGGAAAATGGAAATGATGATGGAGAGGATCAATTTGAATGAAAGAGAACCTCCTACGGAAAACCAAGAAAATCCTCAAAATAGAAATAGGAACCAAAACTTCAGAAGAGACCCTCCTCAAATCAGACAAAGAGAAAATGACCAACAAATTAGACCTCCTTTCCAAGAATTTATGTAGATGAAGAGGAAAGAGAAACTAAAGAGCCAGAAGAAAATCATTTCAATATAATAGGCTTTGATAATGAGGATAATGTTTTTCTCATAGAAGAAGAACAAAGTCTGTTTTCCCCAAATCAAAATGAAAGAAACTATGAGGATACTGAAGAGTACAAGCTAGGATTTGAAAATTCTATCATGGAAGTTCATAGGCAGTATGACCTTAGGAGTAAGAAAACCCAAGACACCTCCAAGAAAAACAAGCTAGAAACTGTTGTTAGGAAAAACACCTAAAAAAATTCCTAAGAAGACAACAGAAAGCACAAACACCATGGCTAAGAAATTTGATTAAAACAGAGACAAAACCAACCAACCAACATAAAGGTGACCTAAGTTGCCCTAGTACATCAAATAGTAGCCCTAAAAAAGCTCTTTTGACTAAATTTCCAATTCATAATCAGAAAACTAAAATTGCATAAAATACCATGGCTGATAAAATTGATTTAAACCCATCAAGAACACCAACACTTTTCAGTTTTGAGGGAGAGATTGCCAAAGATCAAAATAACCATACCCCTTAATGAACTAGTAACTCAAGATGTGTATAGGAATCAAGTCTTGAAGGCTTTGAACATAGGAAATGACAATGACACTCTAAACTTGACTAATGACAAGCCTGAACTGTTGTTTGGGCCTGAGGTAGAGGGAAAATATCAAGAAGGAGTTGTACCTCCATTCTATGTTAGCTTAAACATCCATGACAAAATGCTACACAATGCTATGCTAGAATCTGGTGCTTCACACAATCTTATGCCAAAGTTAGTGATGGAGAGATTAGGCCTCAAAATAACCAAACCATACAAATACTTTTACTCTTTTGATTCAAGTAGAGTCAAATGTTTTGGTATAATCAAGGATCTGTGTGTCAATTTGGTGCAAATACCTGCCAAGAGCCTAATCGTGGACATAGTAGTTGCTAACATTCCCCTGAAGTATATCATGCTTTTATCTAGATCATGGGGAGCCAAACTTCAAGGAAACCTCCAAATGGACATGTCATATGCTACCATCACGGTCTTTAACCAAAAAAGGAGATTGTATAGACAGTCTCACATGAAATACATGGTAAGAAGCCAAGATAGGCCAAACAACACCCCTCTCTATTCTATCCATTCAGACCTTGAATCATTTATCTTGTACAATGAAGATGAAATTAATGAACAAGTAAACAAAAATGAGAAAGAGTTAGGCCTACCAAAATAGCCAAACCAAACACAAAATGAAGAACATGACAACCAAAACTCTAGCAGCCCTGAACAACAACATAATGGCAAATCTGAACTTGAAAAACTTTGGAACATGAGCTTTGATGGCTGTTGTGGAAAATCTGGTTCAGGAGATGGTGTTTGGATACAAAACACCAATGAAGGTCACTCCTACAACCTAGATTTTCAATGCACTAACAATATTGTAGAGTATGAGGCTCTCCTCCTAGGATTACACTTGTTGAAAAACATAGGAGCCAAGAAGATTTCTGTTCTAGGAGATTCTGAGCTAATCATTAGACAAATCAAAGGAGAATATTCAGCGAAGGATCCTAGGCTAAGAGAATATAGGAATGCTGCCTTAGACCTCCTAAAATTTTTTGAGAAATATGAACTTACCTCTATCCCAAAAGCTCAAAATAGCGTTACCAATGAACTAGCCATTGATACCAGCACTTGCCAATTACCTCATGCAAATGAACAATACATGGTAAAAGTAAAAAATAGACCTATATTACGTGACAACATAGATTATTGGAAAGTGTTTGAGGGTGAAAAAAAAATTGAGGACTTTCTGCAATCTAAGAATGAATTTAAAGTGCCAAAAATAAGCTTAGATCATGAACAAGACTGTCATAATGAAGAGAAAACACATAAAACAAAGCTGCCTTGTACTGCTGATATAAATATGCTATAACATCCTCTTGAGGCAGAATTGTTTGAAGATTTAGATCAAAAATACCTTGAGGTATTGCAATGCAAAAATAACTTATTACCAAGAGGTCTTTCCCCTTTAGAAGAGCTATTTGACTTCAATAATGTTGCTAAGAAGCCTAAAATGGAATCCACTAAAACTGATGTAGAAGAATGCAACATAGGCAGTGTAGAGGAGCCCAAGGTGATAAATTTGTCCAAAACTCTGCCACCTCACATAAAACAGAAATACATTGAGCTATTCAAAGAGTTTAAGGATGTTTTTGCATGGGTTTATGAGGACTTGAAGTCCTATGACACAAACATTATCCAACATAAGATTCCTCTCAAGGAAAACCAAAAACCATTCAAGAAAAAATTGAGAAGAATAAACCCCATCCTAATGCGTTTATTTGAGAAAGAGATAAAAAATATGTATGATTCTGGAATCATAGTCCCACTCAGGTACTCAGAATGGGTGTCAAACCTTGTGTCGGTAAGAAAGAAAATAGGGGAGATTAGGCTATGCATAGACTTTAGAAACTTAAACAAAGCCTCCCTGAAAGACAACTACCCTTTACCTAAGATGGATCATATACTGCAAAGGGTGGTAGGTTATAAAAGAATATCATTTCTTGATGGCTTTTCAAGGTATAATCAGGTACTAGTACTTCCAATTGATCAACACAAAACCACTTTCACAACACCTTGGGGCACCTTCATGTACGTCAAAATTCCTTTTGGGTTAATGAATGTGGGGGCCACTTTCCAAAGAGCCATGGACATATATTTTTCCAAAGACATAGGTTACTTCATAGTGATATACCTTTATGAGATCATTGTCTATTCTAAAACTGATGAAGAACACCTAGTTCACTTGAGAAAGGTCTTTGAAAAGTGTAGGAAGCATGGCCTATCTTTAAATCCTAAGAAAAAAATGTTTGGTATTCAAGAATGAAAACTCTTAGGCCACATAATTTCTAAAGAAGGGATTAAGAAAGACCCCAAAAGGATTGAGGGTATATTACAGATCAACCACCCTAGGAACATTAAAGAGCTGCAATATTTCATAGGAAAGATCAAGTTCCTAAGAAGGTTCATACCAAACCTTGTTGAAATCCTAAGAAACATTAAAAACATGTTGAAAAGAGAAGTAGGAGTAAAATGGACTATGGAAGCAAATAAATCCTTTGAACTGGTAAAACAAACACTCACCCAAACACCAGTTCTAATTAGCCCTGACTTTACCAAGGATTTCTTCATCTTCTCATTTGCATCAGAACACACAATTGCTGCAGTATTACTACAAAAGAACATGATGGGACAAGAACAACTCATATATTTCTTCAGCAAGGCATTGAGGGATGCACCTCTGAAATTTAACATCATGGATTAACAAGCCCTTGCCTTTATCAAATCATTGAAAGATTCCAGAGTTTACATTTTGCATTCCCATATCATTTCTTTTTTTCCACATACAGTTTTTAAGGACATTCTAAATCAGGACCCGGATGGTAAAATGGGTAAATGGATTGCTATCATCTTAGAATATGATCTAGAAACCAGGCCCGCTAAACTGATCAAAGGACAAGGAATTGCCAAACTGATGGCTGAAGCAAAATTTCAAGCCGTAGACATAAACATGATACATTCCTTGGATGAGCAGGAGGAACTGGCAACTTGACCTATTGAAGAAGAATTTTTGAACTCACTCTGGTATGCTGATATATTGTATGTACTGGTTAATCTGAATGCTCCTCCTAATTTGTCCAAAACAAAATCTATATTCTTGAAACAAAAGGCTTTAAATTTCTACATTCTAGATAGAGCTTTGTATTGGAAAAATTATATTGGTATCTTGCTTAAATGTTTACTTGAAGATGATGTAGTAGAATCATGCATGAGTTTCATCAAGGAGAGTGTAGAGGTCATCTCTACTAGAAAACCACTGCCAAAAAATCCTTAGAGCTGGTTTCTATTGGCCCACCCTTTTCCCTAATACCCACAAGCTAGTAATGACTTGCTATAGTTTCCAAAGCTTTGATGGCAACATAAAACTTCTACCTTTACCTTTACATCCTATCAGTGTTGAAGCTCCTTTTCAACAATGGGGTTTTTACTTCATTGGATAAATCCACCCTACCTCATCTTCCCAACACAAGTGGATCCTCACTACTACTGAATATTTCACCAAGTGGATAGAGGCCATCCCTTATAGGAATGCCACTAACTTAGTGATCATCAAATTCCTTGAAACCAACATCTTGTGCAAATTTGGCTGTCCTAAAAAAATCATCACCGATAATGTTGTTGCATACAAATCCAAGAGAATGGTGGAATTTTGCTACAAGTATCACATCACACTAGGGAATTCTACAGCTTATTACCCTCAAGGTAATGGGCTAGCTGAATCCTATAAAAAAAATTTGGTGAACATCATCAAGAAGCTGCTGGAAGAGAACCAAAAGGCATGGCATAGCAAACTAGTGCATGCACTATGGGCTAATAGACTAACAACCAAGAATTCAATCAATATGTCTCCCTATTAGCTAGTGTATGGCATGGATGCTGTTTTTCCAACATCCTTGGGAGTTCTAATTATGAAGCTTCTTCAAGAGTTATAATCAGAAGAAAATGATATTCAAAGGAGGCTAAACCAAACCATTCGGTTGCAGTAGTCAAGGGAATAAGTTTACCGTACAACATAAGCAATTTAAGAGAACATAAAGAAGTTATTTGACAGAAGGACCAAGGCTAATGATTTCCAGAAAAAGTGATGAAGTGGGATTCAAGGAGAGAGGATAAAGGAAAGCATGGAAAATTTTAAAATTTGTGGTAGGTTCCATACATCATCCATTCAGTTAGAGGTAACAATGCTTTCTTTTTACAAGAGCTAGATGGGACAAATTTTTTTGGAGGTCCTGTCAATGGCAGGATGCTCAAGCACTATTTTTGTAGAAATTCCTAGTTTGAAGCTTTCATTCATTGTACATAACATTGTTTGATGAAAAATTAGAAAAAATGAAATACAAAAACTAAGAGAAAATAAGAAAAGAGGGAAAATAAAAACAAAAGGTACATCCCCATACCAAAAAAAGAGTATTGCTGAAAGTGTGCAAGCCTAAATTCCACTAATTTTAAAGAGGAAGTCTTGTTCAATCATACAGCCTAATCATGATTGAAAAAATTTTAAATTTTTGCTGATAGAATAGTGAATGAAGATTTTCCAAACTATGTAAACTTGGAATATCAATAGATTAGATTAGGAAAAGAGATAGTGGTTCCAAATGATCAAAATTTGAACCAAGAAAGGAAGAGAGGGATGCATAACAAATTTTAGATTACAACCCTCAAAGTTTTTGTTTTACTTTCTACAAAATAAATTCTGTGTGAGGACTTGTACAAAATGCCACATCTCATGACAAACCAGACTATCTAATCCTGATTTGATAATGTTTTCAATTTCCTGTTTTTAGGTTAGAGAATGAAAATATGTCAAACTATTTAAAATTGACAGATAATTATATTAGGTAGAGAATAAAAAGCTCATCTGTCTAATATGAGCTTTTGGATGATGTAAGTATAGAAGTAGATAGTTTCATGTTTTCAAAAGAAAAATGATGTTAAGGGTTGGCCAATATAAATGCACCCCATGAAGAAAAATGCTAGGAAAGTATGATGGGTAGGTAGAGTTTGAGTTGAAGCATTCATTTTTTTTAGATTTTGAAGATCACAGCTTCAAAAGAATAGTAGAAAATCAACAAGTTGAAGAAAAGGAGTCTATAAAAATGAAAAATAAGGCACAGGTCTACTTATTCCAGTGATTTGATCTCCGAGGTTCTTGACACCTCCTAAAGGAACTGCCCTCCCCAGCTCTAGCCACTATTATCCTCCTATATTCTACAAAGTTCACTAGGTGACTATTGATTCTCTACAAGCAGCTTAAGATAGCATTCTTGGTCTATCAGTTATCTTTAGAAATCTCACTGCCTTCATTATCCTAAGAAAATATTTTTCACTATATTCCATCTCTACCCCTTTCCAAAAATACCTTGTTGCTCTTAAAAGAATTCATTTTGGGCTTGTTTATCTCATTTTCACTCTCCCTACCTACCCAAACTCTTAGTCACTCATTTTCCCTCTAAAAACCCATTTCCCCCTCTAAAATCCCATTTTTCCCTTTCAAAATCCCTCATAAAAACCCTCCCTTCATAATTTTCCCTTATATACACTAAAACAATGTAAAAATGCCTTTTTACATTGTTTTAAAACAAGATTTTTTACTATCAGGTCCTTCTTGTTTTTATGTATTAAGATTTGTGTTTAATATATTAACCCCACTCTTATTTAACCTGAGCCCCTTTCATTTTTAGCCCCACATTCATATGACCTTAACCCCACCTAAGTTGACCTCGCCCCTCTCTTCTAAAACAAAAGCGCTTTCGCTTTTTTTTTATCCACCAGGCCTGCTTTATAAAGCCCGCCATCATATAAACCACAAACCCCGTGTATATTTCGAACTCCCTGATACACGACAAAGAGCCCACCATGTCATTTCACGCCCGGACTACACCTCTGCACCTACTTGTCACCCCAGATTTCCCGACCACCATCGATCTCTGAATTCGAGATCCGACGGCCCATGGTACATATCGTAAATCTTTATGTGAAAAAATTAAGACTTTTAAGATTTGCAATATGGGCGGTATTCCCCCACCATGCGGTAGTCGCTGAGTGGAATTGCATGCCCACCTTAAATACTGTTACCGCCCCTCTAACCATGCGAAAACTACCCCCGGTTTTTTAAAGCCGCTTTTCTCTCCACACCAAGATTTGAAAGCCTCCGTCCCCCGTTCAAATTTCCTGCAGGTTTCGCCTATGGAACCAAGGCCCAAAACACCATTCTCCACCCTCTGACAGCTCGAAAACCCCAAAAAAATGCAGTAAAACTCTCCCCGCAAGTTTTAAAGCTAATTGTTTGTTTTAAAAGTGCAATTTTAGTGGCGAAAGCAAATAAGTGCATTCTGAAGGTCCCAAATCGATTGAATGAGCCCTCTAGGTGAGGATCTAGAGGATTTGTTCCATTAACAAGAACCAACGGCGAAAAACAAAAGTTTAAAATCCCTTGAATCATGATCATGTGTGTTATTTAAACCATCCATCATCAGAGGGATGCACCCCTTCACAGAAAGCACATACAGACAGAGACACAGTGAAGAAAAGACAGTCAAATGACTATAAAAAGCAATGAAGGTTAGAAGGCTAATCATAGTTTGAAGACAAATCATGAGGGTTAGACAATAAAGAAGAGGTTAAAGATGATGAAGACAGACAGATAAAATTAAAGGATTAAGGCTGGAAAGGTTAATCAAAAGGATCAAGTCCTAAAATAGAGATGAAGGTAGAATTAAAGAAAAAGACAGTAAAGCAGACAATGAAACCTTAAAACAAGTCTTAAAATCCTAAACAGAGTTAAATGATAAAAAGAGATAGATCTACCCATAGAGAAATCCAAATGACACAGATCACAACATTTACTTCTTTAGAAATACTTTTTGCCACCTACAACATGTCTTACCCACATAAAGGCAAATAAATTTAGGGAAAACTTAACTTAACTTCTGAGCTAATTTGGGGAAACTTAACTTAACTCTCTAATCCTGATTTGATTATGTTTTCAATTTCCTGTTTGGGGAATTTTATTATGACAAAGTTAGTGGCACTTATAGAAGGAGTGGCCTCTATCCATTTGGTGAAATAATATGTAGCGGTGAGGATCCATTTATGTTGGGCAGAGGATAGGGGATGAATTTCTCCACTGAAGCCTAATCCCAATTGCTAGAAAGGGCTTTCTACAGAAATAGGTTTCATGGGTAAGGGCAATAGCTTTCTCTTTCTTTCAAAGACTTGACATTTGTGACAAGTAGTGACCATCTTATGGATATCAGGAAAAAGGGTAGGCCAATAAAAACCAGCTCTCATGATCTTGTTAATAGTGGTTTTCCAATAGAGATGACCACCACATTCACCTCCATGGAACTCCTGCATAACCTTATCTTCATCATCTTTCAACAAACATTTAAGAAGAATACCTCCAATATCTTTCCAATACAAACATTTTCCAAAATGCAAAATTTAACAACTTTAAGTTTTAGAAATCTAGACTTTGTTTTAGACAAACCAAAAGGATCATTCAAATTTGATAGTACATATAAAATATCATCATACCAGGGAGAATTCATGAATTATTCATCAATTGGTGGAGTCGCCAGTTTTTCTTGATCATCAAAGGAATGTACCATGTTGATGTCCAGTGCATGAAAGTTGGATTCTGCCATCAATTTAGCTAGTCCTCGGCCTTTAATCAACTTGCTAGGATTGATTTCCAAATCATATTCTAATATCAATGAAATCCATTTTCCTCTTTTTCCATTAGGACCAGTCTTTTTTAATATGTCTTTGACAACTCCATTTAGGACATAAGTAATGATATGTGAATGTACAATGTAGACTCTAAAACCTTTCAATGCTTTAACCAAAGAAAATCCTATTTTTCCATGATATTATATTTCAATGATGCATATCTTAATGCGTTGCTGAAAAAATCTATTGGCTGCTCATGTCCTTCACTGTTTTTATGCAATAAAACATCTGTAATAGTATGTTCATAAGAAAAAGAAAAAATCATGAAATCGTTTGTAAAATCTGGGCTGATAAAGACTGGGGCTTTTATCAATGCTATCTTGACTAAATTAAAAGATTGTTTTGCTTTTATGGTCCATTTAATTTCTGAGTCTTTCTTGATCATTTTGGTAATGTTCCTCAAAAGTTCTACTAGGTTTGGTATAAATCTCCTCAAAAAGTTGATTTTACCAATGAATGATTGGAGTTCTTTAAGATTTCTAGAATGACTAATTTTTAGTATTCCTTCAATTCTGCAAGGGTCAATTATGAGTCCATCTTGAGAAATAATGTGACCTAATATTTTTCCTTCTTCTAATCCAAATAATGTCTTCTTAGGATTCAGGGAAATTCCAAATTTTCTTCATTTTTCAAAAGTTATTCTCTAGTGTGCTAGATGTGCTTCATCAGTTTTAGAATACACAGTGATGTAATCCAAATAAATTACAATAAAGTGACCAGTTTCATCAAAAAATGCAATATCCATGGCCCTTTTAAAGGTAGCTCCAACATTCATTAATCCAAAGTGAATTTTCACATACATGAAAATTCCCTCAAGAGTTTTAAAATTTGTCTTATCTTGATCATCAGGATGTACTAAAAATTGATTATAACCATAAAATCCATATAACAAACATATCCTACTGGAACCTACTAAAATATTGGATACTTTGTTAAGATTTCTAAAAATCAATGCAGAGTCTGATTTCACATGTTTTATTTCTAGTTAGCACAATATTGGAGACCCGTTTGGAACATCTGGGTGGTACTATGATTTTTTTATTCATACATCTTCTTAATTTCTTTCTCAACCAAATGCATCAAAACAGGTATTATTCTGCACATTTTCTGTTTGAAAGGTTTTTTGTCCTCTTTGACTGGAATCTTATGTTGTATGATGCTTGTATAATAAGAATTTAATCCTCATAGCTCCATGCAAATACATCAATTAATTATTTGAACAGGTCTATATATCTTATTTTTGTAATGATAGGCAGTGATTTTAAATGTTTGATGATTTTGGGGTTCTGTTCAGTTTCTATATTACATTCTTCAATATTTGTTCCAGTTGGTTCCATTTTGGGTTTCTTTGCCACATCGTCAAAGTCAAATAATTCCTCTAAAGGGACCAACCCTCTAAGCAGAGTATTATCTTTGAGTTGAAGTATTTCAAATTCTTCTTTTTCCGGGTCTTTTTTATTTTCTGTGCTATGTAAATTTTTATTAGCTGGGATATTTACATCTGTATTTACATCTAAAACATCAGTTTATTTTTCTTCAGTACTTTTTTCATCAATAAGACTTTTTTCCTCACAATCTAGGTCTATATTACTGCCTTCAAATTCATCCTTCGATTGTAGGAAACTTTCAATTTGTTTATCATTGCTAAAAGCCTGCCAGTACCTCATGTTATCTGGCACAAAAGGATGATGTTTGACCTCTATTGTATACTGTTTTTTTGGGTAACGAAGTTTTCATGTACTTGCTGAAAAAGCTAGGCCATTTTCTAGGACATTTTGATTTCTAGGAATTACTCCTAAATCATATTCATCAAATGTTCTCAAGAAATCAAGTACAACATTTTTATAAGCTCTTAATCTAGGATGTTTTGCTGCATACTGTCTTTTTATTTGTTTTATGACTAATTCTGAATCACCATGTACAAAGATCCTTTTTTCTCCTAATATTTTCAACATTTGTAATCCCAAAAGCAAAGCTTCAGATTCTGCAATGTTGTTTGTGCACTACAAATTTAACTTGTATGAATGACCTCGTCAACTATTATTTTATTATGACATAGTAAGTGGAAATTATATAATGAGTGGCCTCTATCCATTTGGTGAAATAATCTGTAGTGGTGAGGATCGATTTATGTTGGGCAGAGGATAGGGGATGAATTTCTCCAATGAAGTCTAATCCCAATTTCTAGAAAGGGCTTTCTACAGAGATAGGTTTCATGGGTAAGGGCAATAGCTTTCTCTTTCCTTCAAAGATTTGAAATTTGTGACAAGCAGTGACCATCTTATGGATATCAGGAAAAAAGGTAGGCTAATAAAAACCAGCTCTTATGATCTTGTTAGTAGTGGTTTTCCAATAGAGATGACCACCACATTCACCTCCATGGAACTCCTGCATAACCCTATCAGAATCATCCTTCAGCAAAAATTTAAGCAAAATACCTCCAATATCTTTCCAATAAAAACATTTTCCAAAATGTAGAATTTAACAGCTTTAAGTTTTAGAAATATAGCCTTTGTTTTGGACAAACTAAGAGGAGCATTCAAATTTGATAGTACATATAAATATCAGCATACCAGGGAGAATTCAGGAATTCTTCATCAATCGGTGGAGTCGCCAATTTTTCTTGATCATCCAAGGAATGTACCATGTTGATGTCTAGTGCATGAAAGTTGGATTCTACCATCAATTTAGCTAGTCCTTGGCCTTTAATCAACTTGGTAGGATTGATTTCCAAATCATATTCTAATATCACTGCAATCCATTTTCCTATGTTGCCATCATGACCATTCTATGTTAATATGTCTTTAACAATTGCATTTAGAACATAAGAAATGATATGTGAATGTATAATGTAGACTCTAAAACCTTTCAATTCTTTAACCAAATAAAAAGCTTGTTTTTCCATGATATTATATTTCAATGATGCATCTCTTAATGCATTGCTGAAAAAAGCTATTGGTTGCTCATGTCCTTCACTATTTTTTTGCAATAAAACAACTGTAATAGTATGTTCAGAAGAAAAAGAAAAAATCATGAAATCTTTTGTAAAATCTGGGCTGATTAGGACTGGGGCTTTTATCAATGCTATCTTGACTAGATCAAAAGACTATTTTTCTTTTATGGTCCAGTTAATTTCTGATTCTTTCTTCATCATTTTGGTAATGTTCCTCAAAAGTTCTGCTAAGTTTGGTATAAATATCCTCAAAAAGTTGATTTTACCAATGAATGATTGGATTTCTTTAAGATTTCTAGGATGACTAATTTTTAGTATTCCTTCAATTCTTCTAGGGTCAATTCTGATTCCATATTGAGAAATAATGTGACCTAAGATTTTTCCTTCTTCTAATCCCAATAACGTCTTCTTAGGATTCAGGGAAATTCCAAATTTTCTGCATTTTTCAAAAATTATTCTCAAGTGTGCTAGATGTGCTTCATCAGTTTTAGAATACATAGTGATGTAATCCAAATAAATTACAAAAAAATGACCAATTTCATCAACAAATGCAATATCCATGGCCCTTTTAAAGATAGCTCCAACATTCATTAATCCAAAGGGAATTTTCACATACATGAAAGTTCTCCAAGGAGTTTTAAAAGTTGTCTTATCTTGATCATCAGGGTGTACTAAAACTTGATTATAAATATAAAAGCCATATAAAAAACATATCCTACTGGAACCATTAGTATGAATCTTTCGTCGTAAAAGACCACTTTAGCTATGCATAACAAGTAGCCCTAACATCGATTATGGCTTCCAAATATCTTTAAACCTGCAATTAGGTGATCCAAATAATGCTGCACAAATCCAGATCTAAGCATAAAAGACATTAAGCAGATAAAGTAAAATGTGGCTCCATGCATCCAATAGACAAGACAAGAACAATGTATTTGAAATAATTTTTATACTAGATTAAAAAGGGGGCACCTGAGAGGTAAACAAGAAAGGTGTTTTCCGGTTCTCCTCAATGGGATGGGTTCTTGAAAGTCCTCGGTGTTTTAGATATAAAATTACTCTCTCTTGTTGTTGTAGAAAACCCAGACAAACATAGAACTTAATAGGAGCTCACAAGGCAAAAATGGAGAATGTGACCTAGTATAGATCCAGAGTGATCTAATGCAATGGAGGTGACTAATAAATGGGGAAAACCCTTCTATTTATAACAAAATATTAGGGCGGTCTAGAACTCGGTGCATGAATAAAATATTATTAATCGAATTCTAGAACCACCCTTTAGGAATATTTTATTATATTTGTTGGAGGGAAAAAGATTTTTGACTTGGGTCAATTCCTTTTATTTATAAATAATAAATAAATAAATGAATTATTTATCATTTTAGGGAAATGATGGGAATATAATTAAATAAATAATAGTTTATTTAATTATTTATGGATGATTTAGTCAAATTTAACTAAGAATATTATTTAAATAATGATTTAAATAACTTATTCTTAGGAAATAATTAAATAAATGAGGATTTATTTAATTAATTTCCTTGTTTTGGGTTAAATATGACTGGGAAATATAAACAAATAAGTTATTTCACATGGTGAAAGCAATTCTACTTAGGGTAAAATTGGTCTTACATGGTGTACTTGGGTTCATCTAATAATAATAGGTTAGATGACCAAAAAATGGTGTAACAAATTCCCCCCCAACGTACGAGTGTTAGGATCAAATCGTATGACCGAAGTACGTTGTAAGAACTCAATCACTAGACATCAAGAGGGAAGTGAGAGAGAGTAATGTAAGGTAGTCTAATGTGCTAAAGGACTAGACCCTGAGGAGATGAGACTTACAGGTGAAACAAGTCTGTAGTTTATGAAGTGGTACCTGTGCTAAAGGCGTCGGGGGAGGTATACCTATGCCCGCCGAGACAAAGTACAAAGAATAGGAAGTCCAGTAAACAAGTAACCGAACCATGAAGAATATGGTGGCATAAATAAGAGCCAGAAAAATAGAATGATGGATCCCACATACATGTTATGCCTGGAATAGTCGTCAGGACTTATACAATAAGATTTTAGTACATGAGATAAAAATACGCCCAAATGCCCCCTACACACGGGGAAGGGCTCGCAAAATCTGACTGATACATGCAAATCAAAGAGGTGTTGCAAGCGGCTGAGGCCAATATCATCAAACGGGAGGAGTTGCATCAACAGATGAAATGAAGAAGTCATTCGGGCATGTGGGGGGCTATCTGTAGGGCCACCCCCTCATGAGGGTTGATACATCTCACACACACCCGGGAATCACCAATAGCTACTGCTGCATCACTGGACCATCAAGTGTATAGATCACGATCATGCTGAAAAGAGCTCGAACCAAGGTACGCTACCCCCTAGACCTGGCTTCTGGAGTAAATGAGTTGATGTCGACAGAAGTAGGTCCGCCATAGGTGAGGCAATAAGGGAACCCCAACTAAGACACGGCAGAAAATAGTAGAGTGACTAACAGACGGACACTAATTATGATAATGAAATGAGGGACACTGAGTAGTGGATGGATGACTTCCCTTGTTATAGCATAAGGGACATGAATGGCTTGGCATCAACTGACACAATATCAGAAAGGATAGGTGACAATGGTACTGAAGGCCATAATGTGCAACACGAGAGAGGGACCAATCAATGAAGGATGGAGGACTATAGTGGGATATAAATGGCTACGAGATAGACTCCATGACAGATGATGACTCAACTCGGATGCTCTAAACAAGGGTGAATCGATGGTGCTTCCATACAAGAAAGGTCCAATGGGGGACCATAAAAACATGAGTACAATATGGTATCTCATGATGAAAATCTACACGAACAAAGCCAAGTAAAGAGGTAAAGTGGTGCCCCAAGTACAAGCATTGTAAGTGAAGAATTCCGATTGGAAGGAGAGTTGAAGGAACTCTTCATGGACAAAATACGTCCTGGTGAAGTATCTAAACATGAAAAAATAATAGATAACCATTTGAGTGTTCGGTGAGAGCTTTCCAATGGTGCAGACGGTGTGTCAAGCGGGGCTACGTTTTGGTCGCAGCGGGCGAAAGAAAAAACAGGAGTTTTTCTTCTAATAAGACATTTTCGCTCCAAAATCATCCATTTGCTTGTGTAGCTGTGGTGAATGTGGAGAGGAGAGAAGGCCCTAAATCTTGCCATGATTGTAGCGGACAAGCTGACCATTGGAATCGCGATCCGTCAGTTGCAGGTAAGAGGCCTAATCCTACTCTTTGTTTTTGATGGATTCAAATTTCAGATTAGGGTTTTAAATCTTAGTAACTGCTCCTACTTCATCATTACGGCCGAGTCGCACTTTTTGGGGCAAAAAATGTGACCTGGGATGCAG
This sequence comes from Pinus albicaulis, assembly GCA_034641835.2. Lineage (NCBI taxonomy): Eukaryota > Viridiplantae > Streptophyta > Pinopsida > Pinales > Pinaceae > Pinus > Pinus albicaulis. The sequence continues at coordinate 661,301,934 of CM076579.1, read as the reverse complement.
GTTTTGGCCTAAAAAGTGCAACCTAGCCTAGGATTTGGCTAAAAAGTGCAACCTATTAGATGGGTTTGGTTTCAGTGCTATTATGGGCTGAGATTCAGTTTTAGTGTAAGGAAATGCAGTTTTTTTTATCTGTAGACTCACAAAGATGATGGTTTTGTGTAGATATGGCAGATATACGGATCAAGTGGAGAGAGAGAGACCTAGGTACATTATGGACAGAAATCCAAGTGGATCAGGGTGTCCATCATGCATTGGCTAGGTTTGGGGTTCTGAAATTTGTGGAGAACCCTTTGATGAGGGCTGGTGAGCCTTTGTTGGCATGGATTATCAGTTACTGGGATCCAAACCATGAGGTGTTTATAGTGCAGGGGCACAGGATTGAGCTGACAGTCCAGGATCTGTATTTCCTAACTGGTCTCCCACCATTAGGGATGGTGGGAAATACACAACCATTGTTACCGCGAGGGCGTAACATCATGGAGTTTTTTGAGCGACATTGTCGACCAGGTGTCCGAGTCAAAGGGACTCGGATATCGATTGGGGATCTAGAGAGGCTAGAGACCGGGGCAGCGGCAGTAGCAGTGTTGCGGATCTTGGGCAGCCAGGCGTTCCATCACATCACTAGAGGGCAGATGATGATTGTAGAGAGTGTGTTTGGTGGGACCTACTATGGGTGGGCCCAAATGATGTTGGTGTCAGTGAAACAACAGCTGTCGCTATGTAAGCAGCAAGTGAATCATGATTGTGCCTATCGGACGGTATTGTGATCTTTCTTCTTTGAGAAGATCCTGACCCTACGACCTCGTATACAGTTACATGATGGGGGTTCGAGAGAGCCCCAAATGTGTCGATGGGGATGACTACTATGTAGAGGAGGGGGAGGGGTGATTGGACGGGTGTTCTAACTAGAGTTCTTTGCCCATTGGGATCAGATGCTATTGTACATAGACGACTATCCCTATAGTGGGATGAGTTATTGGGGAGATCCGGACTTGCTGCTTCTGCCTGGTCAAGTATGGGGGCCCGATGGTAAGTGACAATCAACTAATTTGTTATGTGCATTTTAGAGTTTGTGACTAGTAGTCATGGTACTAATCCTTATATTTTTTGGAATGCAGATATAGCTCTGGTAAAACCGGTCGGATATATGAGATGACCTGCAGCAGCAGGAGCTACAGGTGCAAGTGGATCAAGGATGGCACAGAACAAGGATATGGCCGCTCTGGTGGAGGAAATCCATCGTAGATGTGAGGGGTTGCTGACCGGTGTGTCGAAGCGTGGCTGGCAGGATTTAGATGACCAATACATAGAGTTATGTATTGGGCTACCCTCGGAATGGCGAGGTATCATGCGACGCATGGCGATGGCCGGTCAGACTGTGCGTGATCTACGAGCTGTGGGAGTAGAGCCATTGGCTCAGAATCCTCCAGGGAGTGATTAGATATAGGGCAGGTAGTGCCTCCTAGTGTCGATGTAGGGGCAAGTGGTGTCCCCCATTTTTGTAGTTTTTTTTTTTAACATGCTATGGGCATGTCATATGTTTCAGAGTAGATGGACTCTAAAAACACATGTTATATGATACATATGATCTATATGAATTTTTTTGATGGTGTTAAATGTTATTGTCTTGTGTATGATAAATGCCAGTCTGGAACATGATTTGCGATTTGATCTACGTAGTGATTTTGAATTCTAGGAATATGGTTGAAAGTAATGAATCTAAATTCACGTATCAAAAGTTTCACTCATAAATATTGTCTAAACGGGATAGGGTTATGCACACGATAGACACCATTAAGTTGTAATACAATAAGTAGGGAATCTAAATGAACGTGCAGATGAAGGATGTGATGAGAGAGGGAATCGGCTAAGAGACCACGTACTGCATCATATTCGACCTGATTATTGGTGGCATTACCGATGCAGACCCCCTTTGCAAGAACCAAGGTATGCAAGGGGGTAAAGATGGCCCATGCTACCGAGGTGAGATTCCGGGAATAGCAACTTGCCCCATCAGCATAGCGAAGGTAATGTGTGGACGAGAGGGCCGGTGGAATAGTGTCATAAGAGAAGAAATGGGAGGGAGGAGAATAAGGATGGCAGCGTGAGTAGAGGGTAGACATCCACTGACAACTACGGGAGGGAGCAGTCCGGGTAGGAAGTCTAGGACTCATAGATCGACTAGAGGGAGATGAGTGAGAAATATGGGATGAAGAGCGGGAACTCATGCTGCGAAGAACATCATAGATACATATGGTATGATCGTGATTATGGGAGGAAATGGAAAGGTCAAGGAACCCACATGACACTGCAAAGCTACCTAAATCATCAGTATGGGAAGAGAGGCACATATACGAGTCATCACGGGGAATGACAGAAGAACATGTAAAAAGATGGTCAAAGCATAAAGAGCTCGAGAATGTTGTTGAAGGAGAATCAAGCAAAACAGGTGGAGGGGATTTAGAGGTAATGTACTCCGAGGGTCATGCGGATGATGATAGGTATAGGAGGGGGGCATCACGTTCCGACATCTCAACATCAGGGGGAGGAATGTCAATGGTAGCAGGTGGATCCTTGAGTAGACCGGATGCATATTGAGCAAGGATGGGAGAGGCGGATTGATTTTCTTCAACTTCGTACTCACGAATGACCTCTAAAGAGGCTCGGTAATGCGTGAGGTGAGGAAAATGGTGAGAATAATGGCCATGGACACCACACAGAGCACAGGGTTTGTTGGTGCGAAGAGTCTTTGGGTTCTTGGCTGCGGATGAGGAAGAAACAGAGGTTTCGGGGACCGTAGATTTGGGGAACACGAATTTAACCATGGGTTGGATACGGGGCAACTCAGGACAAGTATGGGTGGGATGACCGATACCAACACACAAGGCACAAGGCTTGGCGGGTAGGGTAAGGGTAGGGTCGGGTGCGGTGACCTTGTCCTTGGATGCCCCCTTGCGAGTTTTTCTTTTCTTGCCTGTAGCTGTCACAACATGAGGAGGGTCCTGCAGAGGGGCCAGGGGCACTGTGGCAGTGGAAGGAGCGAAGGGAATCGGTTGCACTGGTGTCACAACAATGTATGGTTTAGGGTGGTCCGGTGTGGTCTCGGCTAGAGGAGTAAGATACCATACTAGGATTCACAAGGTAAAATTAGGGAGGGAAAGGGTGGCCATGAAGGGAACCAAATAGATCCCGAGGGGGGGACCAAGGAAAGGTATCTGACTGGTAGGTTAATGGCCAGGAGGGACGGCTCCTAGATGGTTAATATTTGGGGGAACTGACCCAGGAGGGTAGAGAGGCTCATGGGTACCAGTTGTAGGGGAAGGGCCAGCAGGAGGAGGTCCAGATGGCGGTGGCGAAGGGCTAGGAGCAGGTTGGGGTGGGTGAGGTTGAGATTTCTGACTAGCTAATGTGGGTTGTGCAACATCAGCCCGAGATGATTGCATCATGCAAACATTTGCTAAGCTAGGATTAGAGACTGGGGGAGGGGGAGGACCCGGGAAGGTACCAAGCAAGGATGAGTCTTTATAGACGCCAGGGGAAACACTGGTCAAGGAATTGACTGTTTTCTGATTGGTGACAATAGAAATGGCAGACTCAAGGGAGGTCTGAGATTTTGGTTAATGGTAAGTCAATTGGTTAATAGTGACAATCTTGCCATTATGAAGGAAAAACATCTTGCGGTGGACTGCAGATGGGATGACGGACATGGAATAGGTGTAACTATGCCCCAAAATAATGTGGTAGTCAAGAGGGCTGTCGATAACTTCAACTTTGACACAAACAGTCTTACCTGCAAGGGTAATAGGACAATTACGAAAAAGGCCAATGGGCTAGGAGGCATGGCCATCCCACGCACAAAGAGTGATTGTGGAAGGAGCCAGCTCAGGAGATCCAAGTTGTTTCCAAACCGAAGCAGACATCACACAGGTAGATGCCCCCGCATCAATAATACACCGAGCGACGTTGGAATTTTGGATTTTGACTGGGATTTGGAAAGCAACAGAAGCAGGAAGAGGGGGATGGTCTGACTGGAAGGCGTCAAAAACAATCAATTGGTCATCAGCAGGATCTACAGCACCCACAAAAAATAGTAGAGCCTTCTTTTGAGAAGGACATGACTGGAGGAGTTCCAGTGTTGAAATGGCAGTAGGAGATTGTGCCATATCATCTACTATGCTGTATGAATGAGCAGCCCGACTAGAGGCAGCATTTCAGCATAATGGGCCCTTAGGAGTCTTAGTATGAACCTCAGCTTTGGGCAGAGGGATTTGCAAGGGACCATTAGGTGTGGACAGAAGCTCTATAGAACCTGAAGATGGGGACTCGGAGACAGACGAAATGGGAGGCATGGAATACTGACGGGACCGAGTTTGAAGGTTGAGGTCGATGGTGAGAGGTTGGTCAGAGGCCATCACGAGGACCTGGTAATTGGAGGAACCAGAAGGGGAAGGTTGAGTAGTTATCGGGGCATGAGTTGATTGAGTGGCCACAAATCCTTGTGGAGGGAAAGGATCGGTAAACACAGTGGGTTGAGAAGTAGCTGGATTGGGAGGGACAGTAGGGGAGGATTGTTGTCCTCGCACGGTGGCCTGAGGCTCCCACATCTGTGCAAATACTTGCCCTGGAGGGGGTAGTAAGTGCGGTTGTGGGGGTGGAGAAGGCAAGGGAGTGGGAGGTCCAAATGCTGGAGGACCTGGGACACCAGGCTGTGGGTAAGGATAAGGGTTAGGATGGTTAACATTAAGGTAAGCAGGAGTGGGGGCAAAAGGAGGAGGCATGCCATATCCTGGATACATGCTACCTGGAGGGGGAAAAGTGCCGGAGGTGTTGGCCCCTCTTGGAGGGAAAACATAGCTCATTAGAGGTTGAGTAGAGGTATGTGAAAGAGCTCCAACGATAGCATCAGCAGAGGGAGATTCCCCCGGGGCATTAGCGCTGTCGGGCTTGGGGAGGTCAGGAAGGATGGTATAAACATAACTAGATTGAGCGTAAATAAGGTCATATTTAAAGGCTATTTGGAGGGCGGCTTCTTCGGTTTGAGGGAAATGGGAGGCGACATCTTTACCAATGGGAGGTAAGAGAGAACGAAGGATCCAATCCATATAAACCCAATCTTCAAAGGGAGGAGCGCGACATAAGATTTTTCTTCGCCGCCATTCTTGGACATGGGCAGAAAGGCGGGTCGAAGAGGATTGACGGAAATAGGTTAAAAGCTCAGTACCAATGTCATATCGGAGAGGGAGCTGGAAATAAGATTAAAAGGCTTGGGCAATGGTCGCAAAAGTGGTATGGGAGGAGGTGGCCTATTCAACATACCATTTAGAAGCTTCGTCGGTAAGCGTGCGTTATAATAATCTAAGATGAATGGAGTCATTAGTAGTGTAATTGAAGGAACACCACATGTGGAAAGATCGGATATGGTTGTATGGATCTTCAATAGCAAGGCCTTCGAACTTGGGCATGTCGGAGGGGAGCTTGGTTGGCATAGCAGGCCAACTGACATCATGGCAGATAGGATCATTAATCAGCTGATTGAAGTTGGGGAGACTGAGGCCGGCCATATAAGGGAGCAAAGGGGAAGTCAAGGTAGGTCCCGTAGTGGTTCCACTGGAAATAGACCCAACAGTAGAACTGGGGTTGCTGCTAGTAGTAGGCCCTGAAGTAGACATGGTGAAAGTAACAGGGGGAGAACCAAGAGTAGGGGGAGAACCCGAACAATCAGAAGAAGAGTCAGAGTGCGGAATCGGGGGAGGAATTACTCGATGACGACAGGAAGGAGGAAGTCGACCAACCGGAAACTGAGGGTGAAGGCCAAGAAGTCTCCGAGACAAATTCCTTGGGGGTGAAATGATGACGGGAAGAAGAAAAACCGACAAGGGCAGGGAGAGGAAAAATCAAGTGAGGTAAATGTCGAAACAAGGGTAGAGAGGTGCAGTATCAATTGATTTTAAAGGCTTTACCAGGCGGTGTTAACCAGGCTCTTCTTCACTTAGGGTCAATGTGTGGCGTGCGTTAATTTTAATTTGTTTAAACCCAGACATTTTGAGAGTGAAATAAAAAGTGTACTGCGTAACTGAAAATAAATATGTAGTAAATAAGACTGAAAGAATAGAAAATTAACAGCTAACAATGCATCATTCTAACCCAAGAAGGTGGGTCTCTCAATACTAGTCTATAAGAGGGAGAAAACTAAGCAAAGCATGCAAAAAAGAGGCCAATAGATCTAAGGTCAGGAGGGACGGGGATCTAAAGGAGAAATCTGCTGAAAAGACGTGCAGAGAACAACAAAGAGGAAGAGGCAAGGTTGTTGTTAAAAAGGAGGAGATCAGCTAAAAATAGAAGGTACAAGGAGGCAACCCGATAAATGAACCCAAACAAAACTAGATGAGGTGATTTGAAAGGGATAAGAGCTGATCTAAAGGGATCTGAAAATGAGGTATCATATCTAAAAGGAACAAGGCTGAAACTCTGTAAATTCAGACTTCTGAAACAACAAAAACTCTCCCACAAAAAGTGGAGGGTACTAGAGCCCTAAGGGGAAATATTCCCATTTAGTAAAGTGAAACAGATTAGAAACAGGTCTAAACGGGCGGAGACAGAGTCTAGAAAACCCTGACAGAAGCTTCAGACAAACCCAGAAAAAGTGCTGGAAAATTGCAGAAAAAAGGGCAGGTTGCAGGTTCTGACCTGTTTTTAGTCCAAGTCGTAGATTTGGGGCAGAAAAGTGCGACCTCAAGGCCAGGTCGCAGTTTTTGGGTTGATACGTGCGACCTGTAGATCCGGGTCTCTCCGCGGCAGATTTAAGAAAAAGTTGTCGTCTCAGTTGCGACTGATCTCTGTCACCTGCGCAATAGGGCCAAAAACACACAGAAGTTAAAAATTTTGATGTTTGAGGGTTTAAGAGGTGGAAAGCACCATAGAAATAGAAAAAACAGAAAATGGAAGAGAAACCCTAGGGTCTGAAATGGCTGGATATGCAGGAATATATAAAACGACAGCGGTCACAAAAGAAAACCCGTGTGGAGTCACCAATTGTTAGTATGAATCTTTTGTCGTAAAATACCACTTTAGCTATGCATAAGAAATAGCCCTAACATCGATTATGGCTGCCAAATATCCTTAAATCTTCAATTAGGTGATCCAAATAATGTTGCACAAATCCAGATCCAAGCATAAAAGACATTAAGCAGATAAAGTAAAATGTGGCTCCATGCATCCAATAGACAAGACAAGAACAATGTATTTGAAAGAATTTTTATAGTATATTAAAAAGGGGGCACCTGAGAGGAAAACAAGAAAGGTGTTTTCTGGTTCTCCTCAATGGGATGGGTTCTTGAAAGTCCTCAACGTTTCAAATCTAAAATTCCTCTCTCTTGTTGTTGTAGAAAACCCAGACAAACATAGAACTTAATGGGAGCTCACAAGGCAAAAATGGAGAATGTGACCTAGTATAGATCCAGAGTGATCTAATGCAATGGAGGTGACTAATGAATGGGGAAAACCCTTCTATTTATAACAAAATATTAGGACGGTCTAGAACTCGGTGCATGAATAAAATATTATTAATCGACCTCTAAACTAATTCTTTAGAATATTTCTTATTATATTTGTTGGAGGGAAAGGATTTTTGACTTGGGTCAATTCCTTTATTTATAAATAACAAATAAATAAATGATTTATTTATTATTTTAGGGAAATGATGGGAATGTAATTAAATAAATAATGGTTTATTTAATTATTTATAGATGATTTAGTCAAATTTAACTAAGAAAATTATTTAAATAATGATTTAAATAACTTATTCTTAGGAAATAATTAAATAAATGAGGATTTATTTAATTAATTTCCTTGTTTTGGGTTAAATATGACCGGGAAATATAAACAAATAAGTTATTTCACATGGTGAAAGCAATTTTACTTCGGGTAAAATTCGTCTTACATGGTGTACTTGGGTTCATCTAATAATAATAGGTTAGATGACCAAAAAATGGTGTAACAGGAACCTACTACCATTTTCAATATGTTATCCATTTTTGGTAAAAGGTAATCATCCTTAAGAGATACTTTGTTAAGATTTCTAAAATCAATGCAGAGTCAGATTTCACATGTTTTATTTCTAGTTAGCACAATATTGGAGACCCATTTGGAATATCTGGGTGGTACTCTGATTTTTGAGTCATACATCTTCTTAATTTATTTCTCAACCAAAGGCATCAAAACAGGGTTTATTCTGCGCATTTTCTGTTTCAAAGGTTTTTTATCCTCTTTGACTGGAATTTTATGTTGTATGATGCTTTTATCATAATAATTTAAATCCTCATAGCTCCATGCAAATACATCAATGAATTATTTGAACAGGTTTATATATCTTAATTTTGTAATGATAGGCAATGATTTTGAAAGTTTGATGATTTTGGGGTTCTGTTCAGTGCCTATATTAAATTATTCAATATTTGTTCCAGTTGGTTCCATTTTGAGTTTCTTTGCCACATCGTAAAAGTCAAATAATTCCTCTAAAGGGACCAACCCTCTAAGCAGAGTATTATCTTTGAGTTGAAGTATTTCAAATTCTTCTTTTTCCAGGTCTTTTTTATTTTCTGTGCTATGTAAATTTTTATTAGCTGGGATATTTACATCAGTATTTACATCTAAAACATCAGTTTATTTTTATTCAGTACTTTTTTCATCAATAAGATTTTTTTCCTCACAATCTAGGTCTATATTACTGCCTTGAAATTCATCCTTAGATTGTAGGAAACTTTCAATTTGTTTATTGTTTCTAAAAACCTGCCAGTACCTCATGTTATCTAGCACAGAAGGACGATGTTTGACCTCTATTGTATACTATTTTTTTGGGTGAGGAAGTTTGCATGTACTTGCTAAAAAAGCTAGGCCGTTTTCTAGGACATTTTGATTTCTAGGAATTACTGCTAAATCATATTCATCAAATTTTCTCAAGAAATCAAGTACAACATTTTTATAAGCTCTTAATCTAGGATGTTTTGCTGCATACTATCCTTTTATTTGTTTTAGGACTAATTCTGAATCACCATGTAGAAAGATAATTTCTCTCCTAATATTTTCAACATTTGTAATCCCAAAAGCAAAGCTTCATATTCTGCAATGTTGTTTGTGGACTAAAAAATTTAACTTGTATGAATGACCTTCTGCACTATTATTTCCCGCATTATACTCCCAAATACCAACCCCTGAGCCAGATTTTCCACATGAGCCATCAAAAATCATGTTCCAAAGAGATTCATTTACAGAATCTGGTTGTTCTATCTGTATTTGATTGTCATTTTCTCTAAGCTAATTTTTTGTATGGGAAATCTGTGAATCAATAGCTCCATCATTATACAAAATGAAGGAGTCAAGGTCAGTGTGAACAGAGTACAGAGGGTAATTATGTTTTTTTTCTTAAATACTTACCATGTACTTCATTAATGTTTCTCTATACAGTCTTCTAGATTGACCAAACACCGGTATTGTAGCATATGTCATGTCCATCTACAGGGTCCCTTGTAACTTTGCTCCCCATGAGCGAGATAAAAGAATTCCATACTTAGGGGGTATGTTAGCTACAACTATATCCATCACTAAACTCTTTGCAGGTATCTGAGCTAGAGTGACACAAAGATCTTTGATAAGACCTAGACACCTAACTTTACTAGAGTCAAAATAATATAAATCTTTATAAGGTCTAGCGATTTCAAGGCCAAGCTTCTCCATGATAGCCTTTGGTATAAGGTTGTGTAAAGCACCCGAATCCAACATGGCATTGTGGAGAATCTTATCATGAGCGTTTAAACTAAAATAAAAAGGAGGGACACCTCCTTCTTGGGGTTTCCCATCAAACTGCAACAGGGAAAAGTTCGTCAGTTGGTCAAACCTTAAATTGACAAGATAACCCTCCTTATATTTAACACTTTTAGGACCTGAGACCTGTAGACATTTTGTTGATCAATTTAGTGAGAGGGATAGATATCTTAACTTTTGCAATTTCACTCTCAATTCTTAATGGTGTTTTAGCTTTTAGCAGAATTGACATGTCAGTTCTTTCAACCACTATCTTTTGGGTAATTTTATTTTGTTTTCTTGTACTAGGAATGTCTGTCTGAGCATTTATGGAAGGGATATCTACTATTTTCTTGGTACTATTTTCTATGTTTTTCTTTTATGAGTTATTTACATTTTTCTTTGAGTTTTTTTTTGTTTTCTTAACCTCAGATTCAAATACTTCCTTGGAAGAATTTTCTAAATTCTTTTTATTAGAATTATCTAAGTTTTTCTTGCTTCTTAAATTGTATTTTCTGTGAACCTCCATAATGGCATTATCAAAAACCAGTTTGTAATCATCAGATTCTTTGGATTCGATATCTGTTTGGGTTAGTGAAAACAAATCTTGTTCTTCTTCAGTGAGAAAAATAGAATCATCTTCATTAATCCCCATTAAATTATTCTAATTTTCCTCAAGTTCCTCAACTACTCCTTCATATTCATCATCATAGTTTTCTTGGAATGGAGGCTTGATTTGCTGAAGAGGACCTATTTTCTCTCTTTGTCTAACTTGAGGAGGATTTCTTCTTAGGTATTGATTTCTGTTTTGGGAAGCCAGTTGATTTTCTCTGGGTATAGCTCTTTCATTCAGACTAATTCTCTCCATCATCCTTTCCATAGTCCTCACCAAATTGTCAATTTTGGCATCAGATGTAGAGGCTATAGGTTATTCCCCTATTGTAACTCTTCTATTATTAATCATACTATCTCTATTTTCTAATAATTTAGCTTCTACACTCACAACATCTCTTTGCATTTCTTCTAAAGTTGAAGAATCACTTTCTCTGAGATGATAGGCCATTTTTGGGTCAAAACCATCTGGGAAATTAACCAGGACTAACCTTTGAGGTGGCTTCATGTGGGCAGGGAGTGTGTTTTATATGATTATAAATCGAGTGCAGTAGTCTTGGAAACTCTCCCCTAGAGACCTCTTAATACTGTCATATTCTGATAAAATTTGTGGTGTATTTTTCTTAACCTCCAATCTGTTTATAAATGTTTTGTGAAAAGCATGGAGATTATGAATGTTATTAGCAGTTAATCCCTTGAACCAAGTTTTTACTTCACCTCCTAAAATCTTAGCAAACATTCTCAATTTGACACTGTCATCATCAATTTCTTGTAGGTCAAAACAATCATTCATTTTATCTATATGTTGTTGGGCAGTCACAGGACCATTCCCATCAAATTGTGGATTGGTAATCCTATGGTATAGGGGGTAAAGGAGTTGGAAGTGCCCATGGGGCATATGTGGCTGCCATGATTGGTGGAGGTGGTGGAGGGAGGTGAACAGTGGATGAAGTAGGATGGGTAGAGGTAGTGGGAGAAGAATTTTGTGTAGCAATTTGAGTATGGGGGTGAGCGAATGTAATGGTATGGATTGTGGAGTCAGTATGACTAATTGACCTAAAGTGGATTGTTTGAGATGTAATTGAAGAAGTTGCTATGTATAAGGTAGTTAAATATACAGATTGCTTGGAGGTAGATATCATCAACAGTGAAAGTAAACTCAGTAACCAGATCCTGGAGAGTATCAAAATCCTAGAGAAGATGGATGTTATATTGAAGTTGGGAATATGATTCTCTTACTAGACTTTGATATAGGATAGAGGGGTTAAAATTTTTTTGATCAGTCCAATTCTCAGATTTGGTTCTAAACAGACCTTGTTCAAAATGCATATAAAATTGAATATCTTGCAAAGTGACAAATATTTCAGGTAGGTTGTTAGATCTATGAAGAATTCTACTGTTGGTTTCACTTTTTGTTCTAGGAGTCTTTCACAAAATCTTCTCAGTATTGTCTACAATAGGAGGAGGATTGGGATCAGGATGAGATCTAGTGGATATTATTTTGGGAGCCAGAATTTAAATCAAAATCACAAACAAACTGATTATTTCAAAGCTAAAAGAAACCAATCTTGGAAATGTTTTCTACATTACAGTTCTTTTTAACTCGGATTTTCTGAATTCAGATGAAAATTGAAATTTTTCAATTAAGTCCCCATTATGGTCGCCACCATGTTATCACTCTATAATTTATAGGATTGGAAAGAATAAGTTATAAAGAAAAAAATCAAACCACTTTGGAGCCTAGGATCTAATCCTCCTTGACTCAGAGAGGGATCTCTCTATAAGATTTAAATTTGTTTTAAGATTTCTGATATTAGGCTAGTTAAATTAAATGTAAGAGTTGTTTTTGATTGATTGTTTTTGGTTGGATTTAAGGGATTTTTTTTAACATTTTCCATTGGCCTATGGAGTCAACTTAGGCTAGGTGTATGCATCAATTTCTAGAGAAAATGCAAGGCAAGCTAGCTGTATATTCTGGTGTTTTATACTGATTTAAATTAGGAAATGGAGAAAAGTGACTTAAGTAATGGTTTAAAAGCAATTAAGAATTCTTAAACCATACATTAGAAGAAAACATTAAAATTGTAAAAGCAGTTAGAATTAAGGGGCTCTCTGGAAACAAATCTTAATATAAATTTCTTGTTTCACAATTAGAATTTTAAATGATACATATGAAAATATGACAGTGGAAAAAATCAAACAGGAGAAATTAAAAACATCACCATAATAACAGATCACATGAATCTTGCAAATTGGTCTTTTTATTGATGCTCTAGCTTGAAAATTACAAATACTTCAATGAAAAGTGCTTACAGTCTAGGGTCCAACCCCTATACGGAATAAAATTGTACATTTAAACTAATTTCTAATGAGTTCCATATCAAAAGAGGCAATATTTTCATTTATTACAAAATAACTGAATTTTGACAATTGTGGCCAATCCATGGACACATTGTAACGATTTTTTGATAGATGGCTTAATTATCCATAATGTCATTATTAAGCTCTACAGTGGTTTGCTGTGTTGGAAATTTCGATGTTGTTGTGTTGTACTGATACATTGGATCTGCTAATGTGGATAATTAGCTGATTTTTTTTGTCATCATGATGAGTTGTATTTATTCTTGCAAGTCACACAGGGTTTTCCAATCTTTTGGACTCATAATTTTGATCCTGATTAATCTTCAGTATATCTCATCAGTTTTTGTGTATTTCATAAATGTTGGCTTCACTTGAAAAATGTGCTTGATTTCATGCTGTATGAAGATATCATTACAAAGAACCTCGTAAAAATCCCTCCATGTCATAGTGTTCTTCATATTCGCATGTTTTGATGAATCCTTGGAGATGTCAGTCAAATTCTTTACATAATCTAGCTTTGCCATAATTTTGTAATGGATCACAAATAATGAAGACAATTCTTTCCTTTTTAGAGGTTCCATCCTATTGAAAAAATTTCTTAGTCCAATCTGAAGCTGATTACACTTCTCTTTGACCTGTGTAGCTAAATTCTTCTTGTTCAACACTTTTTTAACTTCAAGTGTAGTTGTTCTCCCGCCTTCTACTCCCAAGGGTTCCAATTCATAACAAATTTTGGAATAGATAAATATGATAATGTTATTAGCATTTGCAGGCTTATCCCATAATTCCTCATTTGATTTATCTATTGCAATACTTAACCGATGAATCAAATCCCTCTGCTCAAATATTATCTGGATTGATGGACATATCTCCTTGATGGAATCAAGTATGTTCTTCGAGATGACTTATTTGACTCTTCCTACCATGTTCCCAATTGAGGACTCCTAGATGGACTTATTCAAACTTTCATTTAACTTTTTTGTTGATCTGCAACTCTGTAGCATGTGCTGAATCTTTCCTTTTTAACTGATCTTGTAGGTCACTGACTTGATCTTGCAACTTTTTAATTTCTGCTGTGTGTAAGGACATATTTTCCATTACCTTAGCTAGTTGCTCAGTGCCTTCTCCTGGTGCACCTATAGATGTAGAAGTTTCTGAATGAATGATAGCAAGAGGGACTGCTTTTAGTGGAATCATGGCCTTGGCTGCTTCTTTTGCTTCTTCCTTCACTACATCTCTTATTGTTTTCTATCTTTATTTTACCATTTTCTCCATCTCATTCTCCATTTTCTTGATCTGCTCATTTGTTTCAATGATTAATTGCAACATTTATTCCTTTTGTGTGTCATTTTCTTCTATCTCCTTTGTCATAGGATCTTCTGTTGTTGGCATCTTGATCTCCCTCTTCAAAGCAGCTATATCTGCATTCTTCTTCTTCACAAGTGCTTCTGCCACTACTAAGCTTGATGGATTGTATGAAATTTTCATCACTAAATACTCCAGGGATTTAATCCTTGAGTCTTTGGAAATGGAGGAAACATTTTCCATCTTCAACTGTGATTGTGTGTTGGACACTGTAACCTGCAAATTTGAAAGACTCATGGCTGTGCTAGTTAAAGTGGAGGAGATCATTTCTCCTGTCCGCTTATGCATCTCCATTTGGTCTATTGGATGAATATTCTTTACCTCAAACTCAAAAAAGGTCTTCTTGTAGTCTGCTACAATTTTGGGCAGAGAGATTCGTGCTTCTAAGAAGGCCATCTTTATTCTTCCCTTTTCAGAGTCAAAAACTGACATAAGCCTGCCTTGGGAGTTGTTTGTTTGTTTCCAAAAATGATTATAAGTTTTGCTATTAAGAATCTCATTCCTTCTTTTGATTTATTTAAATGTATCATATATATCATCCTCTTTTTGGCCTGCAGTGGTAGCAGATGTTTGAGTTTGCATCGTCTTCTGTTGGAAAGGAACAGTGCTAGAAGACGTTGAGAAAACTGTTTGACCACTTGCTAGAGAGGAGCTTGGCGAATCTCTAATTGTGATAATAGTTTGTTGATATTTCTCACTACCCTAGTCAATGTCCTTATGGACTTTGGATCTCTTCATATATTTCATCTTGAAATCCTTGGTGGATGTATCAATATCAATGTGAGTTTGGTCATCCCTTGTCCTTTTGCTTCCTGTTTCCTTCTCTGGTTCCTTTACCTTATCATCCTTGGCTCCTGCAACTTTGCTTTCTTGTGGAGTTGGTGTTTGTATTCCTGAAGTGGAAATGACATGCTATTCTTCCTCCTGGAGTGTGTTGGATGCCCATTCCTCTTGATTCATGTAATTTTTTATCTCTAATCTGTGGGTATGAATATATGGTTTGGATTTATTCTGCACGCTCTTCTTAGAGATGGTTCCCATGGGATCATGTGATCAAGTGAAGCTATGAGTGAACTTCATCTCTTTCTGTAATATTCCCAAATTTTCACATGATATTTGGAATATTGTATTTCTTGATCTTCTTAATAAATTAAGTAAATAAAAGGGTAGAGGGACCCACAATCCTCAAAATTAATAAATATCCACTTGTTATGTGTGAATGTGGATTAATTAAGCATAGATATAAAATCATGGAGTAGTGGAGCAGTTCCATTAATGGAGATCATGTCTCATTTATGAGATAGATTATGGAGGATGGAACAGTCAAATAAGACCATGGATATTAAATATAAAATCATGAGGATCTTTGATAAGGGAAAATCAGATCATAGTTCATTCAAAGAAGATCATAAAGCACTTATGATAAGATAGTGGAGGAAGTGATGCATTTAATGCACACATGATGGAGAGGGTGATCACCCCATTTTAACATGATGGAGGACATGGAGAAATAACATAGTCAACCATGGAGACTTATGTCCACATGTACAATGTAGTTTTGGAGTGGGCCTAGGCTATGGAAGGCTCATATCTATATAATGAAGGTGAAGGCACAATGGAAGGATGATTTGGATTATTCATGTCTTGATTTGTTTAGCTCTGGATTTTTCTTAGTATATTTCTATGCAGGATTGGGCTGTTTAGCAGAGTTTGCAGTGTTGTTTAGCACAGGCTATTTCCGAGAGGGAATCCCACCTCTTTCTTTGAGTGATATCTAAGGAAAAGGATTGTACTACATTCCTTATCAGGCATTGGTGCCATCTTCAGGAGGTTGTTTCTAGAATTCAACTAGGAAACCAGTGGAGGATTCATCCTACCACTTGGTTCTACACATTCACTCTTATAGGAGCAGCGGATCTATATCTGGTATTCAGGCCATTGGGTTTTACCTCCATGCAGTAGCAGTCCCTTCAAGGTGTGCGCAGTCCAGTCCTGTAAATCTATTGGAGGAAGGAAGTTTCTAGTATTTCAGCTGGAAATCCTGTGAGGGATCATTTCCTCACATTGGATCCATTGTTTCCATCACTCAGGAGCTGATTTTAAATATCTAGCAGTAGGCTATTGAGCCTCCCTCTATGACAGCGCAATTTTCTGAATTTGTTGATCATTCAACAACTATTTTCAGCATAGGAGATTGGAGGAGATATATCTTGAGCTTTTAGCCCAAGGATCTAGTGAAGGGATCAGCCCTTCTTGCATAGATCTGATTGTGCACCATTACAACCATCATATCATCAAATCTAGCTTCAGATCTGCATTCCCAGTAACATATATGTGAAGCCCTAAGAGCGTGGTTTTCTTAGATTGACATATCTAAGAAACCCTTTCTGGGTTATCCTGGGAATCTATCATTGAGCCCTGATCTACGATTTCAGCATCATCAGAGCTCCCATTCTGCCTAGATCTAGCTTTCTATCTTTTAGGTAGTTGCAGTCCCAACAGTTGCAGCAGGGACAACACAGTTTACCTTCCAACAGTTCAACAGTTATGTAGTCCCTCTTATGGGATCATTCTAGGGTCATTCTAGGCCATCTCTTTGGCTTGAGTGTCTCATATTTTGAGCACTGTTGTACTTTATTTTCCACCTCCTATATAATAAAATGGCTCAGCTATTTCTGTGCATTCTAATGTGTATATAGATTTATTGTTTGCTTTGATGTAGTTCTTATATTGTTTTTCAGTATTACCACATTCTCCATTTTTGGATATTACAGTGGTATCAGAGCATGATCTTTGTCTCAACTTGTGGACACTTCATCTTTTGCATCAAAAGAAGAAGCAGATAGATGAGATCTATCATGAAGGAGGATTATAGTTTTTCCACTCACCTCTCTAGATCCATGCAAGATCTCTCTAAGGAGGTCAATCAAATGAATATGAAAAGGAAAAGGGGGATTCAAGAAGAATATTTTAAGAGGAAGGTTTGAGCACTTCCTATCAGTAGAAAAGAAGACCAGAGAATCATAGATCTCCTCATAGATCCACTATGCACACTTTATTTGAAGAAGGTGAAAGGTGCAGAAATGAAGAAATAAGAGAACCTGAGACTCATGAGACTCTCAATATATATCTTGAAGAGTACAAAGAATAGTCTAGAGAATTCAAAGAGAGTCTAACTCTCCAATAATTCTTCCAAATCAAAGAAGAAAGAGGATCCTATAGCAGCAATATAAGAAAGAGGCACAATAGATTTTATTTGCCTACATTTGATGGGTCTTCCTCAAGCACTATTGAGGCTTCGAGGAAAGAGTTAGATACATTTTTCATGCAACATCATGTGGCTGAAAAAGAGGTTGTCCAGATTGCAGCACTTCATATTTATGGTGAAGCCAATGAGTGGTGGTTTGGTCACATGGAGCATGCAAAGGTGAATAAATATTCATATTTATTTAACAAGTTGAGGAAGAATTTTGATGTGATAAAACCAGAGATGTGTCACAAAGAGACATTTCCTAAGGAAACAAAGGAGGATGTCAATCTTGTCACTCTGGACAAAGAGTCACTACATTCACCACCAGATGTAGAAGTACTTGCATCTAGAGAAGAGACACTTGAAACTTTGCGAGATAGTCTTGAGCTCTTAACACATAGAGTCCCATGCATGATTCAGGAGATGCATGAGGAAGAGGAGGAATATTATAGCACTGGTACATTGGTAGAAGAGTAGCCATCTCTCTTACCAACAGTTGGAGATACCATTGTCCCAGTTGGAGGAACTCTTTTGTTCTTGCAAGAGTTTCCCACACATTAGTTGATCCAAGGAATGCATACATATTCAACACATATTGTTTCAGTAGATATTATTGAAACTTATGAGGACATTCCATCAGGGCCAATGCTTAACCAAGGGCTACGACAAAATGTTGATTTGAAGCAGCAACATATCACAGCACAAAGGACCCTTGATCTGATCAAGAAGGAGATGAAAAGATATCCCAGGTTTTCATTGATGGACTACATTCAACCCTTTGAGTTGAAGTGTAGATTTTCAGAAAATGGGATGAGCATGATCCTATGTACAATGACTGGTTATGAGATCAGTATTGCGCCTTGCTTTAAGATAGCATATGCATTACCATGCAAATATATAATGTTGTCACTTAGGAGCAGTGATGATGAAGAGGCTCCATTATTCTTGGAGCATTCTAAAGGTAGCTTCAATCATGAAGCAATGGAGGTAAAGATGGTAGATGGTAGACATATTGAGATGAGGAATCTTTTCTCCTTTCTAGATGATACTTTATCAATGAGCATCTCACATCTCAAAGAGAAAATTCTACCTGTAGCAGATCCATAACCTCATTGGTTTTGGAGGGCCTTTGATGAAAATAGAATCTCATTAAGAGATATCATTAGAGATGCACTCCAACATTTCATGGAGTGAAACTTTCTTCAACTGTTTAAGGGGGATGGTATTCTATAAAGGGAGGATACCATGTTTATGCAAAACATCATTCATCATCCACATGGGGATGAGTGGGTGAGGATGATAAGCAAGGGGTTGTATGACCACTTGCAGATATATGACATGGGCCAGCAATCTTGGTCATGTTGTTTTCCCTTGGGAGAATTTTGTCACTACCCAAAGGCTCCTATTTCTTTTATCCATGCCTTAAAAACATTCATGAAATTAAGAAGGAGGCATGGTTGCGCTGGCTGCTCTAGGGTGAGTATGGTTGCCACCTAGTAGCTCATATTTCTTTGACTCATGCCTTGTGTATCCATGACATAATGAAGCAGAAGAAGGCATGTTCATTTTTGTTGAGAGATTTTGTCCATCACATGACATCTCCCATGTTTATGTGTTTTTTATTGTTTTTAATATGGCATAATACTCCCATGATGTGTGATAATGGAGTTTTTTTGTATTGGGCTGATATGAAATTCCATATGTCCTTCAGTATCTTGTTGTTGCTCCATGATTCACATGATAATGTGAAGAGGCAGTAAGAGATCTTGTTGTTGTGGATTTTATTGGGGGACTTTGGTCCTACATACCCCCCTACTTTTTATGATAGTGTTGGAGGATGGCAGCAAGAGGCACTCCTTGGATGGCTCTTACTTGGAGAGTATGGACACCATACTTGGTATCTTGATGGTGTGGTGTGGTAGCAAGGAGCATTGTTGTGTTGGTTACTAGTGGAAGAATATGGTTTGACATCCTTGTCTACCCATATATCTCTACTTCTTCTTTGGTACAATGTTGGTATGATTCTTAGATCCAACAAGGCCAACATGGCTAAGGATGGAGGCATGAAAAGCCTCTCTTTACTTCATGTAGAATGGGATGGAGGTATACCTTATGAGTTGGAGCTTTCCTCTAGTGGAAGGAACCATCTATCTTAATGTATTTCATGTATTGTGGAGGGTGTTGGACAGATTGTGGTTGTCACTTGGAGCTTCATGATTGATGAGGGGTATCTAGCTACACAGTTAGAGATCACTCTAGAATTTCTAGAGAGGAAACTTTGGTGCTTGGCATACATAACTCATTACAGAAAATGGGGAGACCTTCCTTGTGTGGATGCCATTTGGAGGGGAATAGATTGCTCTAGCATCTACTTTTGTAGTTGCTCGAGGACAAGCAAAATTTTGCTGAGGAGGACTGTAATATTCCCAAATTTTCACATGATATTTGGAATATTAGAGTTCTTGCTTTTATTCATAAATTAAGTAAATAAAAGAGTAGAGGGACCCATAATCCTCAAAATGAATAAATCTCTACTTGTTATGTGTGAATGTGGATTAATTAAGCATAGATCTAAAATCATGGAGTAGTGTAGCAGCTCCGTTAATGGAGATAATGTCTCATTTATGAGATAGATTATGGTGGATGAAATAGTCAAATAATATCATGGATCTTAAATATAAAATCATGAGGATCTTTGATAAGGTAAACTGAGATCATAATGCATTCAAAGAAGATCATAAAGCACTTATGATAAGATAGTGAAGGAAGTGATACATTTAATGCACACATGGTAGATAGGGTGATCACCCCATGTGAACATGATGGAGGACATGGAGAAACAACACAGTTAACCATGGAGACTTATGTCCACATGTACATCGCAGTTTTGGAGTGGGCCTAGGCTATGAAAGGCTCATATCTATATAATGAAGGTGAAGGAACATTGGAAGGATGATTTGGATTATTCATTTCTTGATTTTTTTAGATCTAGATTTGTCTTAGGACATTTATATGCAGGCTTGGGATATTTAGTAGAGTTTTTAGTGTTGTTTAGCACAGGGTGTTCCCGAGCTGGAATCCCACCTCTTTCTTTGAGTGATCTCTAAGGAAGAGGATTTTACTACATTCCTTATCAGGCATTGGTGCCACCTTCAGGAGGTTGTTTCTAGCATTCAGCTAGGAAACTGGTGGAGGATTCATCCTACCACTTTGTTCTACACATTCAGTCTTCCAGGAGCAGTAGACCTATATCTGACATTCAGGCCATTAGGTTTTACCTCCATGCAGCAGCAGTATCTTCAAGGAGTGCACAGTCCAGTCTTGTAGATCTATTGGAGGAAGGAATTTTCTAGTATTTTAGCTAGAAATATTGTGAGGGATCATTTCCTCACATTATATCCATTGTTTCCATCACTCAGGAGCTTATTTGACATATATACCAGCAATCTATTGAGCCTCCCTCTCTGACAGTGTAGTTATCTGAAGTTGTTGTTCATTCATCAACTATTTTCAGTGGAGGAGATAGGAGGAGCTAGATCTTGAGATTTTAGCCCAAGGATCTAGTGAAGGGATCAACCCTTATTGAGTATATTTGATTGTGCACCATTGAAAGCATCATATCATCAAATCTAGCTTTAGATCTGAATTCCCAGCAACATATATGTGAAGCCCTAAGAGGGTAGTTTTATTAGATTGAAAAATCTGAGAAACACTTTTTGGGTTATCTTGGGAGTCCATCACTGATCCATGGTCTACAATTTTAGCATCATCGGAGCTCCCATTATACTCAGATATGACTTTGTATCTTTCAGGTAGTTGCAATCCCAACAGTTGCAACAGGGAAAATGTAGTTTACCTTCCAGTAGTTCATCAGTTACGCAGTACCTATTGTGGGATCATTGTAGGGTCATTCTGGGCCATCTCTTTGGCTTGAGTGTCTCATATTTTTAGCACTGTTGTACTTTATTTTCCAGCTCCTATAGAAAAAATGGCTCAGCTATTTCTATTCATTCTGATGTGTATATATATTTATTGTTTTCTTTGCTATAGTTGTTATATTGTGTTTTAGTATTACTGCATTATCCCTTTTGGGATATTACACTTTAAATTTTCTATCTGCCTCTTCCCCTGTTGCTTTGTTTTTGAAAATGAATGGAGCAATATGAGATTTGATCATGAATTGATACTTTTTCTTTGCAGAGAAGAAATGCACCTCATCTTCATTTATCATTTTTCTGATATACTCAAGTGAAAATATTCTCATAGAGAGGTACTTAGGAAGTTTTTATGGGGCCAATTCACTGCCATAAACTCTTTTCTATGTGCAGTTTTAGTAGAGGTAACAATCTATTGTTTTGATCTGATTTGTCAAGTGCATCACCTTCTTGATTTCCTGACTAATCCTTGGCTATGTGGCACTGTTGAGTGCACTGATTGTTGGATGTACAAATAAGTCTACAAAGGTCTTGTAGGAGTGATTATTCTACTCCTTCAACAATAAAGTAGTCTAGAATATCATTGATTGGGGCTGAGAATCATCCTTCAACTTCATCATGTCAATCTGAAACTTGTTGGATTGAAAATAGAAAAACATATACACCAACACAAAGGTGTATTTGAAAACTTCTTCTATTTGAAACTTTAGGAACTGTTCATGAATAGCATCAACAAGAAACTGGGCATAATTAAACATGACTGTAGGCTTGGCATTTGAGGAAAGAATAGACAAGAAACCAATCATGGCTTCATCTACCCACTGATCAGTGTGATACCCTAATAAATAAGATAAAACAGTAACAATGTGCTGGGTCCTATAAGGAAATATAGATGAAGGATAAGGTGGATTCTTGGTAGGCATTGGGGTATTAGTAGCCATGAAAAACTTTAAGGTTTTAGCCCTGCTGGTAAAATACAGTTTCTGGTATAACTCTCTAAGGGCCTCATGAAAAAAAGGAATGGTGTTCTGAACAATGGGGCTTGAATAATTTTTTGGATGGATTGGGCATCAATAGAAAACAAGATTTATCCTATTGGATTAACTATGGCTCTCTCGCTAATGTCATAATAGGACAGACATTTTTTGATGGACTATGGGAAACTATAGGTTTTGGGAAATATATAAAAAGGAAATTTGGTCTCCCACAAGCCTATATCATCAACTTCTTCAAGGAATTTATCCTTGAGCTAACAATAGACATCGAATAAATAGAATTTTGACTCTATCTCATGGATTTTATAATCTTTGTCTCCTAGGGCTATGTGATATTAGTCCACCTAAGGGTAGACCATGGGGTTGAAAGGCTCCTGGTATTTCTTAGGAGGCATGTTTGTATTCCATAGCTTATTTATCTCTGTGCAATGAAGAATGGGATGAAATAATAAGGGATCAAAGAAGGGGAATTGCTACAGATCAGCACTAGGGAAGGGAGATAATAGAAGAGGATCACAATCATAATGGAATATTTTAAAGAAGAAATGTAATCTAATTCACTGAGAGCTGATAATTCCTTTGATGAACAATGACTTCTCTTCAATAATGGTCAATTGTGATTTATCTGTAAATCTCTGCAAATCCAATTCCTACAATTTTTAATAGCATAAGAAAATTGAACTCTGCTTCGGGCATGAACTCAAATTTTGAATTATGATTGGGAGGACCGTTGAATTGGTGTGGGTCTATTGGATAATAGCTTGACCATTTATGGTGCAATAGTCTTGTTGGAGGTAATGGATGTGATAGCGTAGAGTGGACAGGCGGTCATGGACGTGGCGCAACGGCATTCACAACGGTCAAAAGGTGTAGCAGTTTAGTGAATAATGGAAATTTCTTTTCGGAGGGGGGTGATGGTGGTGAGGAGTATCGGAGGGTGGGGGGGCGAAGTACTTTAGGAATGACACATTGCAATCTTAGCAGTATTGGTACCACCAATTTTGGACCCCCCCGTTGTTAAATTTAAGAGGCTGAGGGGGGGCCGAAAAACATTATAGACCGTCAGATGTGGGGCGATGTGTGTGAATGGTGGATAAGGTGGAGGACAATTATCATGGATGGTATGTACGATGTGATGGTGGGGTTAGGGAATAAATGAATGTCGAGGGGTAGTGTAGTACTTAGGATAAAATGAAAATGTGAGTCTTTAGGGGTGGGATAAAGGGAATAATAATATTTTAGGGACTTAGTGTAAAATGGAAACATAAAGTATGCCCAAATGACTTTGAAATATATTTTGGTCCCTCAACTTTAAAACATAACCCTTTTTCCAACGTTTTGAGTGTAAACACCTTCTATTTTGATTTTCTTCTTCCACCATAGGAAAAATGAAATTTTGATGTTGTACCTTGTAGAATAGACTTCATATTTTCCTTCCATTCTTCCTCCTCAACATATCTACCTACCCAAACTATAAAACTAGCATTTTTTCTTCTTTTTGTAGAATGCATTTGGACTAGAAAATCCTTAAATCATTTTTATTTTTAGAGTTCTAACCTAACACCTATCCTTATTTCAGCGATTGACTCAGTTTAAACTATTGAGCCAATTTCATTCTCTACTTATGTATTGATATTCCAAGATTAAACAGTTTGGCAGATCTTTATTTTCAAACCTATCAAGAGAAATTGAAAATTTTCCAATCATGATTAAACTGTATGCTTGAACAAACCTACCTAATGAGTAGTGGCATTTTAATTTGTAGCAATTTTAGTGTTATTTCTTTTTGGGGTTTCTTATTTTTCTTTTCTCTATTTTTTATACCCTCTTTTATTTCTTTTCATATATTTTTTTATTGTAAATATTTTCAATATTGAAAAAATTTTCAATATGAAATTGCAAGGAAGATGAAATATTTAATCATCTTAAGATCCTATGAATTATAGGGTACTAACACAACTGGTGCAATGGCTTCTCCAACTACTGGTGATGGTGATGGCTACTCCTCTACTATTGTACCAGTGCTGGTTTCTACCTCCTCTTCCTCATGCATATCCTGAATCATGCATGGGAATATCAATGTCAAGTGCTCAAGGCCATATTGCAAATATGCAAGTTCTCCTTCTCGTGATGCAAGTACTTCTGCAGCTAGTGGTGCTGGTAGTTGTTCCTCTTCCAGAGTGGTAGTGCTGACATCTTCCCTTTGCTCCTCATGTGCTTCCTCATCAATATCGGGAAATGTCTCAATGGGATTTACCTCTGGTTTTCTTCTATCAAACTTCTTTATCATCCTTTGAGTCAAGTTTGCATAAGCAATCACTCTTGCATGTTTCATATGGTTGAACAACCAATCCCTTACTCAACCCTCAAGGTGCAGCGTTGCTATCTCAATAACCTCTATTTCCACTACTGGGTGTAGCTAGAATAAATCATCTAACTCCTTTATCCAAGATTTTTATGTGCTTGTGGATGACACATTAAATTTAGGCAAGAAGAATCTATTCTGTACGTGCTTTATTCTTCTATTGTTGCAGGATCTCCAGTTCTCCTTGAGCTGAAAGAGATGTTGGAGAGTTAGATTCTCCTTGAATACACTAGACTAAGGTTTTTACTCTGCAAGATAATTACTCAGAGTCTCATGCTCTAAGTATCCTCCATCTCCATGCCCTTCATCTCCTCCTGCAAAGAAAGTGGACATATTAGAGTGTTGTGGAGCTCTCTGCATTGCCGATTTATTTTGTTGCTGATAGGAAGTGCTTGGATCTTCCTCATTGTGAAACCATCTTGAGGTTCCTTTTTGCCTCTCCCTTCTCATTTCTTTAACCTCATTGGAGAGATCTTGTATAGATCTAAAGAGAAGTGTGGAAAAATTTAATCCCTCTGTCATTTTAGATCTATACTTTCTGCTTCTTCTTCTGATGTCATGAAAAGCATTTCCAACAAGTTGAGTCAAAGATCATGCTCTGATACCACTATACTACCCCAAATAGGAAAATACTGTAATACAAAACACAATAATTGGAAACTACAACAATGTAGAAATAAACTGTAAACACCATGAAAATAGACAGAATAACTGAGCCATTTTATTATTAAGGAGGTGGAATAAAATGTACAACAGTGCTAAAAAATAGCAACACTCAAGCCGACAAAGATGGCTAGAGTGACGCTCAATTATCCTCACTGAAGGCACTGCGTAACTGCTGATCTGCTGGAGGATATACTACACTGTCCCTACTGGAAATGCCTGGACTAAAACTGCTAGCTGAAAAATAATGTCTAGATCAATTTGTTCTAGAGCTCAGATGATGTTGGGATTTTAGATTCAGGCTCTATGATTAAAACCCAAAATAACCCACAAAGGATTTGCAGATTGGCTCATCTTAGAAAATCACCCTCTTAGGGCTTGAAATATAAAACTACTGAGTATGAATATCTATGGCATGAACTAAAGATAAATATGGCTAAAATAAGATACATAAATCTCAATGCATGAAGGGTTGGTCCCTTCTCTAGATTCCCAAGCTAGAAGCTTGATATCTAGCTCCTCCTCTCTCCTGTCAAGTTGCAGCTGCAAACTGCACAACTGCTGGACTGGACTCCGTTATCAAGGAGGCTTAAGTTACAACATGTTTCTGGATGATGAAAAACTGCTCACAACTCATGGAAATGATCTCACCAAAGTGAGGAAATGACCACTCACATTATTCCAAGTTGAAATACTTGGAACTTCCTTCCTCCCCTAGATCTACACTGATGGTATGCATAATTCCAGTAGAGACTGCTACTACATGGAGGTGTACAAATGATGGCCTTATGTTGGATGTAGCAATGATGATCCCAAAAGACTGAAATGGAAGCACATGGTGAAAGGATGATCCCTCCACTGATTTCTTAGCTAAAATGATAAGAGCTACCTTCCTCCTTTCAAACCCTAAAGTAGGAATGCATAATTCTTGAAGTTGTATGTGCTGTAGAGAGGGGCTGAATGTGGCACCAATGGTGGATAATGAATGGATGCTCAAAAAAACCTTCTGAGAGTAGGCACTCGGAGTCCCTTGTGGGTAAGGGTGAGATATCCACTCAGAGACACCCATGTGCTAAACAAAAAATACTTAGCTAAATAGCTAAAGCATGTAAAGAAATGTCAAACGGCAATAAAATATCAAATTCCAAACTGATTTTCTTTTCTCCCCTCATCTTACTTTTATGGTTGTAGCCTTCCTTAGCCTTGGCCCACCTCATAACTACATTGCACATCTGGCCACTAGCTTCCATGAATACTATGTTGTCTCTCTATGAGCTCCACTTTTCCTTCATTAATACGTTGCTCCACTACTCCATAATGCTGATCAACTATCTAACTAAACCACATTCACACAACAAAAGTGGATTTTATTCATCTATGGGGTTTATCGGTCCCTCCACCCTTTTATTTACTTAACTATTAAGAAAAGTAAGAACTCTAATATTCCAATTAACTGATGGAAAATTAGGAATATTACATAAACATTGGGAAATATAGACAATTCATCTTGGAAGTAGATTAAGTGAAGAAAAAATGGAAATGGAAATTGGAGTGGGGTGTAGTTTGACTAAGAACCTCACTTTGTGGGTCATATATCATCATAATTGATGATATTTATAATTACCTTCTTAATTTACGAGGAAGACTATTTTAAATATTGTGTATTTAATTGTCAACTTGGGACTCATAAGGAACTTACGAGTTTTCATGTACTTTATATGGAGGTCACACCTTCTAATTCCATATTTTTTTACGGTAGTTGTAGTGTCATGATTAATTTTGTGTGGAGAGTATAAAAAAATCACAATTTTTGGCAAGGTTTTATAGAATTTGTAAACAAAATCACACTTGAAGAAAGTAAAGTGACTAAACCTACTTGCATGAAAGAAAATCCACATATTGGAAGGAAATTTATTAACTAATCATAGGAAATGAAATCTAACTAATTATAGGAAAGGAATTTCACACATGTTGAAAGGAAATAGATTAACTAACCATAGGAAGGACCTTCTAACTAATCGTAGGAAAGGAAATTTACACTTGTTGAAAGGAAATCAATTAACTACTGGTTGGAAATAAAATACTTCTTGTTGAAAGGTAATATATAAACTAAATGTAAGAAATTAAAAATTAATCTATTCCCTTCTAAGAAGATCAATGATATTTCTCAAACTAGCAATAATAACTATTTTGTTTAGTGCATGTATTAAACAACTTAGATGAATGTAAACCCAATCTTAAATGAAATTATGTGAACCAGAAATTAGAAAAAATTGAATAAATGCAATAATATGTAAATAGTAAATTGCATAAATAAATATATACATTGTAATACCCTTTATGTTAGCCCTCGATTTTGCAATTATAAAATAAAATGATTGTTTAACTGCTGGCATAAGGAGTGGGGCACATGGGTCCATGATTCTAGGAAGAGCTAAGAGTGGTGTTGGTTGGCATAGTTGACTTCCCACCACCAAAAAATATTCAATGACATAATGGGGTAGCGAATATGCCCACATTCTTCCTTTCTTCCATGACATGGAGGGGAGGGGAAGCAAACTGTCTATTTTTGCAGGGTCCCCTAGCAGAAATTTTGGAACATTTTTGTAATATTTTGTAATAATCTAGTCTAGCTCAGGGGCTTTGAGGTGGGTAAAATCCCACAAAGAATGGTAATGGGTCAAAGGGTAGACCAAGAGTCCACAAACCACGTTTTTCAGACCATAGAATAGTGTAGGATAATATGTTATATAAATAGATGGATAAATCGAGTCTAGAAGAAGGCTAAGTTTGAAAGAAGCTTGGATACAAACTTGTGGATATTTTGTGTTGATTGTCTAGGTAAGGGCTCCTGTTGGCTGTGTGCGCAGAGACCCTGAGTCCTGCTATGTGCAGACCTCGCTGGTTGTGTGCGTAGGCTAGTAGATATAGTCAGTAAGCTAGATCTAGATATTAATGAATGAGAAGATTGTTTGGGATAGTTGAAGTGCTCTGTGTTATGATTATTGTTTGCGCTCTCTGTTATTTATATAGGTTTGCTATATATTGATGATTATTGATGCACACGTGGATGTGATACTGTATAAGAAGATGAATTCATATATCTGGTTTGATTTGGTTGTTTTGCTTCTATTAAACTACTATTGAATGCTTTATGAGCTTCACTTAAGATATTCCATCGATACGCTATTAAGGGTTTCTGTATTAGGGCTTCTTTGACGCAGGTCTGTTAGATCTGAAGGAACCCCCTTCAATTAACTTTCATTCTCTTAGGGTGCAGAAACCTGATTCCAACACCCTCCCATACTACTTCGGGTGAGACCTGGACCTAACCAAGCAAGCCATTACTAAAAGGGCTAGTAGAACAGGGGTTTTATGGCGATCATTAAAACAGAACCTTCGTCAAGACCCCTCAAGCCAACAAATGGTTCCGTTGCCGGGACTGGGAGAATTTTGAGAGAGAGATCGGGTAATGCCATGGGGTCATTGGAAGTCGTTGAATCCTGAACTAGAGGACTGGTTTTAAAAACAGATTCAGGAGTTAATTCACTAAAAGAGAATAGAAGTAAGAAGCTATCTGTTGAAGAGTGGAAGAAGTGCACAAAATCTTCTTTGTATCCTTCGCACACGAACTGCAGGAACGACTAACAAGGTTGGCGGAGTTCCAGACCTGCTGGAAAGATGATCAAGTCATGCAGTGGACCCCTAAATTAATCCTACAATTGGAGAGGCTGATAACAAGTTCACCCAGACTATATATCATTGGGTTGATAGTGTTTTGGGGGGATTTGTAACACAATTTGTAGTCGATCAATTTGTGTCTTACTTTGAAGCTGAATGAAGGTTCTTCAAAGGGTTTTGAGGTAAGTTCTTGTGAACATTGTCACTACTAATTAAGATGTTATTGTGTGAAAAGGGTGTTGTGCAGCCACACCAATTGAATGACCTCCGACCAGAGTGGGAGCACGACACAAAGCGACAAATATTGTCGGGTTAATCAAGAATGGGATAGGTCGGTATACAGTCATTTAAGGGATTTTCCTGCCTTCAACTAGGGTGGGGATGCACACATAGAGACCAGTGCCCCGACTACACCATCGTCGAACCCATGCAAAGGTAAGAATTCTCCTACCCCACCTCCAGCACCACCTGAGGACGATATGTTTGCACACATGAAACTACCCACCTTTAAGGGTTCAGGGGACGATGATATGGATCGATTCAGGTTTGTAGCCGAGCCAGTATGGACTACAAAAAATATCAATAATGATGTTGTGAAGAGCGCACAGTTGTCCATAGCCTTTGAAGGAAGGGCCCTGGATTGGTTTATGGGATACATTGGTCAACATGTGAACCTGTCAATAAAAAACATTAAGGAATCCCTCAAACAGCAGTTCTGAAAGCCTAAATCCTATTCTCAATGCATTTTCAAATTGAAATATTTTAAGCAGGGACCTACATAGTCCATCTGGGAAGCTAACCAGCGGCTGAAGAAGGTCATCGGTGATGGAGGATTTGTCTATGAGGAAAAAAAACATAAGGAGTGGTTTATCGCCACGTTGTTGACACATCTACATGGAACTATGGGTCAGAAGAAGACAAATTCCCAAAAAGAAGCCCTGGAGATTACAATGAAGTTGGAAGTTGCGCCAAGGGATGATACTCAATTTGTAGCACCACAGATCCAAAGCCAGCGAGAAGCGATGCACCTAGAAATTAAAAATTTGTGAAGGGATTGGGGTAAAGAAGCTATCCTAAATGTCTGGTGCATATGCTGCATGGTGTCAGGCCACACTAAGGATCAATGCCCTCTATTATCAGATTATATGCAGGTTGGAGGTCCAAGTCCTCTACGCCGTAGAGAATTGGCTGGACCCAATACCCCCATGCTGTGGTGTGCTAGCTATTGGGTAGTAGGAAGGCATGATACATATCACTACCCATGATTAGGTTCCTTTGTATGAAACAACAGTGGTGTAGATTTTTCTCATCTATGGGTCACGACGAGAAAAACTGTCGAACACTCAACCTGATGGTACATAGGGGAAACCTATACAGGGTGCAGGTTGACCCGTCATCACCACTATCTACCTTAGGGTGGGGCGGATCCCCTACAAGAGGACGGGGAGGAGGGAGAGGTGGAAGCGTAGGTCGAGGATGAGGGAAAATGATCTGCTACAATTTTTGGGATATGGGACATTATGCAAGATATTTCTCGAACCCTACGCACCAATCCTGCAGATATTATAGGTAGTTCCATGATGTCATTGAAGACTATTCAGTGCTGATAGAAAAGATGGAGGAAAAACAAAATAAACCCACGTAGAATGTAAAAAAATTTAAGGCTGAACCACGAGATGATGGGCCAGGTATCAATGTGATTACGTGTAGAGGCAGTTCCACCAGAGGAGCTAAGGAAAAATTTGCGGCTGAACCATTGATTAGGAGGGATACTGAGAAAAATAAAATCCTAGATCTGAAAAGGGAGAAAGAAACCTTCATTGAAGCTTAAAGGGAGATGGCCAAGGACGAAGCATCTACCTCATGGACTTCGGTAGATCTGAAAATAGATGAAGCAGTTAAGCCATTCCTTCAGGCATGTATGAATCTGTTGCACAACCAGAAGACGGTGGGGAATCTCCAAGCATAAACATACAGATGCACAGAAAAGGTTGCCCCACAAACATAGGTTAAAACTATGAACAAAATTTATAAGAACAAAATAAGGACTGGTCGGGAGATGCATATGACTGCGAAGATTGGGGACTATGAAATGGACCAAGTCATCCTCGACTTAGGATCGGACGCCAATGTCCTGCCTAAGAAAACCTGGCAAATGATGGGAAAACCTAAGCTAGAATGGTCCACTATTCATTTTCGGATGGCTAATCAGCAAAATATCATTCCACTAGGATGATTGCCGAAGGTTGTGGTGGACATTGACGGAGTTAAAGTGTGTGCAGATTTTGAAGTAATCCATATTTTTGATGACGCAGACCCTTACCCTGCGCTCTTAGGCCTGGACTTGGCTATTGACATGGGAGGTATCATCAATTTGAAAAGGAGAAGTATGATCTTTGAAAATGAGGGTACGCGGGTAATAGTCCCCGTGGATCCAATGTAAGGTGAATGGTATACCAAACCAATGTGTGAGGAGGAGGATGTTGATCACATTTGCAAACTGACTTCCTAGGACGATAATTGGATCAACCCCACGGCTGATGGCATGTTATGTTTAGAAAAATACAACAAATGCCTCTCAAACATAGATGGAGAGATATAAAATTGGTAGAACTGGTTGCATGATGTATCTGTGTTGCGGTTCCTTAAGATCACAAATAGCTTATGATGCATCTCCTCAGAGGTAAGAGAACTTCCCTACTTTGATGGTTTTGGTAGTGTTAAGGACTTTCTTAAAGCATTTGAAGCAGATTTTTCTGAATAACAGAGGTTTTGGGCCTTGGACTTGGCTATGCACGCGACCCCTATGCAATGGTGGGAAACTCATAAGGAAGATTTTCAGGGCTGGTAGGAATGCCAAAAAATTATTATCCTATGATTCGATCCTCCAGTGAACCCACCCATGGAACTCTTCTTAGGTTGAGGGAATCCGTGCAGGCACTTGGCTATCTGGATGGAAGTATGGAATTAAAAAACTTGGAATGAATGGGTCCATATGTTTATTCACGCCTTAGGACAAATCCCCACTACCTGATATTTGGATGTAGAGCTACACCAGCGCACTCGTCACTGGGGTACAATGGCCAAATATTTCATGATGACGTTTGGTCTCGTAGGAGGAACTGAGAAACTCGATGAAGCTTTGCAAGATATATATGCTCTCATCTTTAATGAGTCCTTATCTAGGCGAGAATGTGTTGCGCCAACCTAGGATGCGTAGATGCAGGATATTGTCAACTGCCAAAATTTGTCAATAGAAGACTGCGATGAGGAACCCCGGAATATCACTATCCCAGAGTCGGAAGGAGAACGTGTCATTGCAAGACCTCTATTACAGGAAGTGGATGTAACCAAACCATTGAAACTAAAGGAAGTCAACATTGGCATGGAAGAGCAGCCCAAGATGGCCAAAAATTGGGATTACTAGGATGATGATAGAGTTTGAAAGATCATGGAGTTACTGACCGAATATCAAGATTTATTCTTGTTGTGCTATACAACACTCCCCATTTATTTTAATAAATGGGGAACCTTTAGAAATAATTAGGAAATTCATTTTCATTTATTTATATCTTTTAAGTAAAAAACTTTAGGAAATAAAGTTTTCTTTGAGTTTTACGCTTTATTCCTTAGTGCGCATCGCAAACCGCATAGCTTACCGTACCAAAAATACTTAAAATCCATTAAGATATGCGGGTTGCAAAACACACTAAGCCTTTTTTCAAAGTTATATTTAAAAATTTCAAACACTTCAATCATTGTTATAATTTTTTATCGCATCGCACCTCATTTAAACAATCAAACTTATAAAGCAATTCGGCATAAGTTTTGATTACGCGGACCCGACAAGCCAACGAAGTAATAAATATAAAGCTCTAAAGTCCCATAAAGCGCAACCGCTTGACTTCTTGAATGCGCAGTTCACATTTCGCACAACTTAACCAAAATAAAATTCGTTTGCCGCATAAGAATTGCGATGTGCGATTTGCGCAGATCTCATTTCGCAGAACTTAGGGGTAAAAATCACAAATGGTAAAAATTATATGTTGCAATATGTAAATAAATGGCATTTAATTGCTCAAGCATGCGAAATGGCTTATGTTGTATCAAACCGAAATCCAAGATCTAACATTTTAAGTTGATTGATAGCTATTTTCGTGCGAAGGTGTAAGAGATTTGATTTTGAAATGATTATCGATGATTAATATCATATTTGATAGATTCATATCTATTTTTGCATGTTTGAAATAAATTAATGACGGATTTGTCTCTTTGTTCCATATATTTCTAATGATTACTCTGTATACTTGAAATAAAAAAACAAACTAATAGAACGAAGAAAATAGAGACAAACAAGAAAGGAAAAGAGATTTCTCAAACTCCATCTACTGAAGACTTAGACATGTCTTCCTTATTTTCAGACACCACCTGCAACAAGGAATGTGGTAGTCTATCATGGGAAGTGATGTATCAGTTTTTCGAAAACAAAAAGCCAATTGTAATAGATAAAGTCGCTTCAGCAGACTTATTTGTTTCTTCAGACCCAACTGATTTTGACGTCACATGTTCATTCATCCACAGGATAGTTGCAAAGCCAAAAATTTTCCCTTATACAGATATGGTTAAGTTGGAATTAACCACTTAAACATAGAAGAAAGAACTTTTAAGGATTCTAATGGAGAAAATATTGGTTCTTTCAAGGTAGAATATTTACAATCAATGTACCATCTACCCTCTCCGCAACAGAAATATGACAAAGTTTTTTTGCAAAGCTTTAGAGCAGAGCATCCAGATACCTCATGAAAGTCATAAAAGAATGGAAGGAAGACCAGGGAAAGATGAAGCGAGATAATCTTGGTACGTACCCAATTGCCCAAATTCCTTCCCCTTATTGCTATGTTGCCGGTATGTTGTGTATATTGTTTTCAAAACCTCATACCACTAGGTTTTCAGTAGATTGGGTTCTATTGATTAACGCAATCATCAATTCCTTAATTCTAAATTGGGAAAATATCCTATCTGACAGTTTAGGCAAACACATAATAGAATATAGGAATAAAAGGAGTTTTTCATCGAGAGAAATACCTCCCTCTTATATGTCTTCCTATGACATGGATGCAATCTGCTTTCCTTATAGTTTTCCTACCATGGGATGGAAATGGACTACCCAAGACCCTACCCCAATCCACATTTACCACAGAGCCTATTGGGATTCAGAATTCCATCTACATTTCTATAAATTTTTCATGGAGTCATGTTGTGTATGCACCATATTATATTCAATAAGAAAGCCCCTAGGGTTTCTGAAGAGGCTATTGCAGATATTCTTTCTATGGCTACATGGTTTGCAGAGGATAATTTTACATATGTCAGAGTATTTGGGAGTAATGTTTCTCCCCAAATCCTACCATATTATTTTCCTGATAAGTTACTTGCAAGACAGATATCCTACCATCTTGTTAATGGTATTACTAAACAACTGAAATATGCTAAGAACGCTGTTTGGCCTAATTTCCTTTTACAATGTCGTACTTTTGCACTTTTTGATATTGGCCATACCTACAAAGAGGTTTCAAAGATTAATCTATTGAATTTGGTAGTAATTCCAAAGAGGTTGTATGATCCAAATGATGTAATTAAAAACTACATCATAGAGCTCAAAATGAAGCCTTTTGTAAAGGAAATAGACGGATTTGATGATCTCTTCCAAGGCATGGAAAAGTTTTCAGATATAATTAAGTTTCCAGCTAATCAAATTAGCCAATATGATTTGGAAGCCTTCCAAATATACATAAATAAGAGACTCGAGAGAGTTCCTCTCAACTCGTTAACTATTGAAGATGTCAACAGACCTACTCCAAGTATCAGCTTGGATAATGAAACAAAAGACATGTCTGAGGATGAATCGAGTCAATCAGAGCATCAATCTCACAATTCATATCATTCTGGAAATGAATTTGAAACCAAAAAGGATAGCCCAAAGAAGGTAATTGACCAAGTAATCCAAGAGATAGAGATGCAAGAAAAAAGAGAAGAAAATGGAACAGAGTCAACTTCTCAAGAAGTTCAGCACAGTCATGACACACTTGATCAGTCATAAAAGTCCCCAACGAAGAATTTGAGTAGTGAATGGGTGAGTTCTTTGAAGAAATAAAAACTCCTAAAACCAATCCCAATGCTGATCAAGTTACTAGTTTTCAGACACCTGAACATTCCTAGAAGATAGTGGAAAATTTTAATCCACTACAAAAAGTTCTAGAAACTCATGATCGAGAGATTATACCGGCCTACCCTATAGAAAGAATAGTTTTACAAGTTGAGGAAATTCCTTCCCTGGATATCTTTTATAGTCCTAGTTATAAGGTTGTAGTCAAGAGAAATAAAAGGAGGAGAATTGATTAAACAATCTCAAACCTAACAGATGAATCTGTTGATGTTTTGTGGAAGGATTCCTTAGCTGATCTTACTGATCATTTAACTAAATTATCACAGTATGCAAGGGCATATGCTACTTCACTGTTGATAAAGCTACTCAGGTTAAAATGTTGCTGAAGCAGAAGGAAGATAGAATAAAAGAACTAGAGAGATTGTTAGATCAAGAAAAATCTAATTCCAACGAGCAAATGAAATCAAAGATGGGCCAGTTTCAAATGATTTTGAAAAGCTTAAATTGCAACATCAAGTAGAAATCACTCAGAAGAAAACACAACTAGAAGCAGCAATGAACAGATTACAAAGCCAACCACAATTAGAGAAATTCACAAAAGAAGCATTGGATGTAAATGCTAAGTTAAAGAAACAACAGAAATCATTTTTCCAACAAGCTTCTATTATTGACTCTTATTGTCACTCAAAAAAAATATTGATCCAACAAGTAGCTATCCAGAAACTTGAATGTGAGAAACTCGAGAAGAAAATCAACGAACACATTCAATGGCAAGCATCAGACTCAGGGAAGGAAGCTAATCTACCCCAGGTAGATAAGTTCTATAAGGAGATCCTATTCAAATATTGGGAAGCACAAATAAAGCAGGCAGAGAAGGCAGCAGCGAAAACATCAAGATTATCAAAGGAAATTATTGAATCTGTATGTGAACAACTGGTGAAAGCAGAACTTATCAAAGAATACACGTCCAAAGTGTTCTCAGAATTCAAACAACTAGAATCAAAGTGGCAACAAAAGGTAGACACACATGATGAAATAATTAAAAAGGTAAATAATTTTGATTAAGAAAATTATTGGAATTTTCGGATTAAACCTTATCATCAATACCAAATCCTGTAGTCTTTAACAGATTCAACAAGAAGATCGCAACCAGTACTCTCAAACACAATATTCAAGGGGCATATCAGATTGAGGATTTCACAACCAACTCAGCTCAAGCCCATGCTATATATTTGTCAACTTCGTGACCAAATCCAAAATAAATGGGGGAATTCATAAATCATATTGTTACTTTATTTTCCTAGATTGCAGTTTAAGTTGGTCTTACGAGGATGGTTGTTTGAAGCCTCCTCTATATTTTTGTAATAATCTATTTTAGAAAAAAGCTAGTTTAGTATTTAAACGCCTCTCATGCATTTAGAGAAGGTTCTAAAATTTTTTCAAAAACATTTGCAAAGAATGCACTACTGTAATTTTGTGAATGCTTTGATGAATTAATGGAACACATCTATTATCTTTTGACAATTAAAGCTGTTTAACTGATGTTGCACTATTGTACTCTTTAAATTGCTTGAAAGTGAACAAGAGAAGATCAATTACTACCAGTTTACATGAGTAGAACTTCATACATATGGTACTTTTATTCACTTGTATTAAGTCTTGCTTTATAGATTTACAATCATCTTTTTATTGCATATATATTTGAACTGTTATTACAGATGAACGTTACATGCACTTATGTTCTAATATTTGTCTGTGATATCTTATTGAATATATAATCACACATATGAATGTGATATATTTTTCACAATTATTCTAGTTAAACTACTTTGTTAGAAGAATCATATCACATAATTTTCATCTCTTTCAACTTTTAAATGATCTATATTAGTAATAGTTGAAGGATATCTCTTTAGATCGCATAAAGGAACAAACACCCCGGGTATATAGTAGAATAAATAGTTTAGATAGATGCCTACGATAGATTAAAATCATTCTCCATTTTCATGTTGTATAACAAAAACACATCCTCAAAATCATCCTTATTGGGAAATTGGTCCCATTATCCCCAGTCAGAGCCACTACACCAAACAGAAAAGGAGCTACTTTAAGGTCCAGACCGGGTGGCTTTCCCCCATGTTTCGGTAGGAGGATTCCGATGCCTCAACAGTTCCCTACAAATTTCTCAGTGCTCAAAGGGATCGTCGGGGATATGGGTTTTATGAGGATCACCTTGAAGCTGGATGCACGCCCTGTCAAACAAAGTCCCTATCGCCTGAACCCTAAATATAAACATAAAGTCAAGGAGGAAATAGATAACATGGTGGCTGCAAGTAACATTGAACCCGAAGAATAGTTAGATTGGGTAATCCCTATGGTGGTCCAGGAAAAGAAGACAAAATGAGAAATAAGGATCCGCGTAGACGTATGCAAGTTGAATGATTCTTGCATACATGATCCTTTCCGTATGTTGTTCTCTAATGAAAATTTGGATAATGTGGAAGGTTATGAAGCATACTCATTCGCTGATGGGTTTTCAAGGTACCATCAGATCATAATTTCACTTGAGGACCACAGCAAGACCACCTTCGCGACTGAGTGGGGTTCGTTTTAGTACACTGTGATTTTTTTTCGCGCGTAGTTGTAGTAGTATTAAAATAATTCATTCATATGTTTTGGAGGTCTATTTTGATGATTGGACAATTTTTGGATTAGTAAAGAAGTATGTGTCAAACCTGCGCATGATGCTGGATGCCTGCAGGAAACACCAAATTTCGCTCAACATCAAGAAATGCATATTTTGTGTACCATTTGGGATTTTTTTTGGGAACGTGGTATGTGAGCATATATTGATGGTTGATCCAACCAAGATTGAGGTTATCATAAATTTAGTAGTCCCCACCACTGAGAAACAGTTGTGATCCATCTTAGGGCACACCAATTACTACAAGAAGTTTATTCAAGGGTACACTCTAATCACTGCGCCAATGGGGAAGTTGCTAAAGAAGAATGTATTTTTTTTTTTGGGATCATGAGTGTCAGAAGAGCTTTGAGAAACTAAAGGAAAATATGTTCACGACACCTATTCTTATATTTCCCTATTGGGAAAAGGTCTTTAATGTGCATGTGGATGCATCAGGGATAGCCCTAGGAGTTGTCTTAGCGCATACTGAAGAAGGAGACATCGATCATCTGGTTGTGTTTGCTAGCAGAAAAATCTCTAACACAGAGCGTTACTATTCTACTACTGAGTGAGAAGGATCGGCAATGGTGTATGCCCTGCAGAAATACAAGCACTATCTATTAGGAGGAAACTTCAAGATGTTCACAGATCATTCAAATTTAAAATACCTAGTTAATACGCCTATGTTGGGGAGGAAGATTTGGACGTGTTTACTGCTATTCCAGGAATATGATTTTGAAATAATTGTGAATCCTAGGAAATTTAACACTAGACTTGATCACTTGTCTCAGATCAAGAGTGAGGAAGAGCCAACTAATCTAGAAGAAGGATTACCTGATGTGCATTTGTTTGCTATGAAGGTGGTTGAAGAAAAATTTGGAGAAATCATTCATTTCTTGACCACAGGAATGGCGCCCAACGAATACTCAGTACCACAGAAAAAGGAATTGGTAGCCTGCACAGCTGATTTTACCATAATTTATGGTCAATTATACAAGATGGGAGTGGATGAGGTGCTACAGAGGTATGTATTAGACCATAAAAGACAAGCTATCTTGGCTGAAGCCCATGGAGGAGTTGTAGGAGGTCACTATGAAGGGAAAGAAACTACACAGAAGGTGTTGAGGCCTGGGTTGTGGTGGTCCACATGGCATAGTGATTCCCATGCATACTACCATGTCTGCGATGCATGCCAATGTATAGGGAAACCTTCACGCATAGATGAGATGCCCCTACAACAACATATGGCTCCACAGGCATTCGACAAATGGGCCATAGACTTTGTAGGACCCATCAATCCCCCAGGAAAGAGGACGGGTGCTCGGTACATCATTAATGCCACTAATTACGTAACCAGATGGGTGGAAACGAAGGTTGTGAAGGATTGTACTACAAATACCCTTGTGCACTTCATCTTTGAATATATTCTGACCAATTTTGGTTGCCCGAAGGTCTTAATGAGCGATAGAGGTACGGATTTTTTTAATGAAACTATTGTAGCTTTGATAAAGTAATTTCAAATCCACCATGCGAAGAGTACCCCATATCACCCAGAGGTGAATGGGGCAGTAGAGGCCATCAATAAAATTTTGGAACATGTGCTAAATAAGGTCTGTAACATTGATCGAAGTGATTGGGATGTGCGCATCCCCTCAGTACACTAGACCTATAGGACCACATGTAAGGAACTCACTGGAAAAACACCTTTCAGAATGGTTTACAGGAAGAAGGCCATCGTGCCCATGGAATACATCGTTCCCAGCTTGCACATTGTAGCTTTTAAAAACATGGTAGAACCGGAAATCATGGAGGAATGCTTAGTGTAGCTGATGGCCCTGGAAGAGGATCATTTCATCTCTCAGTTCCACGAGCAAGTTCAGAAGGCTCGTGAAAAAGCATCGCATGATTGATATATTTGATAGAAGGTATTCAAGGAAGACAAATTGGTATTGCTTTATGATAGCCATTTTGCACACCACCCAAGAAAGTTCTGTAAGCACTGGTTAGGCCCATAAATAGTGAAGAAGATTACATATGGTGGTGCGGTTAGGTTGGCTACGCTGTGCGGAGATTACCTGCTTGGGTACGTTAATGGAAGTTGTCTGTCTGAAACCTTATCGGGACAATCCGATGCCTACCAAATGATTATATGGTCAGAGTAGTTGTGTAAAATATGTTGCGTGCACCAGGAAGGAAAAGCAAAGGGGGGTTCGATGGACGTGCAAGGGTAGTGCACATGTTAGGAGGTGCAAAAGGGTTCGACGGAGGCGCACGGGTGGTACACCGCTAGAAAAAATAGCCATTGGAACAGTAAAAATGGTTGAAAATTTTATTTTACCATTGAATGGAGAAGAAATTTGGCAATAAATGCGACGATCTAGGAGGATTTTGTACCGTTTCCTTGATGGTAAGTTGCATTTAAGGCTAATCCGACCATTTTTACCCATAAGAGGATATAAAAAGAGGGATGCTGGTCATAATTGGTTCCTTTTCTTTCTAAAATTCTTGTGCCTTGTGCTCTATTGTGAACTCTATTTATTCTATGCAATTTCCATCCGTATGTTTGGGCGAGCTACCCCCTATGACAGCAGAAACCCTGAATTCATCTTCCAAGCAAGAATGACTACTTCTAACCTCGCCGAGTCATCGCTTGTCATAGCCTCTATGCAAATTGCGTTCGAAGACGTATTTGAAGTAACCCCTGATGTGGAAGAGGTTGTTTCTACGTCAGCAAAGGGAGAGGTCAAGTGGAAGGTGAAGGAAATGGAGAAAGGAAAAGATAAAGCTATGAAGTGGGCCACGATGAAGTCGCGCACGTCCCCTTGGATTGTGTGTTCCCCTCGAAGGGTGCCTAAGGCATGCTTGCCTAATCTATCAAAGCACCCTATGATAGCTCAAGAGGAAGCTCTGTTGGAGGCCTCGATTTCCTAGCTTCCAACATATGTTAATCCAAGAAAGCCAATGGTATGCACCCCTAAGAATATCGATTTTATTCGTGCCTATCTGCAGATGCCGCTGGTCCTGGAGGAGGTCCCCCTAATTGGTGATATGTTCGGGAGCCTCTCCTCCATTAAGTTCGATGATCATGTTCTAGCTAATCTAGATGCCTTCCCAGAGCTAGCCACATAACTATATATTGAGACAGCGTTATACGCTAATATGTTGAAGGTAGAGTCGATGTCGTGGGCGTTTGGATTAGAAGCCTTGGGGATATTAATTTGTTGTGCATCCCCCACTTTGGCTGATACAAAATCACCAGCCTGGTTGTGCGCTAGATGCTGGTGTTGATCCAATATGGCTACTTGTGGATCTAGGGTCGCATCTCAATCGATTGCACCTTAATTTACTGAATCACCAGCCTCCCCATGCAAGGGCACCATCCCATGGCGAGCATCGGCAAGAAATGTGAGCAGAATATTTCCAGCGAAGTGCAAGAGAAATATAAAGTTGACCGCGACAAGAGGGGGTTCCTTATCGAAACCATAGATGTCCTAGGAGTGCGCATGGGTACCCTCCTACTCACATGAAAAATGATGTGCAAGTGTGGGGCATCAGCTGTCCCTGCTTATGTAATTCAGCTCGTTGGAAGGTGCGAGAAAGGGGTCTACTACAATTGGTCGCAGTACCTCTACGATGAATTTTTAGACAATGTGTGCGAGGCACAGGACCAAGGAAATGAATTCTGCTACTCGTGGCTGATGATTTCAATTTCCTTGGTTGTGTGGGAGATACCTGATGATGCAGTGCTCCCTGAGCTCAAGCCAGATATGTGTGAGGGTGCGCGGTATGCGAACCTTTAGGATTCGAAGGATTCTAAACGCATTGAGGAGAACAAGGTGTTTTGGGTGTTGTTCAACAGTACTCTGGAAACAAAAATTCATTCCCGGTCGCTCTTGTCACCTGTGGTCTATGAAAAGTACAAGGGTATTGCAGAGTTTCAGGTTACTATGCACAATGTGCAGATTCGAGCCCGCAAAGATCTAGCTAGGTATACCCTCCCTTATATGGCCACGGAAGTAGAGATCGGCCAAATGGTCGCAACTTGACTACCAGCATGGAAGCTTGGCTTCAAGTCATCTGCCCCGGTTACAACAAGCACCTCCAACAAGGATGCAACCCCAAAGGATACTTTCCCATCGAGTACAGTGAAGGACACCAAGGTGCATACCATGGAGAAAATCACGACCAAGGAGACCCCTAAGGATGCCATCAAGGGGGCAGAGTGGGAGTCCTAGCAAGATGAGGGAGTCGAAGGGCTTGGTGGGGAGGGTGAAATGTCCCCACGTGGAACCAAGTGCATAGGTGAGCCTCTCAAATGGAAGAGGAAGAAGCGCAAGGCTACTAAGCCTGGCACAGAGGCAGAGGTCACTGTTGAACCCCAAAGATGTCCTTCTCTTTCACCACATTCCACTTCATTTCCTTTGTCCCTTATCAATTACAGGCTTAAATGATCAATAGGATTAATTAAAATTGCTTTAAGAATGTATATAATGACTAACTTGCTATGTTTTCATGGTTTTGTTGTTATAGTAATTTTTGACTAGACTCAGCTACAGAATACAGGCATTCTGTAGCCACTCGTCTGTTTTGCAGCTATCTTCATGTTTACGTAGGTTCTAGGTGTCACTGCAAGAAAAAATGCATATGGTTGAAATCCACAACACTTCCCCATCATCTCTTGCTCTCCATGAAGTCTGAGTTAAAGTCTCCAAGCGGTTATGCACGTAGAAGAGATCAAAACTAAGACGCAGTTTCCTATCAAGACACAGACTCTACAGATGTCTGCAGTAAAGTACAAGACCTTCAATGAGAGTTTTAATTTGATTAGAAGTGGGAAAGACACTTATCCCTATTTTTCTCAAGGGTAGTTATGTAATTTCCTTATAAGTATGACTCAGGAGACTGAGAAGACAACTAGCTAGATTTTGTTTTGTTGCTAGATCTCAGAAGACCGTAATACTCTGTTTTTCGAAGAATTTCTCCTTTAATGAAAGAAGCATCACTTTATTGCAAGAGCTGATTCAATCTTGAGTAGATTTGCGTGCTAATCCAGTGGTATAGGGCCCCTGCTACTTGAGAAGCTTTGTTCATATGGTTTAGATAAGTAACTTAGCCTTGCTTCATTCCTAGTTTAATCAATTTTCTGAACTTTGTGTTTTATATTCACTCGTATTGGATGCTACAGTTTAGTCTTGTTCTTACAAATTATTCCAAAATATCACTAATATTGAATGAGGTATAACTATAGTATTTTAGGAGTTAGTTTCATTTCTTTCTGAACTTTACGTTTTGTGCTCAATTACATCAGTTGTTACAGCTAGTCTTGTTCTTATTAATCTCTTCCAAAATATCACTAACTTTGGATGGGACATAGCTGTGGTGTTTTAGAGCTTTGTTATGTTTTGTTGAATTTTATGCTTTCATTCTCATTTACATAACATGTTGCAGCTAGTCCTGTTCTATAAATTATTCCAAAATACCACTAACTCCGAATGAGACAGAGCTGAAACATTTCAGTGATTAGTTGCATCTTTAGTCTAGTTGTAGTACTCCAGAGGTAAATGTCACTCTAGTTTAATTATGTCACTATATTTCAAGTTTGATAATGGCACTCTAGTTCAACTCTGTTCATTGT
The DNA here is from genome assembly GCA_034641835.2 of Pinus albicaulis. Lineage (NCBI taxonomy): Eukaryota > Viridiplantae > Streptophyta > Pinopsida > Pinales > Pinaceae > Pinus > Pinus albicaulis. Next base: position 661,258,425 of record CM076579.1, on the reverse strand, counting down.
ATTTCAAGTTAGATTAGTGGCATTCTAGTTTAGTTTCAGTTCAATGTATTTTAAGTTAAGTTAATGGCATTCTAGTTTAGTTGTGATCACTGTGTTTCAAGTTTGATCAATTGCATTCTAGTTTAGTGTTATCCATTTTTCTTTAGGTTGTATTAACTGTCAAAATTATACTTCACGGTCTTAATTGTTTACAAACTACTCTTGTTCTGACTTTCTATTAATGCATCATCATATGGATGGGAATTAGTGATATCAGTTTAAGGCCTTGATTGTTCTGCAATCTTTTGCAATTTCACAAATAAGCTTTTTCCCAAAACTATTCTAGAAAATCTCTAAATTTCAGATGAGGCTTAGTAGTGACAAGTTGAGTTGCAGAATGGATTAATCTTAGCATTACAAGTTAATTCAGAGTAGAAATCTTATTGTGCTACAAATAATCTTTTTCAATTGTGTTCCAATAAACTTCTAGCCATGGATGAGATTCTTTGTAATATTGTAAGATGATTGTTTACTTAGGAGAACCTCATTTTCACTAAACTTGTACTTTTATCAAGCTATTCCAACATATTTCTAATGAATTAATTGGATGAGTTCATGTTGTGATTTATTTCCTTGCTATGAGTCATTATCAAGCTTTGCATTTTCTGTTCTTTAGTGCCATACACAGTTTAGAATAGGTATTGCTCTATTTTAGTGTAACCATCCACTTCTCTTTATCAACACTTAGTTCTTTTTATTTTTAACATAAAACCATAAAACCAAAAACATGAGAAAAAAACTAAACACAACGTAGTGAGAAACAGATACCTAGGCACATATAGTGCACCTCACTTCAGCAGTTTACTAACCCTGGTTGACAATTTATGACCTCAATTTAGGAACACTAAGTTGAGCACTACAGTCACTTTGATAGAAGATGACTTGGAGAAGATTGCGGACATTGTCACAGTTGCGTCTGAAGATCGGTGGGCTGCCTTGGAAGAAAATTAGAAGGCCACGGTAGAAGCCTTGCAGTCTGGACTGCATGCTCTTCAGCTAAAATCAGACACACTTCAGGCGAGTGTTAATGAGGTGAGGAAAAGTAAAGCGAACCTACCAGCTACAATTATAGCCTTGGCCACCATGACAAAGAGCCAGATCTGACCCCTCTAAGGTGAAACTTTCACTATGGTACCCTCGATCTTGTGTGAGAAATTTCGCGTGTGCTCTGTGGTGGACCTCGATGTGGTGAGACTGACAATTGAGAAGTTTCACACCCTTTTTTCTCCATCTCTAGTGAACTTCAGCACAAAGAACTATGGGTGCAACAACAGCTCAATGAGGCCGAGAAAACTATTGTGACAAAATTTGTCGAAAATGCCCAAGCTAAGGTAGCACACATCACAGCAGCCACACAACAGGTTGAATTAGATAATTTAATAGACCGGTTCTATGAGGATATGTCGAAAGTGATTCCTATCTCCGTTGTGTCGTAGGCCAAGGTTGAGTCTGGGTTGCCGCTTTGAAGGCATCCCAGACCGAAGTGCAGGTTGTTAAAGCCTACTTGGAACTGCAGATAGCTGCATTGTAGGCCAAACTATAGCCCGAGACCCCTCCTAAGGTGTGCGCCCAATGAGCCACACCTGCCATGAAAGCCATAAGCATTATTACATCATAGATCACAAATGGCATCATATTGTTAGAAACTACTATGGGGTTATGGTCCAGGGTGTAGCGTGATCCCCTCCTTCGCCAATTCAATCAGGAGTTGCACCAAAAGGAGCAATATTTTGAGCAAATGGAAGCCACTATGCCCACCCTCATTGAAACACAACAACTAGCACACCTTCAGACCAGCCACATTCTCAGAGATGAAATTGAGGGGCTCCTCCACAAGAAGCAGGTCTTCAGCGACCACTTGAAGCCATGGGATGATGAAGCTCTCAAGCTATCACAAAATTTAGATGGGGTCGTGAAGCGGTTGAACTAGACCCTAGAGAGTGTCACCGTAGAAACCAAAGGACCAACTTCACAAATGTTGGTTGACATCGTGTAGAATGTAGCCACGCAGAGCGAAGGTTTCTTTCCCCCTTTTGTCATTTTTTTCAAAGAGCTTCAAGATAAGATGGAGACCACACTATTGCTGTGATTCAGGACAAGTCACAAGATTGTGTTGGGGGCCTGTTGGCATAGGGTCCCCTAGGGGAAATTTTGGAACATTTTTGTAATATTTTGTAATAATATAGTCTATTACAGGGGCTTTGGGGCAAGTCAAATCCCCCAACGAATGGTAATTCGCCAATGGATAGACCAAGAGTCTGCAAACCACATTTTATGGACCATAGAGTAGTGCAGGCTAATATGTTATATAAACAGATGGTTGAATTGATTCTAGAAGAAGGATAAGTTTGAAAGAAGCTTGGATATGAACTTGTGGATATTTTGTGTCGATTTTCTAGGCAAGGGCTCCTGCTGGTTGTGTGCATGGAGACCCTGAGTCTTGCTGTGTGCGGACCCCGCTGGATGTGTGCACGAGCTAGTAAATAGATTCTGTAAGATAGATCTAGATATTAATGAATGAGAAGACTCTTTGGGATAACTGAAGTGTTCTATGTTATGATTATTGGTTGCTCTCTATGTTATTTATATTTGTTTTCTGCATACTGATGATTATTGATGAGCAGGTGGATGTGATATTGTATAAGAAGATGAATGCATAGATCTAGTTATATTTGGTTGTTTTGCTTCTGTTAAACTGTTATCAAATTATTTATGAGCTTCAATGAAGATATTCCGCCAATACACTGTTAAGGGTTTCTGTATTAGGGCTTCTCCGATGTAGGTTTGTTAGATCCAGAGGAACCCCCTTCAATTAACTTTCTCTCTCTCAAGGTGTGGAAATCTAGTTCCAGCACCCTCCCATACTACTTTGGGTGAGACCTTGACCTACAAAAGCATGCCATTGCCAAAAGGGCCAATAGTATAGGGGTTTTTTGGTGAAACTGAAAACCAAACCTGGGTCAAGACCCCTCAAGCCAACACTATCATATTGGAGCATTAGGAATAACCTAGAGCAAAAAGAAATAATGACAAGAAAAATAGAGGACCCAAACAACATAACACTGTATAGATAGAGTGAGAGAACGTTGGAGAGAGAAAGAAGCATAGAGTACAAGAGAAAGGATGTTGACATGTTGGAGAAATTATACTGATACTAAGGGATATACTTCCTATTATTGATGCATTGGAGCTGCTGGACTATGTTTCCAAGATTGAAATATCAGTGGGAGGCTCGAGGTAGGATTTAAGTGATGAGTTCCTGTTGAAAAGTGCTGATAAACCACTAAGTTCTTGGTAACGAATATGATAAGCCTTCTTAGTGCTTTACAAGTAAGCTAATAAACCACTTAGGTTCTCATTGTAAGGCAGATAAATCAATAGGCAGGGTGGAAATCCATTGGGGTTCTTGTTAAAAAGGGTTGATAAACCACTGAATGCTTGGTAAGGAAGTCGATAAACCACTCTTTTCTTTCCAATTAAGTTGATAAAAACCCAATAAAATGTGTTATAGGCTCTTGTAGTGCTTTCCTTGAAAATAAAATTGATGAACCACATATAGAGAAAAACCCATACTCCTAGAAAGCTCAACAATACCCTAGCTGAACCTGGTTGGAATCCCGGAGATAACAATCCCTTGGATTGTGGATAGATCTTAGGGGTGGGTAATTGAAATAAATATTGTGGTATAGATGACCTATGGTTGGGTGGAGATTTGAAGGCTCACCTTTAATTCCAACCATCTCTAGCCATTCAGATAAGTGCCATGACTTATGTATATTTGAATGTGGATGATTACATTGTAACAACCTTAGTCAAAATTCCATGAAATAAATTCAATAAAGGAAAAATAATAACCATGGTCATGGGACACATGTTCCAAGCTGAATGTTGGGAAAAAACATCCTAATGTGGGTGTTCATTTGGTTTATTATGGCTAAGGTTTTGGAAAGGAAAAGTGACATTATTGGCTTTTTATTTATGAAAATAATGGAAATTAGGAGAAAAGGAAAGTGAAAGGTCAAATGTTTCATGTGAGGAGGAAAATGAAGGAAAATAATAGAAAATTGATGAAATTAGAGGCCCCATTGAAAAAAATGTTTCCAAGGATCAATTGGTACCCTTTTTCAGTTCAATTTTAGAGCTCTCTCTCTATTCTCTCTCTCTCTCTCTCTCTCTCTCTCTCTCTCTCTCACACACTCTTTGACACTTAAAATTTTCTTGGAGCTCTTCAACATTGGATCAAGGAAAGAAAGTTAAGGACCAAGAAGACAAAGTGAAGAAAATATCAAGAAAGGAAGAGCAGGATCAAGCGGCTACAACAATATTTCTTGCATGTATCGATCTTCATGTGTGATTTCCTTGCTATATTTGGCATGCATGGTACATGCATGCATGTATTTGGCTTTCTTTCTGTCATTGGAATGTGATTTAATAGATGTGAAAATGTTCTTCAACATTTTCTTTCCATTTCTAAATAGCCATGGTGTGATGGGTTCTCTTTTATTTGGTTGAGTTGGATTTCTATATGGTTTTCAAACTGAGTGAGGTGGTATCTGAAAGAAAAAACACATGACCTACGAATCCCTGGACTGAATAAGGTGAGATTACGGCAATGACGCATTTTGTGTGCCTTGGTAGGAATACTAATCCTCAACCGGTGAATGTCAGGATATACAGTAAATCCTAGAAGTGTGTGCCCTCAAATAGGCCTAGGAGTCTTTAACGAGTGAATGGTATAGCCTGGAGGTTGGAGTCTCGATTAGGCCTAGGAATCCTTGACCGGTGAATGGAGGGATATACAGTAAATCCTAGAGACTAGGAGGCAGGAAAATTCATCATGGTGTGAGTGGAGAAATCTAGTGGAATCCATGCTTTTTTAGGGCCTAGCGATCTAGTGGAGATTACAGTAAAGCCTGAGGAAACCTGATTTTCTTTGGTTTTGAGTCCCACATTTATTATTGGAATATGGAACGGGGGTGATTGGAAAAAATAAATATTTGGTTCAACAAATCTATGATCGCATGGTTCATGGAAGTCCCATACATGGTTTGATTTTTCATTCATTGATAATAACTTCTTCTCCTTGGTATTTCATGTGAAAATGTACTAGCTTATATCTAGATTTTATGTCTATTATATCCTTGTTATTTCTGTTGGCTATATGCCGGTTATGAGTATGTTTTATGACAAACTTGATGTATGGATATCATTATATTTTTATTAGTAAATGAATGTACAATGTATATATGACATAATAGATGATAATTCAACTATTGTGATAAGGTGTCAATGCTTCCTTACAAATCTTGGATAGGTATGAGACCATTCTTCCCAAATATGTTGTTATGACATGTAGATTACATATTTGTGAAATTTTTGATGAAATGATTGTCATGGCGAGTAGGGGTCGGATCAAGTACTTATACCAATGATTGAATTATTAGCTTTGTTCCATTTTTATTATTCATTTCTGAAAGTTTCATGAAGTTCTAGGTAGTTGTCTGAGACTTGGCCATGAAAAAGTGGCTCAGAATCTGGGGCCTCTACTGCAAAATTGCTTGGAAAATTCCGCAGTCGTTGGCATGCCTTTTTGTGGGAGTGATTGGAAGGCCTCAGTCACATGCATGGATTCTCATGGGAGCAGTTGAGGGTCTAGGTCAGTAAAATGTCAAGTTACCTTAGGGGTTGGTCACTTGGAAGGGTTGTTTAGCTCCTGAAGGTTTTGTACCATGTGTGGAAGGTCAGTTTAGTTTTGCTATATCAGCTCCAGTTCCTTAACTGTACATGGGGAGTTGAATCACATCATAGTAGAATCTCGTCACATGTTCAAACTAGTGGATCGGTTAGCTCGGGTAAATGTGGGAGGCAGGTGTCACAAAGTGGTATCAGAGCATGGTTCACCTATTAGACTGGATGGGTAGTGTGTTGGTCATGCATACATGTTGGTTGCATATGTGTTCTTTATTCTTGTGGTCTATGTGCTTGTTGTGAATGCATGGTGGTAGTCATGGTTGTAGTTGTGTCTCGATGTGAAATTTGATGGTGTTGATGTTTGATGTGGTTATAATGAATGTATGTTGGTTATTTATTGGTTATGCATGCCAATGTGTATATGTTGTTCTGCATATAGTGGCATGGTGTGTAAAAAACCTCTCCCCTCACATCTACCCACTTTTCAATGGCTTACCCACAATAAAAATTAGATGAGGGGTTGTTATGACAAGACTCAACCTCCTAGGTGACCTTAAGGAAATGGAGTCAACAAAGCAAACCTTACTTAATTCCATTTGGTGCCTTAGGACCCTCCAAGAGTAACCCAACCCCTCTAGGTGTCCATCTCTTGAGCCAACATAAATTTTCCCTGAGCTAGATCCCCACTAACTCCCTTTCCAAGCACTCCATGTGACTGGAAACCCCTAGTCACTCCAATAGGCTCACCTCCATGCGACTATGGAATTTTATGCTCAATGATGTGCGAGTGAATACAAAATTTAAGGCTACTTTTCAGTGTTGGGCCTAATAATCTTCTCATAAATCCATATGACTTTCATAAATCATAAAATACATGACTACAATGATTATAAACCAAAACTAAAACCAGCCCTAGACCTGACCATCCCCAAGCAGGACTGAAATTCCATCAAACACTTGGTAGATAGCTAACCTACAGGTCACGAATGAAAGTCTAAAAATAAGGGACTAAACTCATATGAGACTTAACAAAAAGGATCACTACCCTCTCCCATTAGCTATTGTAAAATAAATTAGGTCTTTCATCCATTATACTTTCAGTTACAAGTAAAAATGTGAAAAGATCCATGAGTAAAACCAATCATATATCTGTGCTTATAACCATTATATAACCATATAAATAACCATAAGATAAAAACAGTTAAATCCACATAATAACAATTACATTTTACCAATCAAAACAATGATAACTTATATTTCATTAAACATAGGCAAGAGCCAACCAAGTTCATGACTTCCATGTACCACCTGACCATAGACATGGTTGAACCAAAATTTTATTTTTGTTAGTCACCTGCAGGCCATATTCCAAGCATGAGTGTGGGATCTCATGGGATAAACCAATCCAAGACAACCAAGGGAATCCAGAGGTTAAACCACCTGCACCCTCACCATACTATGATCTCACCTAAATTGGACCTGAGATCACAAAACCAAACCAATCTTGGAATGCCTCTAGATTCCTTCACTGTCCTTGAGTATTTTTCTTGTCTCCACCCTTAGGCTTTACAATGTATCTTTCCATTACCGGTCAATGAATTCCTATGCCTTTGGGAGTTTTCCTGAGACCACCTTCGCCCTGGATTCTAAAACCTTGTGGAAATTCAAAATCTCAAAACCGAGAAAAATCCCATCACACCATGGCTATCCAAAAATAGCAAGGAAAGGCTGAAAGCCACTATCAAAACCTGGACAAACCATGCAACTAACAAAAAAAGAACCAAATACCAACATGCACATACCATGTATGTCAAAACCAACTAGGAAATCATACATGCAGTCTGTTACCTACAAGTATTCCTGCTGAAGCTTGCTTGTTCCAACGTTTCCTTGCTTGATCTTTGTGTTCCTTTCCTTTCATTGTCCTCCATTTGCTTGATTTTCCTTCCTTTTCTTGCTTGATCTCTTTCTCCTCTTGGTGCTCTTCTTCTCTCTAAGACTAATTCTAAAAATTAATTGACAAAAGTCTACCAACTAATGCTTTGAGGTATTTTTTATTGATGATGCCGCTAATTTCTTCAATTTTCCATTGTTTTCCTTCATTTTCCTCCTCACATGCAACCGTTGACCTTTGGCCTTCCTTTTATCCTAATTTACTTTATTTTCTTAAATAGATGTGCCAAAAATACTTTTTTCCTTTTCGAAGCCTTAACCATTTCCTTTGCCAATTTACCCTTATCCATAAAAACATCAAGTGATTCCCACTAGGATCTCTTGCCCAACATTCAATGTGGTATAAGTGTCCCTTAACCATGGTCTTATTTTTTCCTTTATTAAGTTTTATTACATGAATTTTTAGCCTGGGTTTATTACAGAACCCTCCACCTTGGGGAACACCATCCTTGATGTTAAACCACACTTATACCTCAGCAAAAACGTTGAAAAACAAACATACTTCCTAGGGAGATTTATAACCTAGCTTGATGCAATATTGAAAATGAATAACCTTCTCAAAATAAAAAACCATAATAACAATCAGGAAAGCCATACCTCTTACTGGAGCTTTGTAACACAACTCATTATGGTATTTAGAATAACAACCACATATACTTATGCACATTTTATTCAAACATAAAATAACCATACTGTCTATGGAGCTTTATAAATCGAGCTTGATACAATATTATAATAATATACACATATACACATATGCGCATTTGTTTTAACCAATAAATAAAAGGATATGATGTCTGCATATGCAACAAGGGAGTCCAGAGGCTAACACCTCCAACCTCATAGTAATACTAGGATTCGCCTCCTTCTTAGGAAGTATAGAATCCACTGCCAAATTCAAATCTGCATCCAATGTGCAGCACTATGATCCCATGCCAATTTTCGTCTCAATGAATAGTTACTGACTCAGTGTTCCAGGGCACTCTCCCAATGTGCATTTGATTCCATCTGGAAATTCTAATGACAAAAAAAAAATCATCCTCGACCTTCCCTTCTCTGCTACACAATCCATCAATGAAATACGGTCACCCCATTTCATGTAGTCACTCACCTTCCAAGATCCCCGACATCCCCTTTCCCAGGCGATCCATCCCTTGGCAAGGTTTCCTCGCATCAGAAGGTCAAACCATGAAGGCATATACATGCTTCAAAAAAATCATACTGGTCATAACATTCTCATATAAATCAATGCAAACTATTGGTTACCTGTGTCCCACAGTGGCCCTACTCCTAAATTGCTTTACCAATAGTTGGCTTGATGGGGCCTAGACCCACTGGGTTCAAATTGTGTGTGTAGTCCTACAAAACACACTATTATCGACCCTTTTGGTGATGATTTTCTTGTGTAGATCAAAGTCTCACCTGAGGCAATATAGGGGATGCTAGAACCAGGTTTCTGCATCCAGAGGGATAGAGGATTGTGGCTTTAGGAATTTTCCTTATTTACAAAGATTTGTAGGTCATATCTATCAATAATACCAGTGGTGTTCAACACATCTGCAGAACTTACTAACAAACTGCATGATCTTACTTATTTATGCATTAAACAAAGTAAATAACCATAAACAAGACTATGCTATTCAATTATAGATCAAAACCCTTATTCAACATAGATATTCATAAATAGTAATTAAACGAACAAAACATCAATGTAACTCATATCTATCCAACAGCTCTTTCATTAATAGCCAGATCCTTCTCATACATTCAGTTCCACACAACTACAAACTTCCTAAGGCCTTTGTGCACACAAATGTAGGAGAATTTCCTCTAACCGAATACAAAGACTCTGACTCAAAAAAATCTTACATCCAAATGAATCTCATAAGATCTATCATTTAATCTTCTTTCCATCCTATGAATTCTATCTAGAATCCTTATATAGGTTTGGCATTTACAATACCATGGTAAAAAACCATGGGTGAATTCAAACGTTAACAAAATAATCCCATCCCATTACATAATAAGGGGATTTGACCCACCCCAAAGCCCCTATTACTCAAAATAGACTCCACACAGTGCACCTTGCTCCTAGATCTACAAAGTCTTTCTATGTTGATTACTTCCTAGGGATACCATCTCCAATAGGCCGCCAACACAAAAGTGTGGCTCATATTCAATTACAAAGTTGGTGCGCCTGCTATCTTTGCTTTGATGCCACTCAAGTAATCCTTCAAAAGTGGAACTATGTCGGTGCACGGATTTTCAAACTCTTTGACTTCCCTGAGCAACATCTTTGTAACTTTCTTGGATACCTTTTGCCAGAATCCTCTCTCCATCATGCGCACTGCTTTCAACTTCTTTTCCATAGCTTGGGAGAGTTGGGTGGCCTCATCTTACCATGGTTTTAGTATGTCTATAAGCATCTTCTCCTTCTTGCACAACTCATCAACCTGCTCTTGTAATAATTTACCCTCTTGGAGACAGCTAAGTTGCTGCATTGGTGCTAAGGTGTTTGTAGTGTCCTTAATCTGGTCCATTTTTTCCATGTTTTCATGCACTTTGGCCTATAGATTTTGCACCTGAGGGTCCTCTTGTACTGAGGCCCATACATCAAGAACTTCCCCAAAGACATTCACACACTCCTGTATGTGGGACTCAACCTGTTATGTGGAAACTTTTAGCTCTGTTGTGCGTTGCTCCCGGAATTCTACTAGAGTGGTAGGCTAAAATTCCATATACAACTCAACTTCATTGAGCTTGGATTTAGATTCCTTAAATTTCATGTCAAGCTTGGGAAATATTTCTTATGCCATAGCTATAGCCCAAATCTAGAGCTCCAGTAGCATGCATCAAGCTTTATAGATAACCTCCTCCAGCTTATGTCTTTGCGCTGCCTTAGCCTTGCGCTCTTGGAAAACCATATGTGTTTCCTCATCCATGCTCTTCCTTTCATCCTTAACATCTTGAATGGTCATATGGGCACTTTTTTCTCTGATCTTTAATTCTTGGTCAATTCCCCGGTGGAATTCATGCAAAGCCTATAGTGGCATCACAACAAGATTTAACTTCATATTATGCTAGTGGGCCACCTTCCTTAGCTCCGCCATGTCAAAAATAAGTGTGCCTATAGGGATAGGCACCACGCAAGTATCCGGGATCAGTGCAAATTCATGCACAACAGTGCTTGTAACATTTTGTGCTCCGCTCTGCTGAACCACACTCACTTGCAACCAGCTCACGCTCTCCTGAACTGCTCTCACATGCACCTACAAGTCCTGAAAACCTTTATGGAAATATTCCAACACTTTCTTATATTTCTCTTTGATGTTGCCTTATAAATCCTCAATGACCTGCCACACCATGTTTCCTATCTCATCAATGTCCTCCTCAGTGAGGACCATTTCCATCGGGCCAACGAAACTGTCAAATTTGACCTTCTTTCTTACTCCGCACTTCTGTGGTTGTCGCCTCTTGGTAGTAAAAGGGGAAGATGGATCTGTGTTGAGATCAATGCCAAAAATATCACCCCCTCTAGTCTCCATAGTCTCTGCTTTAGTGTCCTTTCCAGTCATGGATGTGACTTTCATGTCCTTTCCTGTAGTTGTAATGGGATTCGCACCACTCATACATGCCTGCTCCATGCCTTAAGGAAGTGGAGTTAACCAATCGCTCTACTAGTGGCTGATGATGGCTTCCACATATTCTTCTTCGATCAGGTACGAAAAATCGTACCAGACCCCAATGAGGTCCTTCTTTTCCTAGATGTGTATGTGATGGAGGTTCTCTTTGAAATCCTCTACCTATCGATATTGCGCCATAATAATTGGTGATAACTAGGGTTTTTGGTTAATCACCATCCGTAAACTCATCTCAAATCATACTTAGAAAACTTTATCGTCGATAACCCTGGATGGCTCTGTTGAATGGCATAGCCGAGCATATATGGCTACCTCGCATAGATCGAGGTCCATGGTGTTGAACTGCGACTCCTAAGGCCCTCTCCTATCCATCTATGCAATGGGGAGAAAGAGCCACACATAGTGGAACTACTTACCCTCTTCTTGAGCTGCTATGCAATTGACGAGGAATTCAGTACATAAATATCCTGCAAATTTATATAAAACACCCTTGGCGTGCTCCGTAGCTAAGGTTATTACAGGCATGGAAGCCTCCTCTTTGAGGAATTTTATCATAATATTTCCCGAAATAATGTGCATGGTGAAGTGAATAGTTCTATTCGAAATGGAGTTAATTAAATAACCTTGGGTTCCCTTCATCAGATCGTAGTTGTTCTTCATCTTATCCGCAAGCTTCTTGTCCTGGATTTTTCCCACAAAATCCTCTACATGGTCTGACCCAAGACAAGGAAGGGTTCTAATCCTCATAGTGAGTGTCTCAGTAATGGGGATCTTCTTCCCCAGCCACAAACAATAATCATGCACTAAGGCCAACAATTGGTGCTTATAGATATTGTTGATAGGGTTTCGCCTAAAGTGTGACACATAGAGCATGTTGAGTATCACAGCATCCTAGATACCCTTCATCCATTTCATCGATTCCAATCTGATCACTCCTCCTATATAGGCCGCTTTGTACAAATATTTAATGGGCTCACACTGTGGCTATTTTCTCCAATCATTAAAATCCCAATCCTCCATTCTTAGCTAAGGCACTTTAGTGAGTAAGTCTCCTTCAACCGACACCTCATCCAGAATCAACGGCATAAACACCTTGTACTTCACTGCATCAGGTTCCTTCACCGAATTCTTAGCGGTCGACTTCTAGGGTGGAATATATGGAGGCAAACTAGAGATAGGCTCAACCTCCTCAACATCAATTTTTTCTGGGACTTATTCTACTTCCTCGTCATCTGATTATATCTCAATGGAATTTTTTTTCGATGTTGACCTCCCTTACTCCATTGTTCCTTTGGGAGTTTCTTCTGGGGTGACGACATTAGGACTAGTTTCTTAGGCTTCATGGACAGAGCCATACCTATGGTTTTCTTCCTAGGTGACCTCAACCGTGTGACAGTTGCAGGTGGCATAGCAGTCACGGTGCGATCTACTCCTGGTATGAGTGTGTGGTTGAGCCCTGCCTTAATCAAGGAGAGCTAAATACTTCGATGCTGTACTATGACATGTAATAGCTCACTCGACTCTCTTGCCGAAAACAACCCTTACTTCTAACACTTAACACACAAAGTGTTTGAATGGGCAACAAGATCATTTATATATAGCGAATTTCAAATTCAAATCGCATCAATGCCTTTAGATACTCCTCATAAATGCCGATTTTGCAGTAGATTCACCTATATATGCACATTAATTGTAATATTCCAAATTTTTAGCCTTCAAGCTAAATGGAATATTAGAGTTGTTTCATCACTAGATAGGTGAATAAATGGGCAAGGAGACCCATTAACCTCTTTAGAAGGATCAATAACACTCCTAATGTGGAAGGAATAAGAATAAGCAGCATATTTGAGCACCCTTAGGTGTGAACAGACATGGGATCATGTTGATTCAGTCAACTTTGACCAAGTCAACAAAGCTATCTAGATACATTGAACCACCTTGATGGACATCGCAGTTTTGGTGGAGGACAACTTGCATGAGCTTGATGGCACATGTGGATGGGACACAATGAGGAGAGGTTCACTTGCTACATAAGGAGAGGATGGAGGCCTTTTTTATTCATGCTTTTGTATTTCAATTTCTTGACCTTGTCTATTTAGAATTGGCTTCCTCTTGCTGTTTAGCAAGGTAGCACTGGGTGTTCTCGAGTGGGAATCCCACCTCTTCCCTTGAGAGGCCTCTTGGGAGAGCTTTTCCTGTATTGATCCACATCCAGGCTTAAGGCCAAGAATCATTCTTCAGCCCCAGTGTTATTTTTGTAGCAAGATAGTGCTGAGTTGCAGGGTGTCGCAATGGAGGATTCTTACACCACTTCCGAGTCTGTTTCTCAATAGAGGGTGCCTTCCTTCTCTTGAGAAATCAGATAGGAAGATTTCTGAGCATATTTCATATCTTGGCAGTAGGAAAAAGTGGTTCTCATCTCCTACAACACAGTCCCTTGCAGGAACTACGCCATTTTTCACAGAGTTGTTGCAGTAGGGTTAAGACCCTTGTTTCTGAGCAAGTTTCCTAGAGAAAGGGCCAACCCTTCTCCCAGTAAGCTAGAGGAAGGGATTCTCATCCATATTTTGTATTATTCAGCTACATTTCTGTAATTTTCCATTAATACTACATTTTCTGAGCTAAATAAATCAGATCTTCTCTTCTTTGTACATGTGTCTCAAGAAACCCTTGCCGGGTTAATTCTATAATACAATAAGGAGGCTAGATCTCTGTTTTCTTGGCATATTATTCCATAGAACTCCAGATCCATGTTATTTCATCATTATACTGTAGAAACCCTCATAAAATAATGTTGTATAAACTTCAGTCTTTTTCTGCATAACTCAAGTCATGTGATTTGGCCATTTTTAAGATGTTAGGCAGTTGAGAGGTCTATTTAACATATCAAAAGGGATTTATTTCTGATCCCCTTTTGTATGTGAGGGCCCAACATAATATGCTAAGGGAAACAAGCATTATTTCACCCAGTAAAAACACATATCTTCATAAATAACGTTTCCAGGGTCTAAGTCCTGCATTTTACTCACATGGGAATGTGTAGGCATTCTTCCTTTGCTGCCGTTTCACTCAATTGAAGGCTATGTGTTTTTGAACACATCACATGAGTCTATCTATTGGACCTCCACATTTGTAATATCTTAAGATATTCCCCATAGTGTAGAAATTCCCTATTTTGGGATATTACAGTGGTATCAAAGCTTCAATCTTGGCTCAGCCTGTGGAACTCAACCATGTAGCTATCCAAAGAAGGAGAAATGAATAGAAATAAGACACCATCATGTGGAGGAAAAATGGAAGATAGGAATACAAAGCTTCTTCCAAAATTTGTACAGTGCATCAATGAAAATCTTAAGAAGATGAGAGGAGAGATGGAATCTCCTGAGGAGTTTGGATCTAGAGCTAGATCTAGATTGGTACATGATAGGTGTGAGCATGAAACTACACCCTATTATGCACAGCATAGTCAAATGCCTAGGTTTTCTATGAGAGAGATGAAAGAAAAGGAAATGCTAGAGAAGGGAACTCTTAGTAATTTTCTGCAAGAGTATGAGTCTCAAACTGAGAAGTTTAGAGATCATATTAATTTCAAAGAGTTTTGCAAGATCAAGGTGGAGAGGAGCCAGTTGCATAACATGGATATATTTTCTCTATCTACCTTTGATGGATCCCCAACTTTCTAATCCAAATCTTGGGTGGAGGAGTTGTGTACTTATTTACAGCAACACCCAGTTTCTGAAGAAGAAGCCATCAGAGTTGCGGCACTGCACTTTGAAGGTAAGGCCTATTCTTGGTGGATGTTTGAGTCATTTTCATTGAAAAATGTTAATACTTCTTCTTTTGCAAAGTTCATTAAAATATTGGTTGAAATATTTGATACAAAACATGAGGCAATCAAACCAATGAAACTTTTGCATAAGTTGGAAGGACCTGCAAACTCAAAAACACTTCAGAAACCTATTGGAGGAGATCATATCTGGCATGATACCTTGCTAGAGGAAAGATCTTTGTTTCATAACCTTGGACAAGAGGGCATGAAGGCTCCTTTTGCAAAGAAGGATTCTCTTATTGAGCAGTTATGTCCTATTGAAGATGAAGAAAAGGATGGGGGTTACAACACTGTCACATATAGAGCATATATAGTGCCTCATGCAGAGGAAGGAGGAACACATGCTCCAATAGGAGGATTTATTGTGTCATTGCAAGAAGTTCCCCAGGATATCACATATGGGAGGCAAAGTAAAATCAATGAGCAGCATGATTGTGAGATGATATTGATGGAAGGAGAAGGTAGGGAGGAACAACATCATCACTTGATGAGGATCACACACCCCTATCTATTTTAGAGAGCTGGTGCAAGGAGGAGGGAGATTGATTTGTGCTATGAGGGCAAGGGAAAGGTTTCCCAACAATCTGGATAATCTTCTCTTGCCATGGATGTCTCACTACATGGAGGCATTCCATAGGGGAGACAACCAGACTTGGAGTTGGTAAGAGAAATCTTGCAATTTGGTTCACCACTCTTGGACTTTGGAGAGGTGAAGATTTTTGAAGGAGAATTTGGCATGGGGGATGTCAAAGTAGCAGGCAGCAGCATGAAGAGAGTTTCACATGACGGATCAACAACACTGTCTCTTGGGGGAATTGATCCGTATTAGAGGTCTCAACTCTTGGTAGACTACCCCAAGGATCTTGGTGCTTGCATGATTCTTGATGACCTTGATGGAGATGACCGATGGATGGTGGATGATATGGGTGCTACATACGGTCGTGAGGACTTCTTCTCCATGCATTTTGATGCATATCTTTCCTTGGCAGAGGAGTTCATTTGGAAGGGAATTCAGCATTACATATTTCAACATATAGAGAGATGCATAGCCCAAATGGTGATAGAGAGGATTTCATAGCCACCTTCCTACTTATTGGGAGTAAAGGAGAATTTCTAGTTAAGCCATTTCAGCTCAAGACCTCAAGTGCATAATGGAGAATGTACAATCTTACCTTATGTTTTTTACTTCTTGTCTTTTTATGAGCAGTGTATTGTACCAAGGAGGATTATTCCTTCTTGCATATTGTATAATGATGTTCTTGAAGCCATTTTTAGCATTGAGATTGGCTATCTTATTGGTGGTTTGTGGGGGAAGCCACATGATTTTTGGTGTGCACCATTGACACCCTTTTGTACTTTTATGTTTATATCTTGTAAAATTATTGTGGAAACAAAAAAGTGGCTAGAAAATCACTTGTTTTTTTTTATTTGATGCAGGAAAATAATTCACTATTATGGTTCCTTGTGTGGAACCTTGATCCACTTTCCGGTTGTCATGTGAAAACTTGTTCCTATTGGTTTTTGCTTCCATGTATTGCTGATATCTCTATGTTCATGAGGAGCTTTGTTTGGATAGTGGGATATGAATTGAAGATGTCCATTGGGGGTATGATTCTCCCTACTTTGCATGATGCATGTTTCTAGAGGAGCAATGGGAAGCCCATGGTTTCCAACTTACATCTCTCTTCTTCATGTGGGAGGAGCCATTTGGAGAACTTGAGTTTTTGGAGAAGGCACTTCATGGTTTATTTGTTTGATGGGGTAGCTTGGGCCACTCTTGGAGGTCATGAAATTTCATCCCAAGATCAGTAACAACCCCATACTTATCACACATGGAGGGAGAAACCACTTGGTTGGGAGGATCCAATCTCTCCATGTAGCCCCAACACATTGTATGAACCCAGGGTTGAGGATATTTTTGAGCTAACTAGATTGTCTCACTTCATTTGGATGATAGCACTCATTGGGAATAATATTTCCTATGTTCATCATCACTCCTACCTTAAGGATGCCATTGGACATCAGGGAGGTTTCCACTTACATCTTCCACCTTTCTATGATGTGAGCCATATGGTTTTGCATGCTTGGGAGGAAACATTGGAGGACAGATTTGTAGCAGATCATGTTGAGCAGTGGTGGAGACTTTTGATAAGGAGAGGAGGGGAGGATTTTGCTCTCCTTATACATTTGCTTGAGGACAAGCAACATTTTGGAGGGGAGGACTGTAATATTCCAAATTTTTAGCCTTCAAGCTAAATGGAATATTAGAGTTGTTTCATCACTAGATAGGTGAATAAATGGGTAGGGAGACCCATTAACCTCTTTATAAGGATCAATAACACTCCTAATGTGGAAGGAGTAAGAATAAGCAGCCTATTTGAGCACCCTTGGGTGTGAACAGAGATGGGATCATGTTGATTCTGTCAACTTTGACCAAGTCAAAAAATTTGTCTAGATACATTGAACCACCTTGATGGACAACACAGTTTTGGTGGAGGACAACTTACATGAGATTGATGGCACATGTGGATGGGACCCAATGAGGAGAGGTTAACTTGCTACATAAGGAGAGGATGGAGGCCTTTGTTATTCATGCTTTTTTATTTTGATTTCTTGACCTTGTCTATTTAGACTTGGCTTCCTCTTGTTGTTTAGCAAGGTAGCACTGGGTGTTATCGAGCGGGAATCCCACCTCCTCCCTTGAGAGGCCTCTTGGGAGGGCTTGTCCTGTATTGCTCCACATCCAGGCTTAAGGCCAAGCATCATTCTTTAGCCCCAGTGTTATTTTTGTAGTAGGATATTGCTAAGTTGCAATTTGTTGCAGTGGAGGATTCTTACACCACTTCTGGGTTTGTTTCTCAGTAGAGGGTGCCTTCCTTCTCTTGATTAATCAGCTAGGAAGATTTTTTAGCATATTTCATATCTTGGAAGTAGGCCAAAGTGGTTTTCATCTCCTACAGTATAGTCCCTTGTAGGAACTATGTCATTTTTCACAAAGTTGCTACAGCAGGGTTAAGACCCTTGTTTCTGAGCTAGTTTCCTAGAGAAAGGGCCAACCCTTCTCCCGGGAAGCTAGAGGAAGGGATTCTCATCCCTCTTTTTTATTATTCAACTATATTTATATAATGTTGCAGTAATACTACATTTTCTGAGCTGAATAAATCAGATCTGCTCTTCTTTGTACATGTGTCTCAAGAAACCCTTGCCGGGTTAATCCTATAATACAATAAGGAGGCTATATCTCTATTTTCTTGGCATATTATTCCATATAACTCCAGATCCATGTTATTTCATAATTATACTACAGAAACCCTCATAAAATAATGTTGTATATGCTTCAATATTTTTCTGCATAACTCAAGTCATGGGATTTACCCATTTTTAAGCTGTTAGGTATCCGGGTGGTCTGTTTAACATATCAAAATGGATTTATTTCTAATCCCCCTTTGTTTGTGAAGGCCTAACATCATATTCTAAGGGAACCAAGCATAATTTCACCTAGTGAAAATGAATATCTTCAGAAATAACATTTCTAGGGTCTAATTCATGCATTTTCCCCACTTGGGAATGTGTAGGCATTCTTCCTTTGTTGTTGTTTCACTAAATTGAAGGCTATGTGTTTTTGAACACATCATATGAGTCTATCTACTGGACCTCCACATTTGGAATATCTTAAGATATTCCCCATAGTGTAGAAATTACCTACTTTAGGATATTACATTAATTGCATCCCTCCCACTCATTTTAATGTCCAAGTCATTTTCAAATAATGTTTTACCTATCCAACGGTCATATTTTGGATGAAATTTGCGAGACTCACCCCCTTAGCGAATTCTTGCCTTCCTCGATGCAGTAACCTCCAACTACACCTACATTTATCCTGTAGCGCAGTATTGTGACTATGATGAATCCACCTGCCAATAGAATCATGTTGCGTCGATTCATCTTGATACCCACAGATCTCCTCCCCCAACACAAACTTGTTGGTTGGGTTTTTCCAAGTGGATCGTTTAAAAGATGCTCGGGTTTGTTCCAACTACGAAGCCCAATAAGGTTGTACCAATGTCCTTGGCTCCTTGGTAATGTGAAATAATCCCACCTTAACTTCTTGAAGAGCCTCATTAATGAACTCCCAGCCATCAGCGAAGTTATATTCTAACAAGAACCCTTCTATCATCTCGTCCCAATCTGTAGTTCCATGGCGTAGCTATATTTCGATATACCATTGTTGAGGTATCGTATCCAAGGAATGAAAGAACATGTGCACCCATTCTGGTTGAGGTTTTGTGCCCCAAGCTTGAGTCCAAGGAGATATTTGCTCGCGAGGATATTTTTGACCATCATACTTTTCCGCGCTCTTCGTCTCTTCCTGGCCAATCTTAATCTTATCCGTTTACAAAACTCCTTCCATCCTCCTAAAATTTTCCTGTGTGCATCCCACCATCGGGCTAGAGTAGACCTCAATGTGATGTCCAAAGCTACATATCTCTAGTCCTTAGGAACGTTTTGCTCAAATTCTTCGAGAAACAAGACAACATTCCCCATTCCATCATAAAAAGGAAAGTTGCGTACTTCAGATCAGACACAATGCAGATATTTGGTAACCTTGTTACAACGCTTAGTGGTTACTTCATGCAAACGATTCTGCTAGTGCTCCAACTCCTCATATAAATGTAAAATACACAAACTTTCACACTCCCAACATATTCTAACATCCACGGTGGGGTTAATCCAGTCTTCATCCTACATAGTAAGCTTATATATCTGATCAATCTCAGCATCCCCATACTCATACTAGGTAGGCTATCTATAGCGCACACCTTCAGATGGATCTAATGGCACAACATGTCATGTACCATTATTTTCAAAGATCATTTTCCTCTTCTTTAGGTTAATTATAAAATCCATGTTGTAAGCCCTGTCAAATCCAAATAACACACGATATGGATTACTATCATCAACGATCTCATTAACTTTTAAGTTGACCAGCACGCCAAATCCATCAATATCTACACTAATCCCCTGAAATCGCCCCATAGGAATGATCTTCTACTGATTTTCCATCCTCAGCTGAATTGATGACCATTGTAGCTTAGGCCTTCCCATCCGCTCCCATGCTTGCTTTGGCAAAACGTTGGCATCTGATCCTAGATCCGGAATAAATTGATCCATCTCATAGTCTCTAATCTACACAATTAACCTCATCTCTCGGTTGGTTCTTTTATTTTTCTTATACACCTTATTTACTGTGTGATGTTCCAGTCGCAAATTTTCCTTTCCAACACAGTTATCTATCAGCTTATGCAACCCTTATACAACTTTCTGGTCCCTTAGTAATTTCATAAAACTCTCCAGAAAGGATGCCAAGGTAGACTGATCAAATTCCTTCACTTCGAAATTCTCCTCAAGATGATTCTCCAATGGAAACAACTATCTCTACGCGGTAGGTGGAAAATCTTTAGAAGTCATAAAGGTTTTCCTTACTTCCATGCATGTCTCTTTCTCATGATGTACATAAAATCCAACATTCTTGTCTTCTTCTTTCCTTACCTAGGTCTCCGTCACTGTCTTTCTTCCTTCTGCGTGGTCTCCTCTAGTACTCAAACCACTGCAAATTACTATGTTAATGCTTGGATATGCCTTTTGTGGTTCAAATTTCATCATTTGTATAATCTGAGCTAGCTGCTGACTATGCTTCTCCTACATTTTAGCTAAAAAAATGGGACATTTGTCAATTTCATGACCAAATTCTTGAAAATACTTGTAGGAAGATGTAGTAGGATTTTGAAAATCCCTGGCAAAAGTTCCAACTTGTCCGCAATTGTAAAATATCATATGTCCTTGTCCATGACCAATGCCTCCTCCTCATCCATGTCCTCGGCCTAGGAAACCTCCTCGTATAGTTGGCGAACCCTAAGATTCACACCCTTCTACCTGCATTTGATATGCACCGGGCATGTTCAGCATCATCATATGATATCTCTTACAATGTTTCTCGTCATGTCCCAGTGAACTGCAGAAATTGCAGAACAATTTCTTTGGCGATCTCATAAAATTTTGTAGTAAGTAACAATAATTCATAGAATTTTGGCATGCAATTTTGAATAAGATACACCATACATGGGGCCTTACTCGCAGCCCAACACTCAATCCAGGTTTTAATGGACTCGACATCCCAACATCCAAATAGTCTCTATAAACAGGGAATTTCTCTTTATAGTGACCCTCTGATTTACACTTGATACTCAATACTTCTGACCTTATATCATATAAAACCTCCTTTCCCTTATTTATATCATGGAGCTTCATATACAAGTTTCTAACTGATTTTGAATCTGTTGCACTCCTATGCTTGTATCAACTATGGGAAAAACCTCCAGCCTCATCACGATCTCCAACGCTTCAGCGTGAGTGGAAATATTTTGTTATGATAATGGAAATCAAAGATGAGGCAACAACGTAAAAATGAACCATTCTTATGTTGTTCATCTAGGATATTGAAACTAATATGGCTCAATAGTGTCTTAAACCTCTGATCTACCTCCCATACGGTCTTAGTAGCTGGCTAACCTCTATGATATATTGGGACCACGACTTTGGTTTCTTGAATTCAACATTCAACGTGGTATTTATCTCAGCTAAAGGAGAATTTTCATTCATCGTAACATATTTCATGTGCCAAGAAAATTCTCTATCTTTTAGCATTGTAAATAATAGTGATTTCTTCATATTTTCATCTGTAATATTCTGCGAACTCCATATCACTTTTACCACAAACTAGAATTGTTTCAGATCATCTGTTCCCTTGAACACATGCATCTTTGGTGATTGGGCCATGGTGAATGTGGGAGGTGGAGGTGAAGGTGGAGGAACAGAATGGGATGGAGTGATGATGGGGGTGGAAGGCTGAGGAATCTTCACAGTGCTTTGCTAACTTTTAGATCTTAGACTTCTTAGGGTAGCGGGGTTGATTTTTCTTTCTTTAGACCCAAACAACAAACAATATCCAGTTTCAACATAAGTACCCCAATCTATTTTGGATATATTACCGCTCTACGTAGAATGAGGTTATATTTCTTCAAAAATCAATCTGAGCGCATCCGTAGTATACCCTTTTCACAAAATAGCATTTTAATCTAGAAATTCAGTGAATTCAGGTACTTACCTTTAGGGCCTCTAAAGAACTTGCGCTCTACTTCACTATAAGACACAGAAGTCTTGATCATGAACTCAGTGATAAACCCTCCAAGGATACTATCTATCCAATAATGAACAACCCTTGTGATCTTGTTATTAATATTTTTCACCTTCTCAATCATATTTGGGGTACACACAGTTAGCTTATTATTGAATCGACCTGTCTACACAACTAGACTTGATATCCACTCGTACAACTCACTAGAAAACGACTCAAAAAATGGAGTGTAAAACCCAGATTAACAAGAAATTGTATATATTATTATTGATAAAAATATGAGATGCTTACAATTGGGAGAGGCCAAGGATTTAAATACAGCCTTATGGCATCCCTTGGTGAAGGGGCATGGTATTTGATCATGCCCTTTTACTTAAATAACCCTAAGACACCCTATTAAAATTACATTAAATAATAATTAATAAGATGTACATAACATTTCCTCTCTCTCAAAAGATGCTTTTTCCTCAAAGCATATTTAATGATGGATGTTGTTAACGAAATGCTTTGGCTTTTTGAGAGGCGGGCTCTTTCCTTTTGAGATGACCCCACATTTTAAAAGATCTTAGAGCATCTTCTCAAGTTCAATCTTTTGGTGATGCAGATAGCGATATGGCTTCTCAATCTTCTTACCATCGGCCACCATTACCTTCATATTGGGCATGGGAAATGTAAATATGTTGAGTCTTTTGGCCATGGTTGAATCTAAAAAATTGTGGGTGCTACCAATGTCGAGGAGAACCATTACGTTGATCTTCTTAATGTGTCCTTTTAGTTTTAGTGTTTGAGGTTGTGATATACATGTCATAGCTGATAATGATACTTGCGGAATGCTTTCGACATCTATTTCTAGAGGGAACTATGAGGCATCTGCATCTGATTCATCGTTGTTAGAGTCATTAGTTGCTTCACAGTTATACATATTATTTGTATCATTTCCTTTAGCACACCTATGCTTAGGGTCCCACTTTTCACCGCAATGTTTTCACTTTCCCTCTCTCATCCTTTGTATTTCCACTTTATATTTTTCTTCTTCACGAAGATGGGGTGGGAAATATTTTGTGTTATCTATATTTTCAGATTGAGGAAATCTTCATCTCGAATATACTCTTTCTAGTTTTGACCAAAATAGCTTTTTAAATTTATTTTCAATAGTTTTTACTTTCTGTCTTGCTAGTTCTATCGTCGTAATGTCATGAAGTTCTAGCTCTACTTTTATATGGGTTTTAAGTCTCGAAATGAAATATTGGACTAGACGAGATTCTGACAATCCAGGTACTCGTGTTGCTAAGGTCTCCCATTCTCGAGTATACTCATCGACATCTCTTTTTTGGCACAATTTGATGAATATTGAGAAGAACTCTTCTTCCTTGATACCTTGGAATCTTTTAAAGAACACATTCTTAAATTTCCTCCAACTAATATCAAGCGTCGTATTTTTCCACCACATATACCAATTATATGCTTCTCATTCCATTTTCATGGAAGCATGCCTAATTTTTCTTCATCACTGTCAATGTTGTAAATCTCAGAATATTCTTCGGCTTTTTTAAGCCACACAATGCTATTTTTTTCATTACCGTCGAACTTGGGTAGCTCGATTTTTGCTCTTTGTAGATATGCTAATGGTGAAGCAAGAAGCGGCTATTGATTAGCAAATGCATTCGGAAGCTGCTTATTTTGAAAATTTTCATTACTATCTTCTTGATGGTGTGGGGATGATGTTTTGTGAGAGTCGGTTTTTTCATGATGATCTTCTGAATTCCCTGAATCGGCTTGATTATGTTCACTATTCGGGAATATTGGTCCTTGCATCTGGTTTATCTTGTCGCAAATGTCAGTTAGATTTTGCATTGCTTAGCTATGATTTTATGTGGACTCGCTATGGTTTAGCC
Organism: Pinus albicaulis; assembly: GCA_034641835.2. Taxonomy (NCBI): domain Eukaryota; kingdom Viridiplantae; phylum Streptophyta; class Pinopsida; order Pinales; family Pinaceae; genus Pinus; species Pinus albicaulis. The sequence continues at coordinate 661,234,182 of CM076579.1, read as the reverse complement.
AAATTTTTCTTTCTATCCAATTTGTTGTATCTTGAAGCTTTTTGATGTCGTTGGAATGTCCTGTAACTTTACCCCCGAGATCAACTAATATTTTGGAGAAGTCATCAGAATTATTATTGATCTTACTCTCAAGATCAGTGAATTTGTTTTGGAATTCAGCCATCAACATTGATGAAGACATCGAGCGTGTATGAGGTGGTGAATATTTATCTGCTAGGCTTCTTCTTTTTTTAAATAATAATAATTTTTATTCTTTTATTTTTATTTTTATTTATTTTTAAATAATAATAATAATAAGTATTATTTTATTATATAAATATATATATATATATATATATATAATTATGGATTGTAAATTATATAATATATTATAATTATTAATAAAAAAAAGATTCGTTCACTTTTTAAAAAAGATACATGTCCAGATTCAAACGTCACCTGTTTTTAAAAAAAACTCATTCACTTTATTTACCTATCATAGCGTTTACAATGGATACGATTCACTGACACTGTGTTTTTGTGGTGTATCACTGACACCGACAATGAGGGCAGATGTGCGAGGTTGGGAGCATCACTGAGGAGGCGATACCGACGGATGGTGGCAGTAGCAGGGTCGACGACGATATCGAAGGATGGTGGCAGTGGTAGGGTCGATGGAGGAAGTCAACGAGGAGGTAGGGAGACTGGGAGATGGTAGTTAGAGCAGCAGCAAGGAGAGTGGGCAGGGAGGAGCGGCAGTGGGGAAGAAGCAGCCACGGGGAGAAGGGGTGGGGAGAGGGGGGCAACAGGAAGAGGGACGAGGAAGAAGCGGTCGATGACAGACAGCGGGGGAAGATGACAACAGGGAAAAAATATGGCAGAGGGAAAGCGAGGAGAAGTGGCAGCAAAAGAGGGGGCGGAAGGGAAGCAACATCAGGGAGAGGGTGGGAAGAGACAGGGGAAACAACTGCGGTGTGGGTAGAGCAGTGTCAAGCAGTAGCTCTGCTGGTAATATCAGAAAGCAACCAGTAACAGTGGAAAGCAGTCACAACATAACTGGCTTTGATACCAATGGAGTGTAAAACCCAGATTAATAGGAAATTGTATATATTATTATTGATAAAAAGATGATATGCTTACAATTGGGAGAGGCCAATACTTTAAATACAACATTATGGTGTCCCTTGGTGAAGGAGCATGATCTTTGATCATGCCCTTTTACTTAAATAACCCTAAGACACCCTATGAAAATTACATTAAATAATAATTAATAATATGTACATAACAAAAAAATCTTGTACAGATATGTATAGATAAGCTTTTGTAACCAATGTTTAGTGGATATGCGCGGGTTTCTGTATTCTTGCAAAAAAAACTCACATTCTTTCAGAATTACCCAATATTCAATCTCTTTCTTATATGGATTCCACATCCAACTATCCTTAGTCAGATCCTGGTCCCAATAATGAAACCATTTCTTGGCATGATGGGGCCTAGACCCAGGTTCAAAGTGACTGTGCAGTCCAACAAAACCCACTATCACTGACCCTTTCGACAACTACCTATTGGAATAGATCGAAGTCTTACCAAAGGCAATATAGGGGGATTCTAGAACCAGGTTTCTACATCCAGAGGGATAAATGATTGTGGCTTTAGGGTTTATCCTTATTTATAGTTCTTCGTAGTTCAGGTATATCAATAATATAAGCGATGTTCAAGACATTTGTTGAACTTACTAATAGACTGTGCAATCTTACATATTCATGCATTAAACAAACTAAACAACCATAAAAAAGATTGTGCTATTCAATTACAGATCAAAACCATTATTCAAGACATATATTCATAAACAATAAGTAAAATAAAAACACATCAATGTAACTCATATATATCCAAGATTTATTTCATTAATAGCCAAATCCTTCTCATACATTCAGTTCCACCCTGCGCACACAACTATAGAGCCTTGTGCACATAGCTGCAGGGGTCTCCGCACAAAAATGTAGAATTTCTAAGGTCTCCACACATAGATTTGCAGGAGCCTTTCCTCTAACCCAACACATAGAATCTGACTCAGAACAATATTACATCCAAATGCATCTCATAATATCTATCATTTAAGCTCCTTGCCTTCCTATGAATTCTATCTAGACTCCTTATATAGGTTTGGAATTTATAATACAATGGTCCAAAACCATGGGCGGAGTCCAATGTTCACAAAATAATCCCATCCCATTACATAATAAGGGGATTTGACCCACCCCAAATCCCCTATGACTCAAAATAGATTCCGCTCCGCACACTCCGCTCCTCGATCTGCTAATTATTTCTTTGTTGCTTACTTCGTGGGGATCCCATCTCCAACACCATCATATTGCTTCCTATTCCAATTCCTTTTACCACTACTGCGAATCCTTGCAGTTAGTTTCAACCACCCCAACTAGGAATTTCCATGCTTTCCTATACCAAGCACATAATTTCCATTAGATTCCAAATAAATTGAACTAAATTCACATCATACCTCATTGGTGGCCCATTAATAAGGTACACTTGCAATTCTATTTACTTCCTATCACAACAAGTCAAACCAAATCTCTTACGAAATCATCATGTATAAAAATATCTCATATGGTTAGCTAAAAAAAAAAACCATTATAAATCAAAATCACAGATCACATGCATAATTTGAACTAAAATAAAATACAGATACTTATCTTTCAATGATTCTTTCCTTCTGACTTTGTTCTTTTTCCTTTTTTTACACACCGAATCAGTTGCCAAACCCAACAAGCACCTAATGGATTTTCTTTAAGCAACAAGGGAATCTAGAGACTAAACTGCCTCAACCGTCAATATTGGAAACAAGGGTATCCCAAGGCTAAACTGCCGTAACCCTCAATAGAAACAAGGATATCCTGAGATGAAACCATATCAACCATCAATATCAACAACAAGGGAATCTAAAGAGTTCACTGTCTCCACCTTCAATAGCAACAAAACTACCCAAGCAATCCCATATATTACTATCCAATCACATTGTACAACATATACATATACAAAGCATAAAATGCAACACATACACCTATACCCATTGTACAACACAACACGTACACCTCCACTCAGTGTAGAGCACAGCATACAAACCTACACCTACTGTAAAACACAATATATATACATATATATACATACAAAACGTACAATACCATACATACACATGTCGTGATACAATAAATGCACAATACTTGTAACACCATACAAAATATACACAACACAACATGTAAGTTGAGTACACAATACCACGTACAAAAATACCATATGTACACAATACCACCTCTACACAACACTACATACACAATGTGTACACAACACCACATGTCCATGAAACCACCTAAAAAACATGTGCACAACACCACACGTACACTGCACCACCTGCACAACATGTACAAAACACCACGTGTACACATCACCAATGGTATAATGTGTACATAGCACCACATTTACACAACACCATATGCACAACATGTAAACAACATGTTATCACTCACAAAATTTGAAACATCATTCGACATATTCTTAGAAGTTCATTTGTCAAAGGTATGGTCATAGAGTTCATTAGGAAATTTAAATTTTTTCATATTAGCCTATCCAAAGGTCCAAACCCACCCCCCGAAAAGGTCACTTTAGCCAAGAATCCTTTCTTTCATTGCGAAACTGCCTAGAAATACACCAACTACGCTACAAAAATAGGTATTCATGTCTATATTTTCAAATTCGGTGCAAGGTGTCAGTTCATGATTAGAGGAGATAGGGTGGAGGTTATTCAAGTCTTTTATGGTTAATTCAAAGGCACATAACCATGTATGAGGTAATTATTACCCTTTTGGAATGTATGTGTCATGATTTAAGCATGAGCTGTCATTTAAAACATAACACCTTATCCTACGCTTCTATTTGTCACTCAAAATTCATTCTTGTGGGTTAAACATCTCAATATCACTGTTTGAGAGCTGCCTCATCACACCAAGAAACTTGCTGTCCATTTTGGCTTTACAAGTGTCACATTTTTAAGAGGGAAACTTGGTTATAAAAGGAGATGGTCATGTACAAGAAGGCACAGAAAGGAGGCTCTGTGGATAAGATATAAGCTCATGGACCTTAAGCTATTTATGGAGGACCCTGGCTTTGCTGAAGCATGCATCAGTTCAAGTTGTCAAAATTTCTATTGGAGCTAACAAGGAAATTGTTGTGTTTTTGGACTACTTGAGAATTAAGTTTAAAGAGAGGATTATTAATGAAAAGAGAATAACCTCTTTCACTTTTCTTACGAGTTCTATCAGTTGGGTGATACAGGGATGTCTTTGTACCTTATTTTCAAAAAACAGAGTTTTCCTATTTTATACATGTTTTTCAAATGCATGTTTTGGACAGCTAGAGATGTTTTTCTAAAACCCAAGAGATTTTTTTCCTCAAAACATTTTTATTGACAAAAACCTCCTCCATGTTTTCAAAATACATCATGTATTAAGATATATAAGCTCTGTTCTAGGACCTATTTTTCATAAAAACAGGGAAAATCTGCAAAGATGTTTTAAATATGAAAGGTGAGATTGATTGCATTCCTCATTAGTTTGATGAGGTCCATAACATGTAGAGGGGTTCATGGCATGCTGAAGATGAAGGTTTTATACCTGGAGGTCATTTTTTGAAGAAAATCTTGAAATCTGGAATTTTTGCACTTTTTCACAATTTCATAGCATTTCCTAGGCTAAAGCCAGGAAAACGCTACCAAAATTTTTGTAGCTGAATTTTTGCTTATAAAACAAATTTTTGTAGGGAAAATGGTAGTAATGACGTGTCATGTCATGATGGACACCATGGAATAGAAAAGAAGCAGAAATGTTGAGTGCAAAAGCCATTTTTTGGATGCTACGAAAGTACACTACAAAACTGCCATGTTTTCATAGCGAGTTTTTTTTTAAGGCTTCTAAGTAGTTTAAAAGAAATTTTGGACATGCGGACACATCCAATATATCAAGGGTGTTTCCACCAAACATCTATGACTTGAAGACCATGCAATTAAGACATCTCATCAACTGAAGCTTTCGTTGAAGATAGCGTCTTGTTTTCCTAAAAAATAGGGTTGGTTTCCATATATTGAGGAGAATATTTAAGCTGTCAAGTAGTGATGAGTTATGTCATAGCCTATTCGAAAATGTGAGGCTTAGTTGTCATATATGTAGCTGTTTTAAAAGGTAAGGTAGTTTTATGTAATAAATAAGAGCTTGAGTCCTATTAGGAAAAAGTATGTTTTAGAGTATAGCTGTCATTTTCTGATTAAAAGACATGTTTTTTTGTTATGTAAGGTGTCATTAGAAGAGTTCTATGAATCTATCCAAGAGGCAGATCATCTCTGATGTAAGAAGGTATATTTAAAGGCATATTATCGAAGTTGTAAAGGGTTGGATATTTTTTGCACCATATGTTGCTTTATGTAATTTTTCTAATATCAGTAATACTGAGGACTTCTTCTTGACAGACTTGAGATTCTCATGGAGTTTTTAATGCCTTTCTGATCTATATTTTTATGTGTATTACTTGCAGTAGATTTCATCTTTATTACTCAGAATTCATATGTGTATGCTCTGACTTCCTTTATTGATGAAATGATTGTGTTGCCCTATGTTCTATGTCTAATTTTCCTTTGTTAGAAACTGTTATTTGCCTCAGCTTCCATGTCAAGGAACCATGCTCACTGAACCTACTGATTTGTTGACTCCATAAGCCCAATGGTTGAAAACCTCTACTCTTTTCAACCTACATACATCAAAATAAAGTTACTTTTCAAATATATTTAGCCATATAGTTTCAGCATTATCTAATATCATAAACCTCTTTGAGAGAGCCCTCTCAGACTGAAGAGGCTAAGCTTTAGTCAAAATCTGGTTTGAAACAGTCACATAGAGTTGTCTGATCAACAAAAAATCAAGTGCAATTTTGTGATAGTATTTTGGTGCATTTGCTGGGATTCTGAAGATATACACCTCCTGAAAACTTTGAAGCTAAACTCTTGAATGTAGTAGAAGCTCAGAAGTTGTTCGAGGCTACAACTACCTTGGTGACTCCTTTGTTGAAGAATTCAAAATTTCATAGATTCATGGTGATTCCATTGGACTTATGAAGAACTCAGATGATGCCATTCTTGTTTCAAGGTATGCATGTATCGATTTTTCAAAAATTTATGGCTTCCCAAATCCTTTTCTGAAAGATACATCTTTTTTATGGAATGGTCCAAAATTCAATGGAGAAGATTTGAGTTTGACCTTGAAGTAGACATCATATTTCCATGACTTTACTGAGCTTCTTAGAGTCAGACATGAAGATATTTTCATCATATTGTTCTATGATTCATTTCAAGGGAAATGTAAACAATGGATTGAAAGCTTTCCTATCAAATCTATTAAGTCATTTGTTGAGTTTTGGCTTATTTTTATGGAAACATGGATGGAAATAACAGAGTTGGTGGTAGACTCTCCTTCCATTCACGGTTTTAAACAATGGAATGATGATTGCACTAATAAGGAAATGGATGAAAATTTTTCTTTGTCTTTTTCTTCTTATTTAAAGTCATTTAAGTGCAAGTCAGAAGATAAGATTCAATTTTTATATGAAGTTGCTAAGAACATTGAAAAAGACATTGAAGTTTTAGAAGATCAAATTCAATCCTATAGTCTTCATGATCAAGATCAATCTTTTCAAAAGTTTTTCATGCCAGATTACAAAGAGAGGATGCTGCTACGTTTCTCTTCTGAGATTGAGGAAGAATACCTTGTTCTTGAAAATTAGTTTGATAGCACACAACTGAAATATTGTGTTGCTGAGCAAAGCATATATGAGTTGTCCAAAGCTGCAAAATGTCTTGAGAATAATCAAATAGATTATGTCTTGTATGATCCTATAGGTGACTACATGGAAGAGTTCTACAGTCCAAATTTAAAGTTATATTTTCATTATGAAGATCAGATACATCTTATGTTGCCTTGGTCATTTCAGTATCCTGTTTACTTTTGGTTCAAGCACAGTCAAGAGGTTCAAGCGTCAGATCAGATCAATGACTGGCTTCATTGGAAGTTTCATGTTGCTTGAATCAAACATGAAGATTGTAGTTGTTAGGGTAGGTAGGAGTGTGTGTGAATAAGCTCAAGTAGACTGAGCATCTTTTCAGTAGGTACAAAGTTGGTTTTTTAGCAGTAATCATCAAGCTTGAGTCCGAGGTGAAGGACATTAGAGTTTGAAGGAAGCTTGGAAAATTTTAGAGTTTTTATTTCTAAATATGGATGGAACTAGAACTACAGGTTCTTTGGTGTACCACAGGGGCACACCATACTAAGTGGAGCCACTATTATCACTCATAAAATTTGAAACATCATTTGACATAGTCTTAGAAGTTCATTTCTCAAAGGTATGGTTATAGAGTTCATTAGGAAATTTAAATTTTTTCACATTAGCCTATCCTAAGGTCCAAACCCACTCCCATTCAAGTCTTTTCATGTCCCATCAGCCATTATTTCATGACATATTCCATTTCCCAAGCTTATAAATCCGAAAAGGTCACTTTGGCCAAGAATCCTTACTTTCGTAGCAAAACTGCCCAAAAATACACTAATTACACTACGAAAAGAGGTATTCCTATCTTTTTTTTCAAATTCGGTGCAAGGAGTCAGTTCATTATTAGAGGAGATAGAGTGGATGTTATTCAAGTCTTTTACGGTTAATTTAAAGGTACATAACCATGTATGAGGTCATTATTACCCTTTTGGCATGTATGTGTCATGATTTAAGAATGAGTTGTCATTTAAAACATAAAACATTATCCTAAGATTCTATTTGTCACTCAACGTCCATTCTTGCATGTGAAACATCTCAATGCCACTGCTTGAGAGCTACCTCATCGCACCAAGCAACTTGCTATCCATTTTGGCTTTACAAGTGTCACCTTTTTAAGAGGGCATCTTGGTTATAAAAGGATATGGTCATGTGCAAGAAATCACACAAAGGAGGCTCTATGGATAAGATAGAACCTCATGGACCTTAAGCTATTTGTGGAGGACCCTAGCTTTGTTGAAGCATGCCTCAGTTCAAGTTGTAAAAATTTCTGTTAGAGCTAACAAGTAAATTGATGTGTTTTTGGACTGTTTGAGAAGTAAGTTTAAAGAGAGTATCATGGATGAAAGAAGATGAATTTTGAAATATTGAGAGAGGTTATTGTAAAGCACAAAAAAAGGAAAAATAATCTCTTTCACTTTTCTCACAGGTGTTATCAGTTGGGAGATACAGGGATGTCTTTGGACCCTATTTTCAGAAAACAGAGTTTTCCTATTATATACATGTTTTTCAAATGCACATTATGGATAGCTAGAGATGGTTTTCTAAACACCAAGGGATGTTTTTATTTAGAACATTCTTATTGAAAAAAAACTCCTCCATGTTTCACAAAATACATCATGGATTTGGAGATATAAGCTTTGTTCTAAGACCTATTGTTCAGAAAAAACAAGAAAAATCTGCAAAGATGTTTTAAATATGAAATGTGAGATTGATTGTGTTCCTCATTAGTTTGATGAGGTCCATAACATGCAGAGGGGTTCATGGCATGCTGAAGATCAATTTTTTATAGCTGGAGTTCATTTTTTGAAGAAAATCTTGAAATCTGGAATTTCTGCACTTTTTCACAGTTTTGTAGCATTTCCTAGGCTTAAAGCTAGGAAAACGCTACGAAAATTTCTGTAGTTGTCTTTTTGCTTCTAAGACCACTTTTTGCAACTTTAAAGGAGGGAAAATGGTAGTGATGATGTTTCATGTCATGATGGACACCATGGAATAGAAAATAAGCATAAATTTTGAGTGCAAAAGCCATTTTTGGACGCTATGAAAGCACGCTATGAAACTGCCCTATTTTTGTAGCGAGCTATTTTTGAAGGTTTCTGAGAAGTTTAAAAGAAGTTTTGGACATGTGAACACATGAAACAGATCAGGGGACCTTTCCACCAAACATCTATGACTTGAAGGCCATGCAGTAAGTTGCTTTCGTTGAAGATAGGGCCCTGTTTTCCTAAAAAAATAGGGTTTGTTTCCATATGTTGAGGAGGGTATTTAAGATCTCAACTAGTGATGAGTTCTATCAAATCCTATTCGTACATGTGAAGCATTAGTTGTTAGATATGTAATTCTTTTAAGAGATAAGGTAGTTTGATGTAATAAATAGGATTTTGAGTCCTATTAGGAAAAGGATTGTTTTAGAGTGTAGCTGTCATTTTCGCATTAAAGCACATGTTTTCCTATTATGCAAGGTTTCATAGGAAGATTTCGATGAATCTAGCTAAGAGGCAGATCATCGATGATGTAATAAAGTCTATTAAAGGGCAGATTATCAAATTTGTAAAGGGTTGGAGACTTTTTGCGCTACTGCAACTTTATGTAATTTGAATGATATCAATAATATAGAGGAATTTTTCTTGACAGACCTGAGATTCTCATGGAGTTTTTAGTGCTTTTATGATCTATATTATTATGTGTACCACTTCCAGTGGATTTCATATTTATTACTTAGAATTCATATGTGTATGCTCTGACTTCCTTTATTGATGAAATGAGTAAGGTTGCCAAGGGTATGTTCTATATGTAATTTGCCTTTGTTGAAAACTCTTATCTGCCTCGGCTTCACATGTCAAAGACACTCACTTTGAACCCTCTTGATTTAGTGACTCCATAAGCCCAATGGTTGCCAGACATGCTCTTTTCAACTTACATACATCAAAATCAAGTTACTTTCAAATAGAGTTAGCCATCTAGTTTCATCATTTTTTTTTTTTTTTAAGTATGACTAATTCTATTATGTATAAAATTACTGGTACAAAAATGCCACAGTGTCAGCTTGGTGATCCTAAGCACTGGGCTTGATAATCAAGTTATTCAAAGAGTTTCTGGATCACCCAGGATGGGAAACCAGTCCTTTTAACCACAAAATCTGAACTTCCCTTGAGAGGGAAACCGGTTTTAAGTTCATACAAGCTAAACTAACATGAGAATAAATACTAAAATTAGAAAGCTGCTGTTGCAGCAGAACAGTAAAGCTTGGAAGCATAAGATTCCTACAATAACTGAACAAAAAAACCTGAGTAGCTTTGCAGATGCTATCCATGAGTTGGAGAGGGATGTTCCTCGATGATTCTGTAGGCGAAGGCATCGCTGCTTTCCTTTTGTCCATCATTGAGTGCGCTCTCTCGACCAGTACGCCCCATCGCCATGCATTGCTCGTACTGAGAAGGAGGAGCAGAGGTAGCTGGAGCTGCGCATGGAAAACTAGAGCCTGGAGGGGAGAGAGGAGTAACAGAATGGGGCGGAGCCAAATTTGGAACTTCTTCATGAAGAGTTACAGTAATAAAAGCTGTGAGGGTGGCGTTGCACGACGTGCAATCAAACCGGAGCTCAACTCGCTGGGAGGTCTGCCTGATGGTGGGTCGAACGGGGCGAGGAGAGACAGGAGGGACCGGAGGGAGTGAAACGCTTGGAGACTCACGAGCTGAGGGCGGAGGGGCAGGATCAGTGACGGAAGCAACGTGAGAGGCAGGAGCTTGAGCTCCGTCTTCCTCTATCGAGGGATAAACAGAGCCATGGCTTAGAGGAGGGCGTCGTTGATTAGATTGACCGCGACTGGGTTCGCGTCTACACCTCATGCGTTCACGGAGACGAGGCATGGTGACAGATGCTGGACGGGGAGGACTAGGCCTAGAAAAACAAATGGAGTAGCAGGGGAGAAGTGAAAGGTCGAGATGCCACAGGACTGAGCTATAGGAGCATAAACCAGACAATTGATACCATGACCAGAGGAAGAATTAACACTGCACCACGGACTGTGAGAAAAATGGAAATCCGGATCCGGTTCAAAGCAAGCGACGAACAATGCGGGAAGCGACATTCATTCTTGCAACGGCATCTGCGAAGCTGGAGAAGAAAAATCCCTTGCGAGGGGGAAAAGGAAATCCATGGCGAGTCGACGCGCCGGTCGAGCCATTGCAATTTGCTCCATCGCACGGAGAATCTCCATAAACATACGCACGAGTTCAACTCCTCCGACTCAGACCTTCACGCAAGGTGGTGCATTAAGGGCGTTATAAATTGCCCGGTGCAGAGCCACATGGAGAGCTGCAGAGCACCACAGGAAGTGCACGGGGTGCCACATCCCCAAGCATGCATTAAACATGCGCACATCCATAGCCATCTAGTTTCATAATTATCTAATATCGTAAATCCCTTTGAGAGAGCCCTCTCAGGCTGAAGAGGCTAAGCTTTAGTTAAAAGGTGGTTTGAAACAGTTACATAGAGTTGTCTGATAAATAGCCAATCAAGTGCAATTTTGTAATAACACAACATATTCACACAACACCACATGTACCACATGTACATAGCACCACATGAACGCAACACCACATGTACAATCATGCGCACCGCACCATATGTGCACAACACCATATTTACAACCTGTATACTTAACCATATGTACATAGCACCGCATATACAACATATACACTACACCAAATTTACATAGAACCACATTCACTATATGTACATAGATACATATGTACATAGCATTGAATATGCAACATATACACTGCACCAAATTTACATAGAACCACATTCACAATATGTACATAGCCCCATATGTACATAAAACTGCATATATGACATGTACTTAGTACCCAACACCGCATAGTAAATCATGCACACAACACTATATATGAAACATTCACAGAACATCATGTATGCAGAATGCACACAACATCATATATGTAAAATTCACACAAAATCATATGTACACAATATTGCATATGCTACATGTACACAACACTGATACTACACATCCTAAGGCTAAATTGTCTCCACCAAACAACGTTACTTCTTGTGTCTTTTCCATGCTTGTCCTGCATGCCCCAAATCGCACTGCTTTCATTCCGCTGATGTATCCTTCAATGTTACCTATCCTTAACATAAAAATAGGAATTGTATAAGAATATAATATAAAATCATATCCACATGATATATATATATATATATATGTATGTATGTATGTATGTATGTATGTATACACACACACACACACATATATGTATATGTATATGTATATGTATATATATGTATATATATATATATATATACATAAGAAAATCATGATCTCTAACGACCCTGTTAGACAACTACATACATACATACATATATACATGTTTACACATATATTCATCAACATAATTATGATCTCACCATAATTAACAGATATCATAAGGTCTAGGTTTAGATAAATCCCTCTATTCATGCAATGCATGCACAACATTGAGAAAAATATTTACAAACATAGCCAAGGCATTTGACACCTCAAATACATTTACTTTACCTTTTCTATTACCTTTCACATGATTGTCTTTCCACTGCCCATTTACCCTAATGAACCCAACCAATCAAAATCGCTATCATATTCTTTCCTTCAGTTTCCCTTATACATGCACCGAGCTTCATCCAGGTATTATATTACCTGTTGGGTACCACACAACTCTCCTCGATCTTCACTAACTTTCCTCTTTCCCCAATCAATTCCCAAGACCCTCAAAACATAAAAGGCAAGAACCAAAAGCAACCAAGAAGAAACCATAAAAACCAATAGAAATACGACACCACAAACAAAGTTGTATGGCCATATAATAGACATAAACAAAGCCTCAATTAAACATGACAAATAACAAAATACCAAAAGCAAACAACTAGCAACAAAACCATAACTCAATCCACATGGCTTCCCAAAAATTCAAAAGGAAATCTCAACTTGATACTTCACCAAGATTTCATGTCAGTCTCCTTGCCATGAAAATCCTTGTATCATGCTACCATAAACACATAATGATAGTGTATAAATAAATATAACAATATACCCTCATGATTGATTTTTCAGAAATTGATCCACACAATACATATTTGAATGTTGACGTTTCGAGTCTACAGCAAGGCCCATCGTTAAGACAAAGGTCGAGAAAAATGCAAATGAGAAGGAGAGCTATAAATAGAGGGACAACAAAAGTAAGAAATAGATGACATAATGGAATGTTAAAATTTTTATTTTATAATTAAATAAAATTAATTTTAATTAAGTTAATTTTTGTTTAGGTTAATTTTTATGTATGTTTATCTGTAAAGTGTTACAATGAATTTTGTTTTTTATATAATTTTAATTTTAATTTTAAATTATTATTTCACATTTAAATATATGAATATATTTAAATTTATATTTTGAAAACATTAGTATATTAAATTTATTTTAATATATTAATATTTTTAAAATGTTGATAATTAAAAATATTAATATATTAAATTAAATTTAAATATATAAATAAATTTAAGTGTAATTAAATATATTGCCAACAGGGGCATGGTCTAGTGGCTAGCGGATGCACTATTAAGGCGTTCAAGATGTGAAGCAGGTCACAGGTTCGAACCTCTTCTAAACCGGGGACCATTCTTGCAGGATGGGTGATTCCTTGAGAGGTTATAGTGGTAGCTGGGGGGTTTGACCCCACGCCTCATGTGTGAAAGCTGTCTGATGTTTCCGATTCCTATAACTTACAAAAAAAAAGTATAATTAAATATATTAATATGCTTAAAAGTTTAAAGAGTGAATTTAATTTATTTTATAATTAATTGTTTAATAATAATTAAAATAAACCATCAATGGCTAAGATATTTTATTTTAATTAACCATTCCTTGATTATTAGCATTAATGGTTAATGATACTAATGGAGGAATGAGAGGGCCAATGGGAAGGAGTAAAGGCAGAACTAGTTTTTAAAGGTTGTATTTTTGTGTAAGTAGAGGTATCCAGATTCTACTAAACTCAATCTCAGCATCTCTGTTGATATTGTTGGGATGTTTTATGATATTCGGTGCTTCACAAATCTTCCTCTTATAGTAATGGTTCTCTTTGGAGATTAATTCCATGTCCTAAAGGCATATATGATGACTAGTTTTTTTAGTGTGTTCTATAAGATTCATGGATTTAATTCTTCCATTCTTGATGTTAGCAATGTGCTCTTTGAGTCTAGTTTTCAAGGCTCTTTTAGTTTCCCAATGTAACACTTACCACATGAGAATTTGACTTTGTAAACTCCTTTATATTGGAGGTGATCCAAATAATCTTTCACCGATCTCATCTTTTTCATGATAGTATCCAAGGGTTTGAACAAGGTTGATATGCCTTTCTTTATAAGAATTATGGCTACTTTTCCATTGACACCCTAGATGTATGAAATATATATCTTTCCAATAGGGTGGGTTTGAGAGGAGAATGAGGTAGGATTAGTGGTGGATTTGGATTGAGAATTTTTTTATTGCTTTATTGACATCTTTGATCTTATAGTCAATGTTAACAAAAAACTTCTTTAGATACTTTATTTCTTCATTTACATACTCCTTGTTAGAAGTTCTTAATGCTCGTCTGAAGACTGTGTTGAGAATCCCCATCTTCTGGGCTGGATGGTGATGTGAATCAACATGGAGGTAGTGTTGGAACAGGGTCTCCTAACAAGATGCGAAATCGTTCCTTTTTGGTTATTTTGGATTATATTTAATATAGAGTAGGGGTTTTGGGGCGGGTCAAAGCCTCGAACGCATTGTAATGGGTCAAAGGGGTAAACTAGGGGTCCAAAAACCATGGGTTGCAGACCATAGGAATCTTCAAACTAGATTGTTATAAATAGAGAGGAATTTCATGTTGTAAGGGATAGGATTTGATGAGCTATTGATGTAATCTGTTGTGTAAGCGATCTGTTGGGGTTTTTGGGGAACAGACTCCTACTAGCTTTGTGCGCGGAGATCCTAGTCAAGATGTGTGTAGACCCTACTGTTGTGTGCACAGGTTGGGAAGGCAGTTGTAAGGAAAGGTTGATGAATGAATGAATATGCAGGATTATTAGATCTGAATCTATGAGTACTATTGAATGAATTGCTGGTAATTACTGTTTTATGAATTTTCTGTCTTTGCGATGTGAAGGTCCAAGGTAATCTGAAAAGAATGCAGTCTTTCTTGCCTTACCCTTCCTTTCTCAAGGTGCGGAAACCTGGTTCCAGCACCCACCCATACTACTTCGGGTGAGACCGTGACCTGCGCAAGCAGGTCACTACCGAAAGGGCTAGTAGTATAGGGGTTTGTTGGAAAACCTTGCACACCGAACCTGGGTCAAGACCCCTCAAGCCAATAAATGGTTCCATTGCTGGGACCGGAAGGGATCTGAGAAAGGGATCAGGTAATTACAAGAGAATACTAGAAGCCTGAAAGAAAAGAGATCGAGGACTGGTTCAAAAGGTAGATCCAAGAGTTTACAAAAAAAGAAAACCAAAGTGAAAAGTTAACGGCGGAAAGGTGGAAAAATAGGTATGTTCTTACTAAAAGCTACGAAATATTCTCTGTAACCTTTGCAATTGAGCTTCAGGAGTGGTTGGCCAAGCTGGTAGAATTAAAAAAGTGCTGGAAGGATGAGCGAGTCACTCAGTGGACTCCAGATCTGCTTGAATAGCTGAAAAAAACGATAATACTATTACATGCACGATGGATCACTAGGTGGATAGTGTGCTAGGAGGCTTTGTGATAGAGTTTTCCATTGACCAGTTTGTATCATACTCTGAGGCCGAGCGACGATTCTTCAAAGGATTTCGGGGTAAGTTTCTGAGGACGTTACCATTACTAATCAAGAAGTTGGTGTGCGAGAAGAGCATTCTGTGTAGCCATATCGACTGAATGACCTCGGATCCTGACAGGAGCGTGAAACATAGTGGTAAGTATTATCAGACCAACCTTGACGGAGGAAGGGCTTCCTATAGCCTAGTGAAGGAACCAGCTACATCACCACCTAGGGCACGCAAGGGTAAGAATTCGCCTATAACATTGTCCCTGGATAGTGATATGGTTGCGCATTTGAAACTACCTACCTTCAAAGGGGTAGGATATGAGGACATGGATCGATTTTGGTTCATTGCGGACTCTGTCTGGATTGCACAGAATGTGGCAAGTGATACAATAAAAAAGGCGCATCTGTCTTTAGCATTTGAAGACAGACCTCTGGACAGGTATATCCGATATGTTGCCTAGAATGGAACTGCCCCCATTCAGGATATTAAGGATGCTTTGAAGCAAAAATTCCGCAAACTGAAGTCTTATTCCCAGTTGGTAGCGGATGTAAAGGATTTCAAACAAGGTGTGTCTGAATTAGTATGGGAGGTGGATCAACGGTTAAAGAAGGAAATGAGGGAAGGAGGGTTTGAGTATGATGATAGACAACATACAAAATGGTTCATCGCCATGTTGTTAGCTCATCTATGCACACCAATGAATCAACAAACCTTTGAGTTGTAGGAGAAAGCTGTAGAAGCCACTATGAAGTTAGAAGCTACTCCCCAAGAAGATACCTCAACAGGAGTACAACAGATCCAGGAAAAAATTGGGGCTATGCACATAGAGATACAAAACCTACAAAAAGAGCAAGGAAAAGACATATGCACGGATCTCTGGTGTATACGTTGTCGAGTGTCTGGCCACACAAAGGATCAGTGCCCTCTACTAACTGATTATATGCATGCCAGAGGACCTAGCCCGCTACACCCAGGGGTATGTAGGGAACCTGTCCTAATGCGGCCAGGATCAAGCCGATCTGCGCTATGGTGTGATGATTTTCGGGTAGCAGGCCTACATGATATGAACCATTGCCCTCGGTTGGGTGCGTATGTCCTAGAGCTGAAAAAACAATGGTGCTGATTTTGTCGATTCATAGGACATGAAGAGTATAATTGCCGAACGTATGACTTTACGATGGATTGCAGGAACCTATATCGGGTGCAATTAGACCCTGCATCGCCAATAATGGCTGCGCACTTTGGAGGATCACCAGCCCAAGGCAGAGGAGGTTAGGGAGGAAGCGCAGGACGAGGACGAGGTCAGCTAATCTGTTATAAATGTGGAGAAATAGGGCACTTTGCCAGAGAATTCCCTAATCCCACTAGGCCATCGTGTAAATACTGCAAACAGCTAGACCATGAGGTAGAAGACTGCCCAATCTTAATAGCCAGAATGCAGGAAAAGAGGCCTACCCTACGGAGAACATACAGAGGGTTAAAACTGAGCTACGAGAAGCAGATCCAAATGTAAAGGTCATAACACATAGCGGGTTGGACACCAAGGGAAGCAAAGAGGTATACTGCGAAGAATAGGCACCGCTAGTAGCCCCTGCGCAGTTTCAAAGCAAGGAAGAAATTAGGACCTTTTTGAAGGCATGTCTGAAATTGTTTAGGAACCCGTAGGCTGTAAGAAACCTCCTAGATTTAATGAATACCTGCGCAGCTCAACCCACCTTGATTCCTGAGACCAAGGATGTGCACAAACTGTACAGCTCTAAGAAATGCATAGGGAGAGAAATGCGACTAACTGCACAAATCAGAGACTATGAAATGGATCAGGTTATCTTAGATCTTGGATCTGATGCCAATGTTTTACCTAAATAGACCTGGCAACGAATGGGGAAGCCCAAATTAGAATGGTCCACTATCTAGCTATGCATGGAAAATCAACATAAAATCATTCCCTTGGGTAGGTTACCAAAATTTATGGTTGACATTGCAGGGGCAAGGGTCCTAGCTAACTTTGAAGTAATTGAGATAGTTGAAGATGTGGACCCCTACCCTGTGCTCCTTTGACTAGATTGGGCAATGGACATGGGAGGTATTATCAACCTCAATAAATGAAGCATGGTGTCTGAAAGTGAAGGCACACGTGTCATAGTACCCCTAGATCCTGCAGAAGGTGCCCAGTATACAGAGCCTGTCCATACGAAGGAAGAATTAGATCATATTTATAAGATCACTGCGCAAGATGAAGATCAAGTTAACCCCATAGATGAAGGAGTGCTATGTTGGGAAAAGGATAGTGAATGTTTTTCTGATTTTGATGAGGAGCTGGAGAATTGGAAAAGCCGACTGCATGAGGTTTCGGTGCTTCGCAACCTTTAGACCATCAGAAAATTCCGTCGCATCTCTACCATAGAAAGAGCCTCGTCTTTCCAAGAGGGCGTAGATGACACTCAGAAGCCTGCGAAGCCTAAGGGTTTCACGGAATGTAGGTTTGAAGCACTACCGCTAACCCGATATGAAGCACCTACGCAGGGACCTGTCTCCCCTACTCGAAGGAAGTATTGGAGTAGGGTGATCCTGCGTATAGAGACTCCCTTAGCCATATGGGCGCCAAGGTCGATCAACCCACGTGGCTACATGCTGATGCACAACACTCAAGGGTGCACTCGACCCTTGCCCAACCAAACTTACCAGAGTACTGCTAAACTCAGCGTGCATAGGATTATGGACCTATCCACAATCATGTGTATTCGGGAGAATCCGCGAATGTCTCGAGAAATAAATCACCTACAGACATATGACATAGTCGTCTTGCACAAAAATGCTCCTTCCATGAACAACATAAATGCTTCTAAAAGACTCTCGATCGGCTTTCAGGATCACCTTGTGTCAACCTTCCGTTGAAGTACGAAAATGCCCTCAACGTGTCAGCGACGCTCTGACATTACATGGACATGACCTTGGACATGAAGGAAGAACATTAGCTCATCCTAAGTTAATATGAAAAGACACTCACAAATGTAGAAAATGGGTGGAAGATCATCAATATCACCATTTATGATAAGCATGGATCGACAACTCACAGGTACGTGCCACATGCGAGCTACCTCGCCATTAAGTAGCCTTGGTTGGGTCGTAGATAACTGGAAGACGTTGGGTCGGGCTATTTATTCAACTATCAAGTGGCATTGGCTACCTGCATTATGGTTTTTTATACTTATTCATATGTTATATAATGCTCATCTCTCTGTTATGGATCCCAACTTGCAGGAGGAACTGATAAGAGGACCGGGGGACTCCAAGTGCAGTAATAGGAGTGCACGCAGGTTGCCTCCCAGAAGGATTAGCTACGAACCAAGTTCGGCAGGAACGCTATGGTACCGAGACCTTCTGCGACATCTCTGTCATTTCCAAACATCGCCTGTTAGAAGCAACGTATGTTTACTCCCTCTGACTACCATAATTCACACTTTTGAACTGAGTACTGGGGACATTCAAGTAGACTTAGTGCAACTATCTACTATAGATCTATAAATACTGTCTACTATAGTAATGCAAGAAGTGCACCATCATGACTGAGAAAGGCACAAGCAGTATGTCATTCCTCCAGAAGAACGAGCCCAACGAATTGCTATGGTCACTAATGCAACATGCATTATTCAGGAAAAACTAGCTCAAGGATCCCAATTTCTTGAAGAGGCTACTTAACTATGGATGAGAGCACGGTACCACCCCATGCTTCAACATGCCCAATGGGAATTGAAGCAGGCAGAAGATGTGCTATATCAAGTTCGGGCCTCCACACCTCCCCCCGCCCCCGCGCAGTGCCTCGCCGCCATACACAGGACTGAGGACCTTTGTCACTCCAAGAATATTGTGTGCAAAAAGTTGAAACCATGGTCTGATGCTGCAGTCCAGCTTGTACATGATGCGCAGTCCACCATTGCACACTTCCACTGGTTGCTGGAACGAGTTGGTTCGAATCTTGATGGGCTTGCTTCTCTGACGATGATCAATATTGTGCAACATGCTGTGGCCCAAAGAAAGGAAGTACTTCCACCACTCCTTCGCACCTTGGCTACCTTGCGTGCATAGATTGAAGGTGCACCACCAAAGTGACTCAGGATGAGTCACAAGATTGTGTTGGGGGGACTGTTCAAATGGGGTCTCTTAACAAGCTGTGAAACCAGTCCTTTTTGGTTATTTTGGATTATATTTAATATAGCGTAGGGGTTTTGGGGTGGGTCAAAGCCCAGAACGCATTGTAATGGGTCAAAGGGGTAAACTAGGGGTCCGAAAACCATGGGTTGCGGAGCATAGGAATGTTAAAGCTAGATTGTTATAAATAGAGAGGCATTTCGGATTGTAAGGGATAGGATTTGATGAGCTATTGATGTGATCTATTGTGTAAGCGATATATTGGGGCTTTTGGGGAACAGAACCCTGCTGGTTGTGTGTGCGGAGATCCTACTCCAGCTGTGTGTAGACCCTGCTGCTTTGTGCACAGGTTGGGAAGGGAATTGTAAGGAAAGGTTGATGAATGAATGAATATGCTGGATTATCAAATCTGAATCTGTGAGTACCATTGAATGAATTGCTAGTAATTACTATGTTATGCATTTTCTATCTTTGCACTGCGAAGGTCTGTATATTGAATGATTGGATCTGTTCCATGTTGGTTATATCTTTCTACGAAAGTCTGTGTATTGAATTGGATCTAGATCTATTTTGTTCTGGTTAGTTAGCGTTGTGTTGATGTTATGAAAAGCATATAATTGTAGATCTAGTGCATATGGATGCAATTGGATACATATTTAACCATGCGCAGAAACAAGGTAATCTGAACAGAATGCAGTCTTGCTTGCCTTACCCTTCCTTTCTCAGGGTGCGGAAAATTGGTTCCAACACCCACCCATACTACTTCGGGTGAGACTGTGACCTGCGAAAGAAGGTCAATGTCGAAAGGGCCAGAAGTATAGGGGTTTGTTGGCAAACCTTGCACACTGAACCTGGGTCAGGACCCCTCAAGCCAACAGGTAGTTATCGGTGTGTGCCTTATTTATGTATACTTTGTGACCCAATGATCAATAAATTTTTATTAGAAGAATAATGTAAAGGAATGGAATGCAATGTTCTCTTCAGTCTCCATTGTGAATTTAATGTCATTAGAAATATTACTGAGGTGTTTAACAAAGTTGTCAAGATCAGAATCCGCATGGGTCTAATCCACATTGGTGTTGTCAACAAAACGTATCCAATACTTGGCCTTGAGAGGGTAGGTTTCCAAGGAAATATTCTCAAATTTATCCATTTTTTTAGTGTTTATCAGTCCTCTCAGTCACCAATGATAAAATTATTCTCTTTCATATGGTTAATAGGGTCCTAGGGAATTTTTTTATAGTTCCAATAGGTTTTCAAATAAAAATTTGATCATTGGTTAGTATATCTAGGTCATTACTGCTCCTTTCATTCTCATGGTCAATACAAATCATCATGGTTAGGTCATTATTCTTTGAAAGAGTGTCTTGGTCATGTTGGTCATCATTCTACTTATCTTTCCATATATTGTCATCATTAGGTCATATTATCAGAAACATCATGTAATAGGTCATATCATCATCAAAGTCACCATTAAAGGGAGTATTAATAGAGAAAATTATTATATAATGATATCTAAAAATGAATTTTTATCTTTATTAAGATGTAACTATGTATCATAAAGTTTGAATTTGTATTACACAAGAAATCAAGTCAATTTGTGAAAAGACAAGGTGGGTTCACATCACCGCCTTAGAGAAAATCGACCCTCCAGCCTATAAGAAGACCCACCAAGCACATATTTTGCTCATTTCTATTTCATAAGACATCTCTCTACCATAGAAATGCATTCCATCCCTTAGAGAAAACAAATTTCACCTTGAAAAGTTGAATTTTCTTGCTGCGTTGTGCTGCGTTTTTCTCCAAGGTGTTGTGTTTTTCTCCATGAAGAAAAATATTCCTTCTCCAAGGGTTTCTTGATCATCAATAGGTTACAACTCATCAAAAAAAAGTAATTGGGTTACATTTTATCCTCACATACCTCTCTTTAGCTTCATTTTCTACTTGAAAGTTAAAAAAATCACCCTCTCCTAAGGTTTGCTGCATTTTTGGTCTCATAGTGTCTTTGGTCCATTTGATGAGAAAAAACCTAAAATTAATGCTCATATACCCTCCCTAACCTTCCATACACCTTCCTTGACATTTCCCCTCATCTATTTCCCTCATTTTCTTGATTTCGCTACAAACCCTAGCCTACACTACACTTTCCTAGGCTAGGACTCTGTTTTGCATTTTTATACCCCTTCTCCTCACTCATTTCCCAATATTCCACTTCCCCACACTCCCTAACATCTATCCCTAACCCCTTAAATCTTCCAAGAATTTAGACACCCTCAAACCCCTTCATCTCCCTAAATTCCTAAAACTACCCCAAATCCCATGTTTTCCTAAACTAAACCCTAATTCCCCTTCCTAGTGAGCTAGGGTTTCACATGGATTCAAAGAACACTGTTCAGAGGAAGCATAAAGGAGGTCAAATCATCATATATAAACCCATTAGAGTACAGGATATCATGGCTCCACCATTTCTCAAGAAGTCATTCCAGGATATAGGTTGCCTTATTTTTTTTCAAAAGATTGAAGATTGGGTTGCAATGATAAATCAAAAAGCACCTTTGCTACCCATCTAAGGACGGATAAGGTAACAATTGCAGAGGTTGTTTTTACTATTTCTGTAGAGGAAATTTCTATAGCCATTGGGATCCCAAACCATGGAGAGCTGTGGTTCAAAAGGAGAGACCTGGATATTGAAAATTATAAGATGTTTTTGAAGCCTCCATACAAAGATGCTCCAAAGCATATTTTTCCTTTTAGACACTTGATTGATAAGCATACCCATCTCATGAAGATTATCATGAAATATTTCACATGTGAGGGTATGTTTTCAAGGATATATCAGTACCGTGTTAGAATATTGATGCATTTCACAGGTGTTAAAGCTCTTAACCTACCTCACTACCTCTACAAAAGCTTGGTAAAAATGGGAAAAAAAGTGCATAGAAAAGAGAAAGATCATCATGCAAGCTTGTTCCATGATGGCTTGGTGAAAATAATTGTTTTCCATCAACTTACACATGTCAACCTATCTTGGGGGGGATTCAAGCATTCAACCTCTCTTTTGCCTACTCCAATTCAATCAAGCAAACAGTCTACACCATTGACTTCACCAAGACAACAAGAATTGGATTCCACAAGAAAAATGTAACAAGAACACCTACAGATGAATTGAATAAAATATATACCAGAGGAAAGAGGCTGATGTTTGCTCCTGATAGTGTGGAAGGGCTCAAGATACATCAATGGAAAAAGAGACATCATCATATCAACATGAGGCCCCATTGCAAGAGGAAGAACAGTTACATTTTGACACTGACATGGAATACCTAGAGATGCATGAGGAAGACAAGTCACCAGAGAATATTATAAAAGAGAAATAAACTGAAATCAGAGACCTCAAGGACAAACTATCAAAGGAAAAATTCATGATTACATTCATGATTCATTAGGAGAACAATCAACTCTAGGTAAAGCAACTTTTTCTTAACAAACCCAAGGCAGATTTGGAGAAGGAGGATTGCAAAGGTAAATCAATGATTAATGTTAATGAGCTCGAGGATAAGGAGGTGAAAATCAAACCAAGGAGGCCAAGAACAAGAGGTCTGAAGAGGCGTGAAGAGCAAGAAACTGAATGATCTCCATCACTAGGTCAAGAGGATTTTGATGATTTGATTGCAACAAAAATTTGGAAAGATAAGGAACTTTGGCTTGACAAGGTAAATTTTCACTTGGATAAGCTTCTTGAGAAGGCCAATAAGAAAAAAGAGCTCCAAATGCACATGGAAATGCATAACTGAAATAGAAACAAGATTTCTCAAATCAGGGTCAAAAGCTTGAAGAAGAAATTGAGGAAAACCCTAATCAAGCAAAAGAAGAAGGATAAGATTGATTTGTTTGTTGAGGCCTCCCTCATTGCCTAGCACACCATTTTCAACTTAAAGGGGCAAGTCTGGACCATTTTTGTAGAGATTTTGAAAATCTTTGAAATGTTGGTGACTTTTGGCTAAAACAGAAAAACATAGTCAACCAAAAGCGCAGAGCCTTGGTGTTGCGCTTTTCCCTGAGGCCTCCAAATCACCTGAACTCTACATGCTTAGATAGCTTATGACTTGCACGTGTCAGCTATCTTGTTTTTGTGCCATGTCAACTTTTTGGGTGGAAGAAAAATGCAAAAAACATGCTAAAAAGCCACTTTCTGCCACTGTTTTCACCTTGGCACTGTGCTTTTGGAGTGACCTTGGGAGAATCCATTTTTCTCAGCCTTGGAGAGAAAATTTTTCTTGATTAAGGACTCTATGGACAACTATACATCCTAAGTTTTCCAATGGTACCTTCAGATCAAAATTTTCAGCACAATAAGTCGCTCAAATTTTCCCTGCAAGTTGGCGTTGTGCTTTTCCCTTAATGTGCTGCACTTTTCCGTGGAGGTTAAATTTTCTAGTTTTATCAGTCAAACTCGGTTCCTAATGATGTAATTTCTCTTGTTTTGAGTTGACATGATGAATATGAATGTAATTAGTCTTTTTAATGTAAATTTGATGTAATTATAAAGGTCATTAATGGTAGAAAGGTCAGTCAAACACTAAAAGGAGAGTTTTTTTAATGTCCCTAGTCTTAGGTTTGGTTAGAGAAATTTGTGTGAATTGTTCCTATCAAGAGGGATTCGACCCCTGAGAGAGGGGAATATGGTTTTTGGTCTATATCTAGCTGGTTTTCACTTAGATTCAAGGTTGGACATCAAAGAGTAGAAGGCTTGGAGCTTTGTGTACAATTCATATTTGCAGAAATACAAGGCCAATTGTAGCTATTATATAGGGATTCATGTGGTATGATTTTGTGGTAGTGTTTTTCTTCTGTAATTCACTATTATGAATGATTAGTTCATCTTCTTTCCATATCTTTTCTTTTAGTGATCTTCCTATAAGATGTTAAACAAAATTCACAAATTTTATGCTTTGTTTTGGTAGGAATTTCATGTTTATGTTATTGATCTTCTGATAAATGAAATCATGTTTGTCATTCTCATTTTGAACCTTTTATTTTCCACCCTACACTACAATTGACAACCTCAAAGTGTAACTAAACATACCTTCCATGCCCCTTTGTATTCCTATAACTAAAATATTTTAGATCCGACCTTGTTTCCTTGGCCTCTCCTTTTGATCCAGCTAAAACCCTAAATTTCAAAACCCTAGAGCTTAATACCTAGCCTAATATCTTTTTATCCTCTTCAGTCATCTTTTTTATGTAAGATCATAGAGAGAGCCCTCTCTTATTTGGTAAGGCTAGCTACCAAATCCTAAGTGGTTTGAGGTTACCTCCTTCGGTTTCCATTCTCAGGCTTGGAAAACTGAGGATAACACATGGAAAGGTTTGCTACTATGGGGGATAATGGTGACCCCATAGCCACACTTGTGATCTACTTAAAGAACTCACCTTGGAAGGTGAAGAAGGTAGAACATAAAAAAAATTCAACAAGCATTGCAGTCTCTAGGTCTGCCAACTTGTTAAAAACTTCAATAGCTTCATTAAGAGGTATTTTCATGAATAGTTGTGTTACATCAAAGCTTACAATCTGACCTTTACAATGCAATCGTATATCCTTGATAAACTCCTAATAGTGATTAGAATATTTAATATAGGAGTCAGTGTTTCGAACAAGCAGGGCAAGGGAATTTGCCACATATTTCGCTAATCATTATGTGGGGGACCCAATTGTGTTTAATATAGGCCTTAGGGGAACATCATTCTTGTGAATCTTGGGAGCCCCATAAATTCTAGAGGTGATCTTGTTGCTCGATAAAAGGCACTTTTTGATCCCTTCATCAAGATTGGATTACCTTATGGCTTTCTTAACCTCCTTGATAATGCGGGTAATGGGGTTGTCTTCGATCTTTTTGTAACTGCTGCTATTATATAAATGGTCCTTCATTTTCGCGAGATAATCAACTTTGTTCATCACATTCGTAACTCCTCCTTTGTTAGCTTTTAGAATGACAATTTCTTCATTGCTTCTAATTTCTTCATTGCTTCTAAGGCTTTTGAGAGCTCGAACTTGACTTCTACTTAAGTTGTTTTTGGGGGGCTTTGATTTTCTCAAGATAAACGCACAGTCCTGCCTAATTTGTTATTTTTCTTCATCCCTTAGATTTTGAATCTCATCCTCTAATTTACATATAATTTGTTGAGTCGATATGCGTCTAGGAGCTATTGCAAAGTTCAGCAACTCAAGTTCATGGATATTCAATTCATACGAGGAAATGTTAACAATTTTTTTATTTTTTTTTTAATGTTATGCGAACTTTGTATAAGATGGTCATTATTTTTCGCACTCACCCCACCCACGCTGGAGCCTAAATTATTATTCAATTTATTAACTATTATGCGAAGAGGGCCACCATTATTACCACGCTCACCTATGCTAAAATATGAATTATTATTAACTTTATTAAATGTATGCCTACATCGTTATGTATTATATTAATTGCTTCAGATGTCTTGGATTCCAACAAGGTGTTGTCCGAACTACACAACGCGATGCTAACCGAATTATCCATGTTACAAACCCGCACACTTATTCGTTTATCCGTTGAATGTTCAACTGTGGTGCTGCTACCTTTTGAATACACATTTTTATTTAGCTGTAATAATCCACATGTGACCAGAGCCAGACGGTTGGTAATGCTAGAAATTGGAGCTGCCATCGAGAGGTTAACGAAATTATTTTCACCCTGCATTAATTGAGCATGATTAACTCAGGTGTCAACGTTATTATAATTCAAATTATTCCATTGTATTAATGGAGTATCTGCGAGGGGATTAAATAAGGTGTAATTCGAATTGTCATTCCCCTGTAAATTCTCGACCTCGGAGTTGTTCCGTTGTATTAATGAAGTATCTGCGAGGGGATTAAACGAGGTGTAATTCAAATTGTAAATCCACTATAAAGTCTGTACCAGGGTTGGATTGCTGGAACTGGCTCCGTCGTCTTCGAGGTTTATAATATGAAAGCTGTTACGCTATATTAATGGAGTTGCAAGGGGATTAAATGACGTGTAATTCGAATTTTCTCGCTATAAAATATCGACCAGGGTTGGATTGCTGGCACAGACTCCTTCTTCTTCGAGGTTTATCAGCTTAGAGCTGTCTATGACTCCGTTTATCAGTCGCTGGTTGCTGGTTGTCATCGATTAATTTATTGTCGTGTCTGTCCCTAGCTGTGCGACATTTTTTTTCTACTTTCAATGTAGTGATTGCATCAATGGAGGACCATAAATCAAAAGGAATAAGATGCGCAAGTTTAAGGTGTATTGTGTAAGCCTTGGAAGATATTCTTTCAAGCACGAATCTCACTCTTCAGATTTCGTTACGAATTAGGGTTCTGCCAAAGTGAGCGAATTTTCTGCTGTTGTGGAAGTTTCGAAGTCTTTGTCTCATATCCACAAAGGATGGAGTGAGATTGAAGTCCCCGCATTGTTTTAGAAAATTAATATCAACTTCTCTTCTCTCAATTTTAACCCTGAGCTTTTAGAGAGAGTGAACCTCAAGCCATGTTTCCATTCCATACAGGAACTTATTAATGTTTGTAGATTTTAGTGGGGTGGATTCTATTATTGAGTTGTGGCAAATTGCCCCACATATTTGAATGTCCATTTTTCGTTTCAACAACAAGACCCGTCGTTAAAACAATGCACACGATTCATGAACATAAGAAGGAGGCTCTTATTATGAAGATTGACTTACACAAGGCATCTGATACAGTGGATTGGTCCTTTATCAGACCTGCTCTTCTCAAGGTGGGACTTTCTATGGTTTCTATTTGATGGATTATGGCATGTATAAGCTCTGTCAAATATGAAGTCCTTCTCAACAGTTTGCACTGCTGGAAGGGGCCTTAGACAATGATGTGCATTGTCTCCGCTCATCTTTATTCTCATTATGGACAGTTTTAGTAATCTCGTGAAGATAGCAAAAAATGAGGGTTATTTTGAGGGCTTATCCTTTTCACCTACGGCATGCATTACTCACTCTCTCTTTGTGGATGATTTGTTGGTTTTTGGGAATCTAATTAGGAACCAATGGTTTTATCTGCACTTCATACTTACCCGGTTTGGAGCTGCCATTGGACTGTGCATCAATAGAGGGAAATCCATCCTTTTATATGACATGGGGGATATGGATGAAATTATCTTCATTGTTGGATTCTTAGGAGTTCAAACGAGTCATCTTATGTAGGGCTTCACCCATCTTAGGTTTAGACTAAAACCATGTGCTTATAAAAATCGGGATTGGCTTTGGCTGCTTGACAAATTCAGGAATAAAATTATGAAATGGACAAACAAGTGGCTTTCACTTGGGGGGCGATATATGCTGGTTCAAGCAGTTTTATCTCAACTTATGGTGTAATGGACTTATTTTTTCTACCTTCCGGCTTCCATTGTTGGGAAATTAAATGCCATTATATCCCAATTTATATGGGCTGGAAAGAAATTTCACTTATGCAAATTATCACATATGATGATGCCAAAGAGATATGGAGGCTAGGGCTTATTAGATTTACGAGTTTTATCCAATGCATTGCTCACTAAATCCTTGTGGCGTGTTTTAAATTGCCATGGGGCCTGGTCTATGATCATTTTCCATAAGTAAATACAGGGTGAACCCCTCCTCACTCTATATCGCGGTAACAGCTGGCCTACTAATAATTCTTCACTGATCTGGCATAGCTTTACGAAAGTTATGAAAATGCTAGGTAGGAGACTAGTTTGGTGCTTTGGTAATGGGAAAAATATTCTTCTCGGTATTGATAGAATCTTGGGGACGACTGCGAATGATGGTATCTACCCTTTTTTAATTCATCAACTTAATCATAGAGGAATCTTTTACTTATTTGATCTAATTTCATACTGGGAACATGGAGGACCGATTTGGATATTCGCTCCTTTAATCAGCCTACGGAGTCTGGATACAAGTGCATGGGAAAGATACAAAGGCTTACTTCAATCGACGGGGTTATCTTACAAAAGAGAGGGGCACAAAATCATATGGGGTGGCATTCAACGGGATGGATGCATTTAGGTAAAAGATTTATATTTACATATCATTAAAGAGTAGAATGTGGATTGTACCCCATCTTTGTTCCATGAGGCATGGCAGTGGAGCATACAAACAAATATTATGATGTTTGGTTAGTTATTATGGAAGGGGAAAATTCTTACATGGGACTCCCTTAAAAACATGGTTATCAGGGGTCAGGAAGATGCCCATTATGTCACATACATGATGAGACTGTATTGCACCTATTTTCTCATGTAGGTTGTCTCTTCGTATTTGGGGATTGTTTACAGTTCTCCTCGAGGACCGACCATCATGGTGTGGGCGGCCACAAAAGGTAATTATAAACCCCTAACTTTTTATGTTTTCTGGGAGATATGGTGTGCTCGAAATCAATTAATTTTTCAAGATATCCCAGTGGAAATTTTAATGATTCATGGAAATATTATGCCATGGATGGGGGATCGTACTATGCCATATCTGACTGTCATTGATTTATCTATCCGTGGTCTTCCACACCATATTACTCTTCCTTTGATCTACTTTGATGGGGCACATAAGGATGGTTTATGTGGATGCAGGGCATGGATTAAACTTGCAAAAGAGGAACATTTTCATATATATTGGAATGGTGGTTCGGGATCCAACAATAACGCTGGGCTCATGGCCTTGTGGAGTGGGATTATGGTGGCTTTTCATCTTAAATTAGCCTCTATTCACATATATGGTGACTCAAAATTCATTATATATGGAATCTCTGGTAAGTGCAGGATGCACAGCCAACACCTGAGGAGATGGACTGAGCACGTTTTTCATATCCTTTCTAAATTTCAGCCCTACACGATGCAACATATCTTCCGAGAGAACAACATGAGGGCTGACTACCTCTCCAAAAAAGGCTTGGAGGCACCCTTCGGGTCCATTCTAGTCACACACTTCAGAGAATCATGCCAGGTGGCTTCTTATATCTTCCCTTTACCTTAACTATTTTGTCATTATCTGCAAGCGAGCCTGTGTATGTTTATCAAGCGATCCAGTATCTTTTATTTCATCTGCAAGTGAGCCTGTTTTTATTACAAGAGAGCTGGAACCTAATATCAACATCTGCAAGCGAGCCTCTGTATGTTTTAACAAGTCAACCGGTATATCTCATCCTTTTATAAGCGAGCATGTATTATCTTTAATAAGTGAGCTGGAACCATTTTGTCCTCTCTATATTTATGTTTTCGTTTTTGGGCCTCCTTGAACAGCATCATGATCGATCACTGGAATTCTCATTTGGATGGTTGTCTTATTCTCTTTTTTGTGTAACTAGAGGCACATTATATTTTGTGCACTATTTGGTTTTCATTTCTACATAGATCTTATGGGTCTGTCTTTTGGATGTTATGCACAACTTCATATAGATTGAGATATATTTCACACTCACTAGAGTATGGTGTTGGGCACATATAGGGGACTGAGTAAATACTATGTAATAGAACAACTTTATGTTGTTGCATCCGATTTCGGTGGGAGCGCAACTATTTTTTGAGATTAGATCATTTTATGAATCATCTTTCTTGTACAAGACTTAGTTATGATGAGGAAATGTATTAGATTTATGTATTGTTTTAATAGAACACCGTTTTTTCTTTCCTTGAAAAAAAAAGACCCATACTTAGAACAAAAGTAAAGAAAAGAACAAATCAGAAGGAGAGTTATAAATAGAGGGAAAACAAAAGAAAGAAATGGCTGACACAATGGAATGTTAATTTTTTTTTTTTTTTTAATTAAATTAAATTAATTTTAATTGGGTTAATTTTTGTTTAAGTTAATTTTTACATATGTTTATTTGTAAATTGTTACAATGATTTTTTTTTATATAATTTTAATTTTAATTTTAAATTATTATTTCATATTTAAATATATTAATATATTTAGATTTAGATTTTAAGAACACTAATATTTTAATTTTTTTTTAATACATTAACATATTTAAAATGTTGATAATTAAGAATATTAATATATTAAATTTAATCTTCTTCTTTTTTGTCAAGTGGTATGAGTTCATTATAGATTGCATCAAGCTTGATATGTGGCCTTAGAAACCACAACCCAAGTGCATCTAAGCCCTCAAAATCACCCAAGGATCGCACACGACCATGGTCACAACAACACCAAGCTAACTGGGTTTAACTTGTCTCCTCCCCCTAGCACGGGCGTAACAACCTCCGTGAGGTTTGATCCTAGGTCGCCTTTCTAATGAGGCCCATCCTCAACTGGTTGTGCTAATGGGAATTGATTTATATCAAATTCAATTTAAATATATTAATATGATTAAAATTTCAAATATTGAATTTAATTTGTTTTATAATTAATTAATTAATAATAAATAAAATAAACCATTCCTTGATTATTATCATTAAAATTTAATTATATTAATGGAGGAATGAGAGGGCTAACGAGGAGGAGTAAAGGCAGAAGTAGCTTTTAAAGGTTGTATTTTTGTGTAAGTGGAGGTATCCAACTTCTGATAACCTCAACCCCATCGTCTTCGTTGAGATTGTTGGGATGTTTTATGTTCTCCAATGCTTCACACATCTTCCTCTTATAGTAGTGGTTCCATTTGGAGATTAATTCCATGTCCTCAAGGCATATATGATGACTATTTTTTGTAGAGTGATCTGCAAGAGATGTGTTGGGTATATGACCAAAGTCCCACATTGACTAGAAGTGGGGAGGATCATGGGTATATAAGGATGGACACATATCTCCATTGGTATGAGGCCTTTTGGGGTAAAGCCCATAAGCAAAGCCATGAGGGCTTAGGCCCAAAGTGGACAATATCATACCATTGTGGAGATATGTGGTGTCTAGAATCCTTACAAGTGGTATCGGAGCCATGCCCCGAAGTTAGCGAAGTGGATGAATCCTCGAATGCCGAATGAAGGTGGTGGGCCCCAATAATATCACGATGGGATCCATGGATGAGCTCGGTTAGACAGGTGGTATGCTCCGGATTCTTCATGGACGTGTCCTGGTCCCAACACGGTGAAGAGGAGTTGACCTGGGATAGAGCAAGCTCTCGAGGCAGGTGGTGCTCCATGTAAGGCGTGTGCTTCCAACGCATTGGAGCGGAGAATCCTGGTTGGTAGAGAGTGGACGGATGGATAATCGTTTGAGGGGAGGCTCGATGGTCCTTTGTTCGAGAGGAGGATTGTTGGGTATACGACCAAAGTCCCACATTGACTAGAAGTGGGGAGGATCATGGGTATATAAGGATGGAAAAATATCTCCATTGGTATGAGGCCTTTTGGGGTAAAGCCCATAAGCAAAGCCATGAGGGCTTAGGCCCAAAGTGGAAAATATCATACCATTGTGGAGATATGTGGTGTCCAGAATCCTTACAAGATGAGGATTTAATTCTTCCATTCTTGATGTCAACAATGTGCTCTTTGAGTCTAGTTTTGAAGGCTCTTCTATTTTCCCCAACGTAACACTTACCACATAGAATTTGATTTTGTAAACTCCTTTCTGCTCAGGGTGAGCCAAATCGTCTTTCACTGATCTCATCTTTTGCTCGATAATATCCAAGGGTTTGAACAAGGTTTATATGCCTTCCTTTCTAACAATTTTGGCTACTTTTTTAATGACACCCTGGATGTACGGAATATATATCTTTCCAATAGGGAGGGTTTCAAAGGAGAATAAGGTGGGATTAGTAGTGGATCTATATTGGGATTTTTTGATTGCTTTACTGATGTCTGTAAGCTTGTATCAAGTGTTCAAGAAAACCTTATTTATATACTCTATTTATTCATTTACGTGTTCCATTTCATAAATTCTTAATGCTATTGTGAAGAGTGTGTTGAGAACCCCCATTTTCGTGTAAGATGGTGATGTGAATCAACATGGAGGTAGTTATCTGTGTGTGCCTTATTTCTGTGTACTTTATGACCCAATGATCCATCACTTTTTATTAGAAGAAGAATTTCAAGGAATGGAATGGAATTTTTCTCTTAACTATCCATTGTGAATTTAATGTCATTATAAATAATATTGAGGTGTTTAAGAAATTTGTCAATATCAGAATCCCCACGGGGCCAATCTACACTTGTGTCGTCAATAAAAAATATCCAATACTTCGGCTTGAGAGGGTAGGTTTTTGTTAGTACGAATATTTATTCGAAGTGTACAAAAAATACTACTTTAGCTACGCATAACTTATAGCCCTAACAATAGAAATGACTACTAATATCTTCAGATCTGCAATTAGATGATCAAGAAAAATGCTGCAACAATCTAGATCTATGCATTAGAAGACATTAAACAGTAGAAAAATAAGATTTACTTCATAGATCCAATAGACAAGACAAGAATATATCCAATGAATACTTTTATTAATGGCACTTGGGAGGAAAACACAAGAGGGTGTTCCCTGTTCTCCTCAATGGGATGGGTTCTTGTGAGTCCTCAACACTTTAGATTTATAACTTCTCTCTCTTGATGGTGTAGAAAACCTAGACAAAAATGGAAAAGTATGGCTTGATTATGGATCAATAGCCAGACCAAGTGTTGAGATCCAGAGTGATATTTAGGCAACAAAAGGTGACAAATGAATGGGAAAACCCTTCTATTTATAACAAAATATTGAGTTAGTCTAGAGATTGGTGCATAATTAAAATATTATTAACTAAATCTAGATCCAACTTTTATGGAATATTTTATTATATTTGTTGGAGGGAAAAAGAATTTGACTTGAGTCAAATCCCATTATTTGTAAATAATAAATAAATAAATGATTTATTTATCATTTTAAGGATATGGTTGAGTAATAATCAAATAAATAATGATTTATTTAATTATTTGAGGGTGAATTAGTCATATTTAACATAGCATATTATTTAAATAAGATTTAAATAATTATTCTTCAGAAAATAATAAGATAAATAATGATTTATCTAATTAATTTCTTTGTTTTGGGTTAAATATAACCAGAAATATTAATTAAACAACTGTTTAACTAATTATTTCTTGAGGAAAATAAAAAATATATATATTTATTTAATATTTCCTTATGGAGTTTCCTATTTAGACCATAAAAAAATTAACAAAGGTGATTTACTAAGTTATTTTCATAGTGAAAGAAATTTCACTTGGAGTAAAATTGGTCTTACATGATGTACTTGGGTCCATCTAATGATAATAGGTTAGATGACCAAAAAATGATGTAACAGATTGCCCCCCAGAGTGTGAGCATTAGGAGCTAATCGTATGACCGAAGTACGTTGTAAGAACTCAATCACTAGACATTGAAGGGGAAGTCAAAGAGAGAGAAGTATAAGGTAAACCAAAGTGCTGAAAGACCTAGACCCTGAGGAGGTGAATTGCAGGCGCGACACGTCTTGTTGAGTGAGTACTTGCTATAGGCAGCGAGGGAGGCATACCTATGCCCTCCGAGGCAATAGTAAAAACAATAAGCCGCCTGGAAAACCACAGAACACAATAGTAAAGCATATGCTGGCATAAACATGAGCCAGATAAATAACATGATAATGAATCCCATATACATATTGTGCCTGGGATAACAACCAGGACTTGTACAACAATAACTGAGTACATGAGATACAAATGCAACACATATGCCCCTGAAAATAGGAAAGGGTTCTGAAAATCTGATTGATACATGCAAAAAAAATGGCGCTGCAAGTGGCTAAGGCTGACATCATCAAATGTATGGAGCTGCATCGAAGGCTATGATGAAGAGGTCATCTGAGTGTGTGGGGGGGTACCTATAGGGCCACCCCCTCATGAGGGTTGGGACGTCTCACACAACTCGGGAATCATAAATGTCAGCTGCTGCATCAAAGAACCATCGAGTATATGGATCTCGATCATGCTGAAAGGAGTTGGAGCTGAGAAACAATCAAGTCAAAGGGCAATAAAGAGTCCCTTTTCCTGATCTAAGGCACCTAACTAGAGTGGAAGTTGGAACCAAGGTATACTTCCCTCTAGACCTGTCTTCTGGAATAAATGAGCTATTGTCCACAGAAGGAGGTCCTCCATAGGTGAGGTAATAAGGGATCCTCAACTAGGGCATGAGATAAAATAGTAGAGTAACTGACAAACTGACACCAATGATGATGATGAAATGGAGGGGAAAGAGTTGCGAATGGAGAACTTCCCTTGTTAGAGCATAAAGGGCACGGATGACCTGGTAGCAACTGACACAACATCATGAGGGATAGGGGACAATCGCACTGAAGGCCATAATGTGCAACACGAGAGATGGACCAAGCAATGAATGATGGGGGACTGTGGTGAGATGTAAAAGGGACTTGAGATAGACTCCATGAAAGCAATGACGACTCAAATCGAATGCTCTAAACAAGGGTAACTCGATGGTGCTTCCACATATAAACAGGGGCCGATGGGGGCCATAAAAGCATGAGTACCAGATCGTGACTCATGAAGAAAGTCGACACGAGCATGGACAAGTATGGAGGCAACATGGTGCCCTCAATACAAGTGTTGCAAGTGAAGAAATTTGATTTTTGTGGAAGGGTGAAGTGGCGCTTCTTGGGAAAATGTGTCTCGGTGAAGTATAAAATCACTAAAAACTAACAGATACCCATTTGAGGGCTCAGTGAGAGCTTTCCAACAGTGTGGACGGTTTGGTAAACGGATCTACGGTTGGATTGCGGCGAGTGAAAGAATAAATAGGGGTTTCTATTTTAATAAGGCATTTTCCCTCCCAATTCATTCATTTGCATGTGGAGCTATGGTGAATGTGGAGAGGGGAGAAGGCCCTAAATCTGGTAGTGATCGTAGCAGATAAACCGACTGTTGGAATCAGGAGCTGTTAGTGGTAGGTAAGAGGCCTAACACCACTCTTTCTTTTCAGTGGATTAAAAGTTCATATTAAGTCGCTAATGCTTAGTAAAAGCCCTCTACTCCTCCTCACTGATGGGTTGTACTTTTTGGGGAAAAAACTGCGACCTGGGTAGCAGGTTTTGGCTAGATAAGTGCGACCTGTCCCAGGTTAGGGCCTGAAAAGTGTGACCTGTCTGGGAGGGGTGTTTCGGTGCTGTTTTTTGGTTGAGCACTAGGGTTTTTGATGAGAAACAATATTTACTCTCTACATGCTGATTGATATGATGGTTTTGTGTAGGTATGGTAGAATTACAAATCAACTGGAGAGAGAGAGACCTGGGCGCATTGTGTTCGGAGATTTGGAAGGATCAGGGTGTTTGCAGTGCTTTGGCCAGGTTTTGGGTTCTAAAGCTTATTGAGAACCCTTTGATGAGAGCTGGGGAGCCCTTATTGGCCTGGATTGTCGACTACTGGGACCTATACCATGAGGTATTTATAGTGCAGGGGCATTGGATTGAGTTGACGGTCCAGGATATATATTTCCTGACAGGTCTCCCACCACTTGGGATGGCAAGGAATAATCAACCAGTATTACCGCGTGGGCATAATATCATAGAGTTTGTAGAGTGCCATTGTCATCCAGGTCTCCAATTCAAGGGGACTCGGATACCCATCATGGATTTGGAGAGGTTAGAGACTTGTGCTGTGGTTACAGTAGTGCTGTGGATCCTGGGAAACTAGGCACTCCATCACATTACGGGGGGACAGATGATGTTCCTGGAGAGTGTTTTGAGTGGGACCTACTATGGGTGGACCCAGATGATGTTTTCGTCGTTGAAACGACAGTTGTTGCTATGTAAGCGGCAAGTGAACCATGACTGTGCGTATGGTACAATTTTGTGCTTTTTCTTCTTTGAGAAGATCTTTGAGAAGTCTCTTCCCCATATTGCATTATTTTCAGAGGGCATATGTAGGAGGAGTTCACACTGTGGATTAGAGGGTGTAATATTCAGTGAAGGGAGAAACCTTTCACTTTGAAGATCATTGGAGGAGGTTTCTTCATCTTTTGAAGAATTTATATCCTTCTCCATTTTCTTATTGTTATTGAGTTGTAACTGCTACACTACACTCCAACATTTTTCCAATTTGTACATTTTGGCCAATCCCTTGGATGATTGTTGTAGTATTGTTTTCCGGGGTTGAGATATTGCTCCAAAAATTTATTTGAGCTTAATATTGCTATATCATTGTGTCTATATCATTTTTCATTCATTTCTCACTATGTACTATGCAATCATAGCTTTTTTCTGGGTTGTGTTGCTATGCACTTTCACTTTTGCATGTACATCTGTCTTGGGGCTGATGTGGCCTATCTTAAGAGGTCTTTCCTTAAGTTCTTGTATGTATATTTGTAGCTGCACATAATATAATGGCTATTCTCTCTTCTTGCACCATATGTATTGATGTTTCACTGCTGCTACTGGCTGGAGTTCATGTATTACCGTAGCTCTCCCTTTTGAGCATTGTTTGAGATACCTAGGAGTGGAAGATCTGAATAACCCACCTAGGGTTATTTCTTTGAGCTAATATTCTAGAAGTGTAATGTATAAAGGGTAAAAAAAGGGATCCAAGTCCCCTTTCAACTTATTTTTTCATTTTCTTCCTTATACAACGTCCCCTTGGACCATTTTGCAGAAATTCCTGAAAAGGGAATATTATAGGAGACTAACGCCTGTGTGTTTTGGTCTAACGAAAATTGTGATTCCAACAATTGGTATAAAGGAGAAAGGTCTCGAGTTCAAAACTCACTTCGATCGTGTTGGGGGGGGGGGATATTTTTGGAAATTGGGTTCAACGCTCCTCGTGTGTTTCACGACATGGAATAATTGACTCTCATGTATCCTAACTCTGATTATTGTAACAGAGACTAACGCCTGCGGGTTTTGGTCTAACGAAAATCATGATTCCAAAAAATTTGACCCCCTTCTCTCTTTTACGAGCCACGACTAGAAGAGAACTACAACCCCCTGATTTCATCACTAACTCTTACTGGTAGGAAGCATCGACTTCCTCATTGAAAAGATCCAACCCCGAGTACCACTGCGGACAACATTTCATAAATTTTCACACTAGACCCACCGTCGTCAATACATCACAAATTGGAGGTCTCTTTTCATCAGATTTTCAGGCTAGACCCACTACACTCAATTAAGCTTAATACCATACATCAAAGTAAAACATATAACTATACCAGATCATTAACTGAATCATCAATCAACCAATCAATCACAGATATTTAATCACAATCAACTAGTAGCACAATCAATACTCAAACAACCTAGATCTATATGAAGACATCATTGATAGACAGTAGAAACACAACAAAACTAATTAGACATTTTCTTCAAAAAATTTCAGCAAAACCCTAGCTTGCATACGCACCTTCCAGAAGACTTATTCACATATGTATTCTTTTATCCTGAAACCAAGTTGCGTACAGATATCAACATATTACTGAATATATACATGAATCTGTAGAACTAAACTCGCGTGTATATGCACCTTCCTCGTGTCAAACTTGCATATATA
The DNA here is from genome assembly GCA_034641835.2 of Pinus albicaulis. Taxonomy (NCBI): domain Eukaryota; kingdom Viridiplantae; phylum Streptophyta; class Pinopsida; order Pinales; family Pinaceae; genus Pinus; species Pinus albicaulis. Next base: position 661,195,835 of record CM076579.1, on the reverse strand, counting down.
ACTGAATCATCAATCAACCAATCAATCACAGATATTTAATCACAATCAACTAGTAGCACAATCAATACTCAAACAACCTAGATCTATATGAAGACATCATTGATAGACAGTAGAAACACAACAAAACTAATTAGACATTTTCTTCAAAAAATTTCAGCAAAACCCTAGCTTGCATACGCACCTTCCAGAAGACTTATTCACATATGTATTCTCTTATCCTGAAACCAAGTTGCGTACAGATATCAACATATTACTGAATATATACATGAATCTGTAGAACTAAACTCGCGTGTATATGCACCTTCCTCGTGTCAAACTTGCATATATATATATATATATATATATATATATATATATATATATATATATATGTTGATAGACAGTAGAAACACAAAAAAACTAATTAGACATTTTCTTCAAAAAATTTCAGCAAAACCCTAGCTTGCATACGCACCTTCTAGAAGACTTATTCACATATGTATTCTCTTATCCTGAAACCAAGTTGCGTACAGATATCAACATATTACTGAATATATACATGAATCTGTAGAACTAAACTCGCGTGTATATGCACCTTCCTCGTGTCAAACTTGCATATATATATATGTAAATAATTTAGGACTGCGCAATACTTCAAAACTTAAAACTTACTCAGATCATACCCTTCACTACAGCAAACAAGTTCCAGATCACATAACTAAACAACTCATAACTAGATCATGCAAAAACATAGTCATTTCAGGTCTATAGATCCTGATCCATCATTGTATTCATGAGTGCATATTTATTTCAGATCTATAAATCAACTATAGCCCATACCATAGAAATATACTTCAGATTAAAGCATTCATTCATTATCCTTACTCATGCACACTTAGCACTTTGACATTCACCTCCTTATATAGTTTGAGCCTTAGTTAATACCATGAGCCAAAACCATACAAGTGCTAATGGTATTCTTGGATGGGATCAAATAACCATTATTTATCTTAATATTGTAGGCTAATAACATGGTAAAGACCCCTGATATTAATAAATTAGTGTGCCAACACATATACAACTTTGTTTCTTTGTCCCCGCATGTATACACGACTTTTCCTTGATGAATCCATGTATGGATATTCAATTATTTACCTTTAATAATCTTTTGATTATGACTTGCAAACCTATGTCCCATCATTTTTTCATTCTGCTCCATCAATGAACTCTGTTACAAGTGGTTTGACATCAAGGACAACACCTTTGTCATAATGCTAACAATCTCCCCCTTTGGACTTGATGGCAACCATATTGGTGTTTGACCACCATAACCTGAAGATACATGTTAGACATATCAATATACCATGATTCAAACACCAAGTTACTCTCCCCCTTTGAAATCAAGGGAAAAGGGTGGAATAATGCTGAAATAAGGTTTTTCATTCTTTTGTAGATACAAGAGCTCTGTAGATATAATTTGCACTATACTGACCTTGTTCCCCCTAAGCACATGATGAATCTTACAAATATTTTCAATGAATTACATGACTCAAAAACTCATCATAGTATGACATTTCCTATCACCAAGGACTCATACTTACATCAATCACCCAACGAAGTGGGGCTACATATTTGACTCAACTACCCAACCAAGTGGGATTACATATTTAACACAATCATCCAATCAAGTGGGTTTACATATTTCACATGACCTCAGAAGTGCATACATGACTCAATATGAGAATATTTTCATGATAGGTCTCAACATGACCTTTACAAATATGAATTTTGTAACCAATAACAAAGGAAATCAATAGAGAGAGATCATGGAACATAATTGAACAATCATTATAAACATAATACCAACAATGAATTATACTCTACAAAGCTAATGCTCCCCCTAAACATGTGTTTCCTGTTCATTGTCAACACCTCATCAAAGCATCTTCATAAATTGGATAAATATCAATGAAAAATTATAACTCAATACCATATTGGTGGACTCTAGAACAATAAAATCATAACTGTCATCACCATGTCAGAGTTTGATATTGAGGTTGTCGCACTATTTTTATGTTAGATAAAAACATGCACGACTGTCTGGAAAGAAACTCGCGTATATAAACGACTATACTTAATGAAACTTGTGTACAAAAAACATCCTTATGAATTTTCACCTGTAGACTGAGCAGACTAGATTAACAAAAAAGTGAGGCAAAGACAACTCCCAGTTTCTATCTAAGATATTCAAATACTTCTCTTGGGATAGCTTAGTAAATATATCAAAAACTTTTATTTTTGAGGGAACATACTCCAATTTAACTTTTTTCTCAAACACTTCTTCTCGTAGAAAGTGATACTTAATAGGAATATGCTTGGTTTTGGAGTGCATAATAGGATTTTCAAAATACTAATAACACTTGGGTTATCACATAGTATGGATATGGGTGGTGAACATTTAATTTGAATATCTTGTAATGTATGCATCATCCAGAGAAGTTGTGTGCAACAAGATGTAATAACCACATATTCTTCTTCCGCCATAGATAAGGAAATGGAACATTGTTTCTTGTTGAACCAATATACTAATCGGGGCCCCATATAAAATGCACCTCCACTACTGCTTTTCTGGTCATCAAAATTTCCATCCCAGTCCACATCTATGTAAGAATCAAGAGTAAGATTGGCATTTTTAGGATACCATAGAGCAAGGTCTTGAGTTCCTTGGAGATATTTGAATATTATGTTTACTCCCTGAAGATGCAATTCCTTTGGATTTTCTTGGAAACATCCAGCATCCCAACTCCATGCATGATATCTGGTCTAGTACATGTTAGATAAAGCATATTTCCAATCATAGACCTGAATTCTAGTTGGTTTATAGTGGGAGAATCATCATCAGAACTTAGGTTACATCCTATAATCATTGGAGTACATATAGCTTTGCAGTCTTCCACCCCATACTTCTTTAGAATCTACTTGAGATATTTTGTTTGTGAGAGAAAGATTCCATATTTTTCTTCTTGCATTTGTAAACCAAGATTTTTTTTTAGTTCCCCATGTAAAGACATTTCAAGTTCTTGTTGCATAACAGAAGTAAAATTTTTACTCATAGATTCTTCATTACTACCAGAGATGATTTCATCAACATAAACAAACACTAATTAGCAGTTTATCATCCTCAAATTTTGTGTACAGGTTACTGTTTGCAAATCCTTTTCTGAAGCCTTATTGTTGAAGATACTTTTCAAGATGATAATACCATGCACGTGGAGCTTGTTTTAGCCCATATAAATCCTTTTAGAGTTTTCATACAAGGTTTTCATCATTCCCAAAAATGAATCCTTCTAGTTGTTCTATATATACTTCTTCTTCTAGATCTCCATTAAGGAAAGCAGATTTTACATCATTTTATAAACTTTGAAATGTTGAAAACTTGAAAATGAAAGAAGCATTCTTATGGCTTTAAGTCTGGCTAATGGTGCAAATGTTTCTTCAAAGTCTATACCTTATTTTTGAGCATAGCCTTTACAAACAAGTCTAGCTTTGTTTCTAATTCCTTCTCCATTTTCTTTCAATTTATTTTTGAAAATCCATTTTGTCCCAATAATTTTTTTATTATGAGGCCCTGGAACAAATTCCCAAGTATTATTATTTTCAATTTGATCAAGTTTTTCATCCATGGCCTTAACCCAACATCAATATTTACTGGTTTGATTTACATTTTTTGGTTCAATGGTGGATAATAAAGCTAGATAACTAGGATCCTACAAGTGCTCTTCTTTTTTGTACCCCTGATTCCTTTTCTCCTAGAATTTGAGATTCTGGATGATGATTTGGAACATACATGAATGAAGCCTTTTCTTTATCTGACATGTCTTCTTCTGATGCTTCATTAATTTCTTCTTATATATCATTGCGATTTGATGTGGGAAAGCATTCATCATAATCATCCTATTTTTTTGTTGTTACCCTTTTGGGAGCTGTGCATGCTTCATCAATCACAACATCAATACATTCAAAAATTTTCCGAAGTCCCTTATTGTAGCATTTGTATCCTCTACTTCTAGAAGAGTAACCAAGAAGTATTCCTTCATCTGTTCTAAATTCAAACTTACCAAGTTTTTCATCATTATTTTTTATGAAACATTTGCTTCCGAAAGCTCTAAAATGCTTCATAGTGGGAGGCTTAGCATACCAGAGTTCATAAGGATTTTTATCGCTATTCACATGAATATGAGCCTTGTTGAGAATATTTACTGCAATATGTGTAGCTTCACCCTAGAAGGTGTCAGGAATTCCAGACTCATCAACGATAGAATGAGCCATTTGTTGAACTGTTCTATTCATTCTTTCCCCCACACCATTTTTTTGAGGAGTTATAGCTACAAAAAAATGTCTTTTTATGCCATGTTGTTCACAAAAATCAAAGAATTCATCCAATATGTATTTTCCTCCTTGGTCCAATCTGAGACATTTCATTTTTAGATATAACTAGTTTTCAACGAATGCTTTGAAGATATTAAATTTATCAAATTCTTCATCTTTGTTTTTCAATAAACCGATCTGGCCCATTCTAGAAAAATTATCAATGAATAAGATATAATATTGTTATCCATGAGGTGAAATTTTCCTTACAGGTCCACACAAATTAGTATGTATAAGTTCAAGATGCTTACTTGCTAATCCTTCTTTGGCATTGAATTGAACTTTGGTTTGTTTACCAAATTGACATGACTTGTATATGGTACTTTCTGGTAGGGTGATGTTGGGTAGATCATGAAAAACTTTGATCCTACTTGATTTTCTTATTTGAGAAAAACTTAGATGTCATAACCTTCTGATCCATAACTATTTTTCCAATGCTTTGTCTAGGTAACATTGTTCGAGGCCACATTTCAATATATACATATTTCTTGGTGTTCTTGTTCCTTTTATTATGGTCTTTGCTGTGTCAAGTCCACGAACCACGCATTATTTTGATCAGAAAACCACCTAATGTCCATAGTCACACATTTGGCTAACACCCAACAACTTATGCTTTAATCCATCAACATGCATAAAATTGCCATCTTTCACCTTTTCTTTTAGAAAAATAGATCCTTTACCCTTAATGACAACAGGGGAGTCATTTCCAAAAGTGACATTATTTTCTTTTTCTAATGCATTGTATGAAATGATTTTATCTTTATCATTTGTCATGTGTTTTGAACATCCGCTATCAATGTACCATTGATTTTATTCTCCTTCTGAAAATAAAACTACCATTGATTTTATTCTCCTTCTGCAAATAAAACTATGCCGCATCTTTCGGATTGTAAGTCCTTCTTTTTCCATAACTTAGAATTTGTTGATATTTGCTCCTTTAGCTGTAATTGGCTCCTACATTCAGATTCCTCATGTCCAAATTTATTGAAAAATGAGCATTCAACTTCATATTTAAGAGGAGAGAAATTGTTATAAGTATTCTTCTTGATTCCTGTCTCATTCCTTTGTTTTATTTCTTCTCTAGTCATGATGGTTTTTTATGCAACACATTGAGCAGCTTTGTGACCAAAATTATGACATGAGAAACATTGCCAATTAAAGAAGAAATTTATGTGATCGTAGAACCTTCTAGTTTTATTTACCTTTTGACTGATGCTTCTATTATTGTTCATCCTTGAATTAGAGTGAACATGGTTTACTTGTGAAGTGTATGTGTTCTTCTACTGAAGGTTGAAATTTTGCTGACTGGATTTTGCTACATTTAGGTAGCTTCTGGTTGTGGCTGAGGATTTTTCTGTTTGTGATGATTCACCAATGTATCCAAGACCTGTCTTCATAAGATGAGAGTGTTGAACCTTGATAATTTAATCTAAGGTTTTAGATCCTTTAGAAAATATAACATTTAAAGTTTTTATTTTCTCAAGATCCTTTCTTAGACTTACTATTTCACCTTCTTACTTCTCATTATGCTTCTCCTTTTCTATAAGTTGATTATTTAGCGTATTTATGGATACTTTCTTTTCTTCCAAGAATATTTTGAGTTAAGGAATTTCTTCAAAGAAATGTTTTTCTTCTAAAACATCCATAAAGTTATCATTAGACTCATTAGTTTTTTTCTCGAATGCCATGAGTAATTTAATATCTTGATCAGATTCTCCTTCTTCACTATTTGACAAGCCATCACTATATTCATTAGTATAATAACTTTTCTTATTGTCAAATCGTCTCCTATTACCTTTTGCAATATCCTTCCCCTTGTCATGATTATTTTTATGAGGACATTTAACAGCATAATGACCCACTCTACCAGAAGTAAAACATTTGAAGGGAATCTTACCTCTGAACCTTCTGGTGCCAAGTTGAAGTTTATTTACAAAATTTACCTCATCTTCTTCTGATACATATCTTGATTCCTTTTGGTCTTCCTTTTCCTTTCCTTTTGCAGTTTCTTTCAATGTGACTTTTCTAACTTTTGAGGGACATTCTTTTATCATTTCAAAAGAAGTCACGATCCCACGAAGTTGAATAAGAGTAAGGGTCTGCAAATCATTATTTTCTTCAATGGAAAACACTTTTGACTCAAATTTAGGTGCTGGAGATATAGATGTAGAAATTAACTAGCAATGCTCTCTTCATTATGCATTCTAAGATTTTCATATTGAATTGTGAGATTTTGGAGTTTAACACTTTTTACCTTGTCATCACCTTCATATCTTAGGATGATTCTTTCACATCTTTCCTTTGTTGTATTTAACTGCATAACTTTGGAAAAATCAGATTCAGTTAGGTTTCCCAATAATGCATTGACAAATTTCACATTGTTTTCATATGTCTTCTTTGTTCCTGCATTTGTAGGAACGAAAACTACATAATGGTAACCTCCTTCAACAATTTCCCAAACATCTACTCCAAGAGACTGAAGATAGGATCTTGTTCGTGTCTTCCAGAAGATAAATTATTTCCGTTGAAGAGTGTTGCTATGATAGATGATGTTACAACTTGATTGATCATCTTGGTAGATATTCCTTCGAGCGATCCAGCTTCTTCTGAAGGACCTTGTTTGATACCAATTGTTGCAAAAAATACTGGGGGGGGGGGTGGGGGTGAATCAGTATTTAAAACTCACACATAATTTTACTTTTTTTTACTAAATTCTATATGCAACTTTACTTAAGCCAACTAGCATATGTACGTGACTTTCATTCAGGAAACTAGCATATACCCAATTAACTTATAATTCAGATAAATATTCAGTAACTTTACTTAGAACAGTGCATCATTCATTCACCATACATTTGGTAAGAAATAAACATGTGTATTAATAACAGAATAAACCATCACACATAAGAAACAAACATGTATAACAGGATTTATGGTGGAAACCCAATGTTGGAGAAAACCACTGTTGTTGTCATCTCTGTCTTCAATATTTATTATATAGAAAATTGTTTAAAATTTTGTACTAGCACAAAATCATACTAGCACACACGCACCCACCTGGAGAAGGCTTCTACCTTCACTCGTTCTCCATATACTACTAGAAGGGAGCTCCAACCCCCTGATATCATTTACCAACCACCACTAGAAGGGAGCTTCGACCCCCTTCTCTCGTTTACCAACCACTACTGGAAGGGAGCTACAACCTCATGATCTGATCACTAGCTCCTACTGGCAGGAAGATTTGACTTCCTCACTGAAAGGATCCAACCCTCAGAACCACCGCATACCACATTTCATAATTTTTTACACTAGATCCACCGTCTTCAATACATCAGAACTTGTAGGCCTCTTTTCATCAGATTTTCAGACTGGACCCACTGCACTCATTTAAGCCCAATACCATACATCAAACTGAAACATATAACTGTACCAAATCATTCACCGAATCATTAATCAACCAATCAATCACCGATATTTAATCACAATCAACTAGCAACATAATCAATACTCAAACAACCCAAATCTATATGAAGAAATTATTCACAGACAACAGAAACACAAAAAAGTTGATCAAACTTTTTCTTCAACTTTTTTTAGAAAAACCCTAGCTTGCATACACACCTTCCAAAATAATTATTCGTGTATGTACGTTCTTATCTTGAAACCAACTACGTATAGATATCAACATATTACTGAATATACATGCAACTCTACAGAACCAAAATCACGTGTATACATGCCTACATCTTATCAAACCCATGTATAGATATGTAAATAATTCAGGATTGTGCAATACTTCATAACTTCAAACTTACTCAGATCATACCTTTCACTACAATAAACATGCGCCAGACCAAAAATCTAAACAACTCAGAAGAAAATCATGCAAATACATAGTGATTTCAGGCTTAGAGATCCCGATCCATCATTGTATTCATGAGTGCATCTTTATTTCAAATCTATCAATCAACTATAGCCCATACCATACAAATATACTTTAGATTGAAGTATTCATTCATTATCCTTACTCGTGAACACTTAGCACTTTGATATTCACCTCCTTATATAGTTTGAGCCTTAGCTAATACCATGAGCCAAAACCACACAAGTGGCAATGGTATTCTTGGACTAGATCAAATAACTATTACTGCGCTCAATATTCTGGGCCACTACCATGGCAAACACCCCTGGTATTATTAAATTAGTGCGCCAGCACATACATGACTTTATTTCTTCGTACCCGCATGTATACACGACTTTTCATTAACGAACCCACATATAGATCTTCAAATATTTACCTTTAATAATATTTTTATTCTGACTTGCAAACCTTTGCCCCATCATTATGTCATTCTATTCCAGCAATGGACTTTGTTACAAGTAGGTTCCATCAAGGAAAATACCTTTATCAACAACACCTTTATGATAATGCCAACTTTTACTATACGCCTTAGGGGAACATCATTCTCGTGAATCTTGGGAGCCAATAAATTATGGGGTTGATCTCATTGTTGGGTAAAAGTTGCTTTTATACCCATTATATTACCTTTTTCATTTCAAGCACACTTTCTTGTAACTGAACACACGTGTCAGCCACATGTTCCAATGATCAAGACAACATACCTATTAATTTTAAATAAACCTTTACCAAGTCTAAGAACCATGTCATAATCAACAACCAACTCACATTCATCAAACGTAATACATAATGCTACAAATATCACCTACTTACACTCAAATACATACCAACTGTATCAACACACGTGTATTATAACTATCTCAAACAATATCATTCCTCCATGGAATCTTATAGATACAAACTAATATCATGCAACTAGTCAAACATTAAAACAACCAATAGAAAAAATAACATACACCAAAAACTCAAACTTAAAATAGATGAAATAATCAACATTTAGGCACCAAATAAATGACATAATCAAACTCATACCAAATAGGTGATATAATCAAACACTCAAATACCAAATAGATCACATAATAAAAATTCATACCTCAATGTATCTAAGGGGAGGCTATCTTTTCTGCACAATCAACCCAGACTAGCATGATATAAATTCACAATATATCAACCCAATCATAATTAAGTTCATGATATCCATAACATTAACTAGCTAACATGTTCACATCATAAACTCATAAATAATTTCCGTTCATGCATAACACCCTCATGTGCACATCCATTCTAGATTATTATGACACAATATCACAAGCATATCGACTCATACCTGAATGTCATAACCATAGGGCAATCCAAATTATCACGATACATATAAAATAAATAACTGTAATCATCATGTGCATGACCACATTGCATATAACAACAAGTTACTACCATTCATGACTATCCGATGCACGTGCATATGACCACACTGATCAATTAGAATTTATCATGCATATAACCATAACAACAATAGAATGATAAGCATAGAGATAACCATAATGCTTTTAATAATCATTAATAAAAATACTTGCATTCCCAACATATAAATCCATATGACGATCGACTCTTACCCCATGGTATAGTGGTACAACCTTTCTTTGATGATCTCCATCTCCTGCTCCATCTCAACCAATACATCAAAATCATAACACACCAATAGCATCAAAATGACATAAAATACATGCATTGACCTCATACATGAAAAATTTAACCATAAAAATGCATGCATAACAACATGCACTCATCCCATACAGTTCAGGTGTTGAACCATGCTCTTATACAACTTTGTGGTATCAAATATTACCCAAGGAGAGCACACCATGCTCTAGTACCACTCTGTGGTATTATATATGACCCAAAGAGAGTACAACCCACTCTGGTATGACCCATAAAAAAACTCTCCCCTCACATCTACCCACTTTCAGTGTCTTTACCCAGGGTAAATATGAGATGAGGGGTTTCAAAGACAAGACTTAACCTCCTAGGTGACCTTAAGAAAATGGAGTTGAAAAAACAAACCTTACTAACTTCCCTCAGGTGCCTCAAGACCCTCCAGGTGTAACAAAACCCCTCCAGGTGTCCATCCCCTAAGCCAACTTAATTTTTCCCCAAGCTAGAGCCCTAGTCGCTCACTTTCCAAGCCCTCTATGCAACTGGAAACCCCCAGTCGCTCTCATAGGCCTACATCCATGTGACTATGGAATTTTATGTTCAATTTTGTGTCAATGACTGCTGAATTAAATGCTATTTTTCAGGGCTAGGGCTAAGCCCATGCCTAGAAATCCATATAAATTTCATATTTCATAAAATACATGACTAAAATGATTATAAAAAAAAACTAAAACTAGGACTAGACCTCACTATCCTCAATGGTGATTGACATGCTGTCAAAAACTTGGTAGATAGGAAACCCACAGGACATGAATGCAAGTCTAAGCATAAGGGACTGGAAAATCATATGATATTTAACAAGAAGGATCACCACCCTCTCCCATTAGCTGCCCTAACATCAATTAGGTCTTGCATCCATTATTCTTTCAGTTACAAGTCAAAACATGAAAATATCCATGACTAAAACCAGCCATATATCCATGCTTATAACCAACATATAAACATAAATAACCATAATATAAAAACTATTAAAGCCACATAATAACAAGTACATTTACCAATCAAAAGAAAAAGTACTTATCTTTCATTAAACATAGGAAAGAGGCAACTAGGTTCGAGACTTCCACTACCACCCGACCATAAACATGGCTTAACCAAATATTTCTTTTAGCCAGTCACCCCTATGCTATATTCCAAGCATGAATGTAATATTTCATGGGATAAACCAATCCAAAAAAACTAATGGAATATATAGGTTAAACCACCTCCACCCTCACCATAAATGATCTCACCTAAACCAGCCCCGAGATCACAAAACCAAACCGAGATTGGAATGCCAATGGATTCCTTCACCATCCTTGAGGAATTTTATTGTATCCAACCTAATGATTTATCCCTCAATTCCCAGTCACCTTGTTTTTTTCCATCTCAAGATCCTCATAGCCCTCTTGTAGAATTTATTTATGTTCTTTTCACTTCTTATTCAGATGCATCTCTTATTTTTATTTTCCATATTTTTGTATTTTGTATTGTTTCTTTTCTTGCTGTAGGATTGAGTTAAATGATTGAAGTGATTTCATTTTTAGGTTGTTTACGGATTACAAAATATTATTCATCCTTAGAATAAATTTGGAAGGTGTTATGAAACCAGCTCCAAAAATAGAATAAAAGAGAGATCAACATCTTAGAAATAAGCCACTTCGAGGGGACAACCTCCTTTATATTACATAAATGAACAATTATTGGATGATACAAATGAAGAAACGTCCTTTCTATACATAGGAGTCCATGGGGTCACAATATAATCCTAGACGACCTAACAATAATAACGTAAGGGCACAATAATAACAATATGGGGGTTACAGGGGTACAATAATAACAATAAGGGGACTACACTAATAAAAATAAGGGACTACACTAGTAATATAGGGACCTAACATGCCCCTCTCCTTCAAAAAAGTGTTGAAATCAATGCATGAGTATCTCTAGATGCTTCTGTATAAAATTCTCATCCTCATCCATTTCATATTTATTGGGTTCTTGTTTCCGTGACTACTTTAGGTTCCAATATGATTTTTCATTCCTCATCAAGTTTTGGAAATATTGTTTCAACTGGAATTCTGTCACCTATAACCTTCTTTAAGCATGAAACATGGAAAACTGGATGCACTCGAGAAGAAGTAGGAAGCTCCAATTTGTATGCCATAGTACGAATCTTTTGAAACACCTTGTAAGGACCATAGTACTTTGGTGATGATTTATTATCCTTCTTAGATTTCTTTAGGGACATTTGTTTGTATGGTTGTAGCCATAAAAATACCCAGTCTCCTACATCAAAAATTCTTTCGCTATGATGTTGATCTGCCTGTTGTTTCATTTGATTTTGTGCCAAATTTAGGTTATACTTTTATAGTTGGAGAACTTGTTGTTGATGCTCGATGTGATCTTCCACTCCTTGAACCTTAGAATTTTCTCTTAAATATGATGCGATGGATGGTGGATGATATCCATAAAATGCCATAAATGGGGTCATTTTTGCTGCAATATGGAAGGAAGTGTTATACCACCATTCAACTAGAGGTAACCACTTGACCCATTATGTTTCTCTATCAGATATAAAACAATGAAGATATCCTTCCAAAAATTTGTTCATTATCTCAGTTTTCGCATTAGATTAAGGATGATATGATGAGAAATGAGCTATTTGAGTACCCAAACAAGAAATAATTTCATCCAAAAAATTCCAGTAAAAATGGGATCTCTGTCGCTTACAATAATCTTTGGGTTTCCATGTAGCTTTTGAATTGTTTCCATAAATGCAGTAGTAAATGTACTTGCTTTAAATGGATGAGATAATGCACAAAAGTGTGCATACTTGGTAAGTCTATCAAGTAACACCATGATGACACTCTTTCCTTCATTATTAGGTAAACCTATGATAAAATCCATTGAAATATCCTCCCAACGTTGACTTGGAATGGATAAAGGTTCTAGAAGACCCTGGGTCTGAATTTTCTCAACTTTATGTTTTTGGAAAACCAAACATTAATCCACCACAAAATTGTGAATATCAGATTTAAGGCCATCCTAAAAAAATACTTTCTTCACCCTATGGTAAGTTTTTAAAAATCCTGAGTGCCCTCCTAAGGGAGAAGTGTGAAATTGAAAAATAATATTTTGTTTTAGTTGGGAATTCCTACAAAGATTTAAGCGATATTTGTACGATAAGATATCATTTTTCCAACTAAATGTATCATATGTACTAGGATCTTGCTACAAATTTTGAATGAGTGTCCACACTTCTTCTTCCATCTTCCATTCATTCCTTCCTTCAGTTATCCAATCTGGTTGGATAATATAAATGGAACAAAGCAATGCTTCCACCTCTTCATCCTTGCTTGAGAGTGCACCTGCAACAAAATTTAGTTTCCCTTTTTTGTAGATTATTTCAAATTCATAACTCAACATATTTGTGACCCTTTTTTGCTACTATTCTGAAGATATTCCTTGTTCCAAAAAGTATTTAAGACTATCATGATCATTTTTTACCTTCAAGTGTCTTCCCATTAGGTAAGGTCTCCATTTCTTTAGTGCATGTACTATTTCCAACATTTCCTTCTCATAAATAGCTTTCTATAAATACTTTCCTTTGATTGGATGACTTTCAAAAGAAATAGGTCTTCCTTCTTGCATTAAAACATCACGAATTCCATTTCCCAAGGCATCACATTCCACAATAAAGGTTTTTGTGAATTCTAGCGTAGCTAAGACCAGTGCCAGACACATTGACTCTTTAAGATGTTCAAAGGCCTTAGTTGTTTCATGAGTCCATGAAATGCATCTTTCTTCAATAATGTTGTTAGAGGTGCTTATATTCTCCCATAATTCTTAACAAACTTATGATAAAACCATGTTAACTCGAGAAATCCTCGCAAATTTTTTATGATTGTGGGGACTTTCCATTCCTTACTGGCTTTAATTTTGTTAGGGTCTACCTTAACACCCTCGTCAGATACAATATGACCCAAATATTCCATCTCTTCTACTCAGAAGAAACATTTGGATGTTTTTGCATATAATTGTTTCTCCTCCAATAGTTTTAACACCCTGTCAACATGTTGAACATGATCCTTCCAAGACGTGTTGTAGATTAGTATATCATGAAAAAATACTAACAATTTTTTTCTAAGGAAGGGGTTTGAAAATGGAATTAATCAACCCTTGAAATGTAGAAGGTGCATTGGTAAGGCCAAAAGGCATGACCAAAAATTCATAATGACCCTCATGAGTTCGAAATGTTGTTTTCGGAATATCTTCAGTCTTCATTCTAATTTGATGATATCCTGAACGAAGATCAAACTTGGTTAAATAAATTTCTCCATGTAATTCATCCAATAATTCATCAATCACAGGAATGGGAAATTTATCTTTAATAGTGATCTTATTGAGCTACCTATATTCCAGACACATGCGCCATGATCCATCCTTCTTGTGCATAAATACTTCTAGAGAAGAGAAAGAACTTTGACTATGTTGAATTATACCAGCCTCCAACATTTATACAATAATATGTTCAATTTCTCTCTTTTGGACATAACGATATCTGTAAGGCCTAGTGTTTGGAGGAACACTTCTTGGAATCAAGTGAATAGCATGATCATGATCACAAATAGGTGGGAGTCCTTTGGGAGTTTCAAACACCTTGGAATGATTGTCCAAAATTTTTTGGAGATATGGAGAAATGGATGATTTTGATGTTGGAACTTCTAGTGAGCATAATTGTACAATTACGCCTGATTGTTCTTTCTTCAGAAGTGTAATATTCCAAAATAGGAAAAGAAAGGATTATAGAACATATGCAGCATTCCAAATAAAGAAAAGGATGATTATAGCACTAAAATCTAGAAAATGGCAGAAATATGATGCAGCTGGAAATTACATTAAGACACCATAACCATGAGTAGAAACATCTAGGTCATATCATTATAATCAATAGAAAAATAAAGTACATAGTGCTCCAAATAATATGCACTCAAGCCAACAATAAGTGGCTTAAATAACTCGAAATCCTAGCACTGGAAATCATGTTGTTGCTACTACTATTGTTGCGGGAAACTATTGTAACTGGGAAGAAGAACCATATGTAGGAGGCTTTGAAGTACTCATAATGATCTGGGAGTTCAACCACAGAATATACTCCAAAAACCCAGAAAAACCCAGAAATGGTTTGGCCAGATTTTGACTTTTGATTTTTAGCCCTTTTTGGGTTGCCAACTACACCCTTGCTCATTGACTTACGCACTCCTCTTGGGTAATTGCTGAAATGGGTCTGAATTGATGATATAACTACTGCAATGGCACCCAATTATTTCAATGCATTAAGGGTTGAACCCTTCTCCTAATTCCCAAGCTGAAAGCTTGAGTTCTAGCTCCTCCTCTCAAGTTGCAGTTGTTGAAATACACAACTATTGGAAGTGAATGCATTATCAAGATAGCTGATGTTTTAGCTTGCTGATCAATGAAGAAATGATGATCACAACTAATGGAAATGATCTCACTAAGTGAGGGGCTGATCCATAACAAGATTCAAAGTTGAGATGCTTGGAACTTCCTTCCTCCTCTCAAACTGTAGTGCTGGAATGTATAATTCCTACAGAAACTATTGCTGCATAGAGGAGTAGAAGGATGGCTTCATGCCAGATGTAAAATTCTGCTCTGGGAATACTGCAATGGATGCACAAGGTGAAGGGTTGATCCCTCCATAGGTTTCCCAGCTAAAATACTGAGAACTACCTTTCACCTCTCAAAATCTAGTGCAGGGAATGCATAATTCCTATAGCTATAAATGTTGAAGAGAGGGGATCAATGTGGAACTATTGCTAGATGATGAATGGCTACTCAAAGGAACCTTTCCAGAGTAGGAACTCGAAGTCCCTCGTGGATAAGGGTGGGATCTTCACTCAGAGACACCCGTATGCTAAACAACATAACAGACTTAGATAAACAACTGAAGCGTGCAGAAAGTCATAAAGACCAAACAATAATAATATTCGGACTGATTTAATTTGCTGCCCTCATCTTCCTTTTAAGATTTTGAACCTTCCCTAGCCTTGGACCACCTCATAACTGCGCTGCACATGTGGCGAATAGCCTCCATAAATATTGTGGTTTCCTCCATGATCTCCATCATTGCTCCAATTACTCTCCACTTCCTCCATCATGTGTGCATTGAATGCACCACTTCCTCCATCACTTCATCATTATTTCTCCACTATCTCCATCATCTTCCTCATTATTTCTCTATGACCTCCACTCTTCCTTCATCAATAAGCTTCTCCACCACATAATGTTGATCCACTACCTAACTAACCCACATTCACCCTATAGAAGTGGATTACATTAATCTATTCGGTTTATGGGCCCCTCCACCCTTTTATTTACTTAACTAAATAATAAAAGTAAGAACTCTAATATTCCAATTAGCTGATGGAAAATTTGGAATATTACAGTCCTCCTCACAAAAATATTGCTTGTCCTCAAGCAACTGCAAACGTGGATGCTGCAAAAATCCATATCCCAGGTGGCATCATCATATGTAAGGTTTCCCCATCTTCTCCAATGTGTTATGAATGCCTAGCTCCATAGCTGCCTCTCTAGAATGTCTAGAATGACCTCTAGTTGTGTAGCTAGATGCCTCTCCTCATCAATAACTCCCCAAGTGGAAACCATCTTTTGTCCAAGAGCCTCTTCCCTGCATGAGATATGTGAAGTGTGGTGGTTCCTGTCTGCACAACTTAGTGTTCCTAAATTGATGTCATAAATTGTCACCAGGGCTAGTAAATTGTTGAAGTGAAGTGCACTATATGTGCCTAGGTATCTGTTTCCTAATTCGTTGTGTTTAGTGTTTTTCTAGTGTTTTTGGTTTTGTGGTCTTGTGTTAAAAGGAAAAAAACTAAGTGTTGGTAAAGAGTAGTTGTTGGTCACACTAAAACCGAGCAAAATCTATTCTAAACTATGTATGGCACTAAAGAACAGAGAATGCAAAACTTGACAATAAATAATCATAACATGAACTCAGTCCAATTCATTCATTAGAAATATATTGGAACAACTTGAGAAAAGGATGAGTTTAATGCAATGAAGTTATTCTAAGTAAACAACAACCTACAATATCACAGAGAAAACCTCATCCATGGTTAGAGATTTGTTGGAACACATTTGGAAAATATTATCTGCAACATAGTAAGGAACCCTACTCTAAATTAACTTAAGACACTAAAATCAATCCATTCTACAATTCAAAATGTCACTATTAAGCCTCATTCAAGGATTAGAAATCTTTTGCAATAGTTTTGGAAAGAGGTAGTTTGTAAAATTATGAGAAATTGCAGAACAGTAAAGACTTCAAAATGACATTACCAATTCTTGTTCCTATGATAATAATGTATTAATAGAGATTAATAAAAAGAGAAGTTTGTAAAAAATGAAGGCCTTTAAGTCTACTTTAACAAAACTAGAGTACAACTAGCTAATAAAACTTTAAATACAATGAATAGAGATGAACTAGAATGTAATCAATTAACTTGAAATACAGTGAAAAAAATGAACTAGAGTGAAATTAACCTCCGGAGTATTACAGCTGAACTAAAATGCAACTAATCTCTGAAATACTACAGCTCTATCTCATTCAGTGTTAGTGATATTTTGGAACAATTCATAAGAACAAGACTAGCTGTAACATTTGATGTCAGTGAGCATAAAACATAAAGTTTAGAAAAATGCAACTAATCTCTAAAATACTACAGCTATATCTCATTCAGTGTTAGTGATATTTTGGACAATTCATAAGAATAAGACTGGCTGTAACATTCGATTTAAGTGAGCATAAAACATAAAGTTCAGAAAAATGCAACTAATCTCTAAAATACTACAGCTATATCTCATTCAGTGTTAGTGATACTTTGGAACAATTCATAAGAATAAGACTGGCTGTAACATTCGATTTAAGTGAGCATAAAACATAAAGTTCAGAAAACTACTTAAATTAGGAATGAAACAAGGCTAAAGTTACTTATCTAAACAATATGCCCAGAGCTTCTCGGGCAGTAGGGGCCCTCTACCACCAGATTAGCACACAAATCTACTCAATATTTCTTTAGATCTTGTATTAAAGTTTCTCTTCTTTCATTAAAGGAAAATGCTTCAAAAACAGAGTATTACGGTCTTGAACAACTTAACAATAAAACATCAATCTAGCTAGTTGTCCCTCGATTTCCAGAGTTATTCTTATAAGAGAAATATATAACTGCCTTGGAGAAGAAATAGGGATAAGTGTCTTTTTCAATTAAAATCAAACTAGAACTCTTGTGGAGGCCTCGTACTTTGCTGAAGACATATCTAGAGTCCTTGTCCTTGTAGAAATCTGCTTCTTAGTTTTGGTTTCCTCCACGTGCATAACCACCTGTATATTTCTGCTCAGACTTCGTAGAGGGCAAGAAATGATGTAGGAGTGTTGTGGAATTCAACCATATGCGTTTATCCTTTAAGTGGCACCTGTAACCTATGTGAACATGAAGATAGCTTCGGAATAGGTGATTAGCTACAGAATGGCTGCATTCTGTAGCTGATTCTAGTCAAAAATTACTACAACAAAAAAACCATGAAAATATAGCAATTCAGTCATTGTATGCATTCCTCAAGTGACTTTAATCAATCCTATTGATCTTTTGAGCCTATAATTGATAAGGGACAAGGGAAATGAAGTGAAATTTGGTGAAAGGAAAGGTCATCTTTGGGGCTCAACATACCCCCACTACAAAGCTTTTGCATGTCCTCATGCAATTAATCCATATATTCTGAAACTTCTGCTAGGACATCTAACCTCCTTCTTCTGCTTTTCCTGATGTTCAATGGCCTCTTAGGCTTCCTTATGACCAACTTGAATCTCAAATTTATAAGAGCCCTGCTCAACTTTTTGTTTTTCTTCTTCAACTTCTCACTAGCCTTGTACAATTTTTCCATTTGCAGAGAGAGAGAGTTGTATTCATATCACTTTTCAGCTTAACCTGCTCCCTTAAAATTTCATTTTCATTCTTTATGTGCCTATTGAGTACTTCCAACTCATATTTGTCTCTTATTAGCACATCAATTGCAGATTCTGGTGGGATAGGAGCTCTTCCTCTACTTTCTAAGGCTCTCTTTTCTAATGTCTCAACATAATTATAGATTTGTTGTTGTGCTGGGTCTATCTCCGGAGTTCCTTCATCAAGATCCTATTCGTAGTGGTACTCAAGTGATCTAGCAGTTAGTGTCTCTTCATCCTCAATGTTTATGATTCCCGTTTGTCTAACCCCTGTTTTCTTCAATATACCTCTAAACCTGTGGCTTCGTCTTGGTTTAGATGGTCCTTCACCTCTCTCCTTGGCATACTTTCTTATTGTCTTCTCCTTTTTAAGATGTTTCTTAATTTTAGCCAATTTCTCAGAAATAATCTCCTCACTGTCCTCTTGTATGGACTTACCAGTTTCAATTTCAACAGATTTGGAAATTTTCCCTCTCCTGCTTCTTCTTGTAAGTTTCCCTTTAGATGGAGATTCCTTGGGTTCTTCAAAGTGATTCCTCACTAGGAACTCATCCCAATTGTCTCAATCCCTTCAAAATGAATAAGACTGGCTGGAGATTCTCTTTTGAACATTAGAGGCTAGAATGGAAGGGATTTTTTCCAAATTTTTTATGATAGGTTTAATAGGCATGATCAACACGAATAATAAAAATAACTTTATGAGTCATACATGACTTAACTATACTATAACTTTCATAATCTGTCATCATAATAATTTCACAACTTTACCTTTTCCTTTCCTTTAATTCTTGTGGTTTTAATATGTTTTTTCCTCCTTTGAAAATAATTGATTCTCAGTCTTCATAATCCCTTTGATTTTGTTTGTTGTCATATGTGTACAAGATCAATTTGCTGCTGATCAAGTGATTACTGGATAGTTGCCTTTAGGATCTCTGGCTGCAGAATGTCTGGCTAGCTACAGAATTTTTGGCTGCAGAATGTCTGGCTACAGAATATACCTGTAGAAGCTTTGAAACATGGAATGGAATGTTCTGAAATATGAGTGAAATGTTGTATGAAGTGAATTAAAATGGATCATGAAATATGGTGTAATGGAGCATGAGTGAAGTGAAATGTAATGGAATGAAATGGATCATAAATGTAAAGTGGAATGAAATATTAAAAGTGGCCTACAACTTATGATTTGTAATACTCAATTGCAGAAAGAGATCAAATTTAAAAATCTGAGATGAAAATGAGATGGACCATGGAATGAAATGAATGAAGTATGGATGAATGGAGTGAATGAAATATGAATTAAGTGAGACATGATGGAGTGAAATGGATCATAAGTGGAAAATGGGTCTGCACTTATGATTTTGTGATAGCTGCTTGCAGAAAAAGAACAAATTTGAAAAGCTAAAGTGTCAGAAGGATTCTGATTTTCACTTTATCTTTTCTGTATAAACATGCTAATCAGTGATTAGTTTTCATGTTTATAATTTATTTTTATTTTTTTATTTTTTATTTTTTTCATGCATTTGAATTCAGAAAATTCAATTAAGTTGATGAAGAAGAAGAATTCTTCTTCATTAACTTCACATCACCGTTTTTGTGGAATCTCTTGAAAAATTCTTCTCTTGGAAGTGGCTTATGATACAGCTTCAATCTATGACCATTTACAAGAAAAGTGACCTTATCTTCATCTATTGTCCTGATTTTTAATGCTCCATTGTCAAAAAATTTCATAATTTCATATGGCCCAAGCCAATGTGTTTGGAATTTACCTTGAAAATCTTTGAACTTTGAATAAAAAAAGAGAGCCTAGTCACCTTCTTTGAACTTCTTTTACTTGATGTACTTATCATGCCATCTAGTCCTTTGCTGTTGGACTATACTTGTTTTCTGGACTGCATCCTGTGTAATCTCATCCAATTCATTAATCTGCTCCAATATGTGCTTTTATGCCTTTGTTAGATCAAGTCCTAGCTGAACTGCCATTTTAAAAGTTTGAATCTGAAACTCTATGGGAAACAAAACTTTTTTTCCATAAAAAAATTCATAAGGAGTATGACTTGTTGTGCTTCTCCATGTAGTTCTATAGGCCCACAAGGCTTCATGAAGCTTGTCTTCCCAGTCTCTTCTATGTAAATGAACAGTCTTTGTTAGGATCCCTTCAATGAATTTATTGGTGGATTCCACTTCACCATTTTCTTGTGGATGATAGGGAGTAGATTTTTTGTGTCTGATTTTGTACCTCTCCATCATTTGTTCCACTAGCCTTGATGTGAATTGAGCTCCTTGATCTGTAACAATTTCCCTTGGGACACCAAAATGAGTAAAAATATCGTCAAAAAGAAAATTAACTACAGATGCTTCAGTAGCAGAAAGTAATGGCTTGGCCTCTACCCATTTGGTAACATAATCAATGAAAAGTAACTTTTGTCTTGATGGAGGAATAATAGGTCCTACAAAATCTAAATCCCTTTTTTCAAAAGGTTCAATATGTACCTAAGGCTACAATGGCATCTCACCTGAAGGAGAAGGTTTCCCCACCCTTTGGCAACTGTCACACCTTTTGACATACTCTTTAGCATCTTTAAAAAGGGATGGCCAATAGTATCATAAATGAAGAACCTTGTAAGCTGTCATTTTATCAGCAAAGTGTCCGCCACAAGGTTCATCATGACATGCCTTGAGGATCTCAGGCATCTCATCTGCCGGAACACATCTCCTAATGATAAAATCTGGACCTATTTTGTATAACTCATTAGCAATCCATGAATATTTTGCACTGTCATAAATGATATTTCTTTTGTCTCTTGCATTCAATATTGAAGGAAATTTCCCTGAAACTAAATAATTAGCAATGTCAGCAAACCAAGGAGTCTAAGTAGAAATTGCAAAAAGATCTTCATCAGGGAATTGATTTTCAACTGGGGTGTTGTCTTTAATGTTTTGGAGTCTAGATAGGAAATCAGCTACTGTGTTTTGTTTTCCAGGCCTATCTGGAATGGTAATGTTGAATTCTTATAAAAGAAATAACCATCTTATGACTCTGCCATTAGTAATTTATTTTTTCATTAGATATCTAATTGCAGAGTGATCTGTGTGAACAAAAGTTTCATAACCTGTTATATAGTGTCTGAATTTGTTTATGGCATGAACAACAGCTAAAAACTCTTTTTCAGTTACAGTATAATTTAACTCTGAACGAGTCAAATTTTTACTTGTATAATAGATGGCATAAGGAATCAGGTCTTTTTGTCCCAATACTGCTCCTAAAGTTGTATCTGAGGCATCTGTTGAAATATGAAAAGGTAACTTCCAGTTACGTCCCCTTAAAATAGGTGCTTCAGATATTTTTGTTTTCAAGGTCTCAAAGGCTAACTGGCAATCAGGATTCCACTTGAATTCACAGTCCTTGGTAAGTAATTTGAAAAGTGGAGATGCTATCTTGGTGAAGTTCTCTATAAACCTTCGATAATATCTTGTAAATAATAGAAAACTCCTAACATCTTTTTGACAACTTGGAATACATAACTTAGAGATGACTTCAACTTTTGACTCATCAACTCTAATCCCATCCCCTGAAAAGTGATGCCCCAAAACAATTCCTTCAGTAAACATCATAAATCACTTCTCATGACTTAGTGAAAGATTTGCTTCTTTACATCTCTTTAAAAAAATTTCCAAGTTTGCTAAGGCTTCCTCAAATGTGTTTCCATAAACTATGAAATCATCCATATATACCTCTACACAATCATGTATTAGATCTGAAAAAATTCCTAGTACTACCCTTTGAAATGTTGCAGGTGCATTGCATAGTCCAAATGGCAATACTTGGTAAGAATAGGTACCCCAGGGACAGGTAAATGTGGTTTTGTCTTGATCTTCAAGATCTATTTGAATTTGGTTATAACCACTAAACCCATCTAAAAATGAGAAGTACTTTTTGCCAGCTAATGTATCTAACACCTGATCTATGAAAGGTAGGGGAAAATGATCTTTAAGAGTAGCTTTGTTTAATTCCCGGTAGTCAATACATACCATCCATTTGCCATTTTTCTTTGGCACAATTACCAAAGGAGAAACCCACTGACTATCTGAAATGGGATAGATAAAGTTGACATTTAACAATTTCTACAATTCTTCCTTAACAATTTCCCTAAGGTTTGGATTCATCCATCTCTGAGGTTGTCTGATTGGTTTACAATTTTTCTCTATGTAGATGTGATGAGTGCAAGTCTTAGGGCTTATCCCTTTCATATCAATGTACTCCCATGCATATGCAGAAGAATGTCTCTGTAATATCTTGACTAGCTCTTCTTGTTGAGATTTCTCTAGGTTCTTGTTTATGTTTAAAGTTTTTCCTGGAAATATCTCAATTGTAGAGCTGCCAAATTTATCCATGGAATAAAGAGAAATATGTCTTGATGATAAAAACTCAATGTTGGATTCTTCTTGAAATTGTTCATGTTTGTATTCCGAAGAGGATTCAAAGTTTTCTAAGGTATTCAGAATCTGACTATCTTCACTAATTTCTGAAATTGTGAAGAGAGGTTGTATATCTTCTTCATCTTCAATCCACTGAGTATCATCTAATTCTGTAATTGTCTTTGATGGAGGATACAAGGTAAATTTCTTGGTTGAACTACCATCAGAGATGTACATATCACCGGATCTACAACTAATGAAAGCATCAACTGTAGCTAACCAATGTCTTCCTAATATAATAGGATGCCCTCCTAGATTATTCTTAGGAGTTAGGATCATAAAATCCATAGGATACTCCCAAGAATCTAGGGACACTGGAATGTCTTTTATTACACCATCAGGTTTGATCACAGATCTGTCTGCTAATTGTAATAATGTGGGCGTAAAAATAAGATTAGGAAGTTTCAGTTTATCCATGATTTTTCTACTCATGATATTGATTGCTGCTCCTAAATCAATAAGTGTGTTTTGGATCTCAGTTCCATTGATGTGTGTCTTAGCAACTGGATTTCCTGGGTCTAGATAATTTGGAATAGCAATCTTACCCATCATGATATCTGCTATTTTTCCTGCCAGTTGAATTTTCTTTGTCTCTCTTATTCTTTTTCATGTTTTCTTCATGCTCAACTCCTTTATTGTCTTTGCTAAGATTGGAATTTCCTTGATAGCTTGCAATAATGGTATCTTAATACAAACATTTCTCAGCTCATCTAGGAAATCATAATTAGGCACCATAATTTGTTTTTATACACCCTTATCAATTTGTAATCTTTTTGGAAAGGGAGGTGTAGAAGTGGATGTTGATGGCTGCTCTAATATAGGAGTTGAAATTATTGGTTCTTTTTGTTTTGATTTTTCAATATTTGGGTCTTGAAAAGATGTGTTCTCTTCAAGACTTTTATTTACCTGTAGAGAATCTTCCTCAGATTTGTTTTGTTCTTGTATGATTACAGAAGGTTTCCTCTTTTCAAGTATTCTTCCAGACCTAAGTTGAACATCATTAAGGTCTAAAGGAGTGATCAAATACGTTGGAAACTATTGTCCTTCTATCATATATGAATTCTGAGGATCTTTATTGTTGGGGTTTGGTATGGGTTGGGAAGGCAACTGATTTGTGTTCTGAGGAAATGGTAATGGAAGTGGTGAATTTTGATGTTGTGGATTTTGAGGATTCTGTTGAGGATGTTGTTGAATATTTTGTTGAAAAGGGACATGTGGATATGGTGGATAGGATGGTGGATATTGATAATACTGGGAGTATCTTCCATAGGGATTTTGTGCTCCTTGTGCCCAAGTTTGAGATTGATTCTAGAATTGGGGCCAAGGTTGCTGCCAAGAATTCTAATTTGTTGGGGGTTGATTATACAGCTGATCATGGAATCCTTGTGTTTGAGGTCCTTACCAAGGCCTCCTAAAGACAAAATTGAGAGATTCTGTGGAATTTGTAGGGATTTATTCTTGAAAGACAGCTTTAAGACTAGGAAGTTAAGGACAACTCTTGGTCTCATGTTTTTCTGAACAAATTACACAGGTCTCTACTACTTTTTCATCCAAGGGGCACTCTATTAAGGCATGCTTCTTTCTACATTTGGGACAAAATATTGCTAAGGCATCAGATTCAGCTTTTTGCTTGTTTTGTAACTTAAGGGTGTCTATTTTTTCACTAAGACTCCCTAAAATATTAGTTTTGAATTCATCAAGCATATGTCCTATTTCTGCCCTACTCACTATCCCAGAAGCAGACTTACTTTCCCTTGCAAGAGCAGGGTCTCTTGGTCCTTTTACAATTTTAGATTTCCCTCTTGAAAGGTTGATACATAATTCAGCTATTTCAGGTAATGTAAGCTAAGATATATCCCCTTTTCCCATCATGTTAAGGATATCTAACCATTCATCCCTAATTGTTTTCAACAAGAGAGCTTTGGAAGTATCTTGGTCTAAGTTTTCCATTTTTTCTCTTTTGATGTTGTAGTTAAATATCTCCAACAAATCTTCCAGATTTTTATCCTCTTTTTGTAACATTTTAAACACTTCCTCCTTATGGTTGACTGGCATACAGTAATCCAAATACCTCTCTAGAAATGCATGTTTCATGTCTTCCCATGTCCTAATATAACTGTTGATCAAACTCATAAACCATTTTAATGCTGCTCCTTTCAATGTTGAAGGGAATAGTTTAAGTTTTTGGGCATCTTGTAAGTAATCATAGGTTCTACATAGGACTTCATATTCAAATAGGAAGGTTTTAGGATCTTCATTTTTTATTCCATAAAAGTTTGGAAGGACAGAGGGTGAAATGTTTTTCATAGTTGCATTGGTTTCTTCATCTACTATAGGAAACCCAAAAGAGCTTCCCATTTCTCTTCTACCTCTTCCTCTACCTCCTTTTTCACCTCTACCTCCTTCTCCTTCTGCACCTCTACCCCCTTCTCCTCTACCTCTACCTCTACCCCCTGCAAATAGTGTGTGTTCTCCATTAAAACTCCTCCTCCCCCTTCTTCTGCCATAATTGATTCTTCTGTGGAAGTTGAAAAGTTTATGTCCGTAGTAGGGGTCCCTGAATCTTCTTCTAAGACAGGTTCAGTGGATGAAGTGGAAGGTCTTTCTAATGGAATATCTTATCTTAAGTCCTCTAGAATTCTAGGATCAGTAAAGGATGGAATGTGGGTTTGAGTTGGAGGTGTACTTCCTCTTGGTCTTGGTGGAACAAGTGGTGTTCTAGGAATCAAGCTTATGCTTCTTATAAATCTACCCCTTGAGTATCTTTCTCTACGCATATCATTATTTTTGGGAGGTAAGAAACAAGGCTACCTAGTTACACTTCCCCGGCAACGACGCCAAAACGTCTGCTCAACTTAGTGTTCCTAAATTGATGTCATAAATTGTCAACCAGGGCTAGTAAACTGTTGAAGTGAAGTGCACTATATGTGCCTAGGTATTTGTTTCCTAATTCGTTGTGTTTAGTGTTTTTCTAATTTTTTTGGTTTTTTGGTTTTGTGTTAAAAGGAAAAGAACTAAGTGTTGGTAAAGAGCAGTTGTTGGTCACACTAAAACAGAGAAAAATCTATTCTAAACTATGTATGGCACTAAAGAACAGATAATGCAAAACTTGAAAATAACTCATAACATGAACTCAGTCCAATTCAGTCATTAGAAATATATTGGAACAACTTGAGAAAAGGATGAGTTTAATGCAATGAAGTTCTTCTAAGTAAACAACAACCTACAATATCACGGAGAAAACCTCATCCATGGTTAGAGATTTGTTGGAACACATTTGGAAAAGATTATCTGCAACATAGTAAGGAACCCTACTCTAAATTAACTTAAGACACTAAAATAAATCCATTCTACTACTCAAAATGTCACTATTAAGCCTCATTCAAGGATTATAAATCTTTTGGAATAGTTTTGGAAAGAGGCAGTTTGTAAAATTATGAGAAATTGCAGAACAATCAAGACTTCAAAATGACATTACCAATTCTTGTTCCTATGATAATAATGTATTAATAGAGATTAAGAACAAGAGCAGTTTGTAAATAATGAAGGCCTTTAAGTCTATTTTAATAGAACTAGAGTACAAATAGCTAATAAAACTTGAAATACAGTGAATAGAACTGAACTAGAATGCAATCAATTAAATTGAAATATAGTGAACAGAACTGCACTAGAGTGCAATTAACCTTTGGAGTATTACAACTAAACTAAAATGCAACTAATCTCTGAAATACTACAGCTCTATCTCATTCAGTGTTAGTGATATTTTGGAACAATTCATAAGAACAAGACTGGCTGTAACATTTGATGTGAGTGAGCATAAAACATAAAGTTTAGAAAAATGCAACTAATCTCTAAAATACTACAACTATATCTAATTCAGTGTTAGTGATATTTTGGAACAATTCATAAGAATAAGACTGGCTATAACATTCAATTTAAGTGAGCATAAAACATAAAGTTCAGAAAAATGCAACTAATCTCTAAAATACTACAGCTATATCTCATTCAATGTTAGTGATATTTTGGAACAATTCATAAGAATAAGATTGGATGTAACATTCGATTTAAGTGAGCATAAAACATAAAGTTTAGGAAACTACTTAAATTAGGAATGAAACAAGGCTAAAGTTACTTATCTAAACAATATGCATAGAGCTTCTCGGGCAGTAGGGGCCCTCTACCACCAGATTATCACACAAATCTACTCAAGATTGCTTCAGATCTTGTATTAAAGTTTCTCTTCTTTCATTAAAGGAAAACGCTTCAAAAATAGAGGATTACGGTCTTGGACAACTTAACAATAAAACATCAATCTAGCTAGCTGCCTCTCGGTTTCCCGAGTTATTCTTATAAGAGAAATACATAATTTCCTTGGAGAAGAAATAGGGATAAGTGTCTTTTTTAATTAAAATCAAACTAGAACTCTTGTGGAGGCCTCGTACTTTGATGAAGACATCTGTAGAGTCCTTGTCCTAGTAGGAATCTGCTTATTAGTTTTGGTTTCCTCCATGTGCATAACCACCTGTAGATTTATGCTCAGACTTCGTAGAGGGCAAGAAATGATGTAGGAGTGTTGTGGAATTCAACCATATGCATTTTTCCTTTAAGTGACACTTTTAACCCGTGTGAACATGAAGACAGCTGCGGAATAGGCGACTAGCTACAGAATGGCTGCATTCTGTAGCTGAGTCTAGTAAAAAATTACTACAACAACAAAACCATGAAAATATAGCATGTCAGTCATTGTATGCATTCCTAAAGTGAATTTAATCAATTCTATTGATATTTTAAGCCTATAATTGATAAGGGACAAAGGAAATGAAGTGAAATTTGGTGAAAGGAAAGGTCATCTTTGGGGCTCAACAGTTCCTTCCCCAAGTGGAAAGTCCCAACTCATAAAATATCTCTCCAACCCATGCTACATGGAGTAGGTTGTGTCTCTCCATGCTTCAATCCTTGGCCCTGGTGGCCTTTCTTGCCTTAAGCATCATCTCAACATTGTGCAAAGTAGGAAATAAAGACATATGGTTTCACATGTGAAATTCCGAACCATACTCTCCCAATAGAATCCACCACAATAATGCCTCTTGCTGCCACATTACAACATCATCATACCAAGTATGGTAGTCGTACTCTCTCAAGAGAAGCCATTGCAACAATGCCTCTTGGTGCCACACCACATCATCATCATGCCAAGATAAAACATTGACATCCAAATTGAAATGTGGAATTTCATATGGTGGCCATACTTTCCCAAGAGTAGCCAGCGCAGCCATGCCTCTTGCTATTGCATCACCTCAATACTGTGCAAGGCATGGAACATACAAATCTAAAATTTCGGGTGGAAAATATACTCACCCAATAGCAGCCAATGCAACCATGCTTTTTGTTGCTCTCTGTAATAGATTTTCAAGTAGCTTTCCAGCCAATTGCTCATCATCCTCATCCATCCATCCAACTGTGAGTGGTGACTCATATCATGCACCAGCTCAGTATCCACCCAATGGAGAAACTCCTACCAAAAACTACTCCTACATTAACTGTCCCTATCACTATCTATGGCCTCAGGAAGAACATGAAGCATGAAGACATCCCAGAAAAATAATCTGGTCATGGGTGAAGAGATGTATTGTGTGAAAATTGTCGAAGCAATGTGCATACCTCGACAGCGGATCAATGTTGACAATACCATCCTCCACGATCTGATGAAAATATTTTCACTCCATGATATGTCGAAGTGCATCCTCCTTGAGGTCTCTCCATGGGAACCTCTCACCGATGGCCCAGTAGAACCTACGAGGTTCTGAATATGCTACATGAAGAAACTTATCTTTGAGCTGTGAGGTGCTCATCAAGAATGATTTATCCAGATAATGGAAGATGTTATCCATCACATGATGTCTACCATCTACCATCTAACCATCCAATGCTTCATAAGTGAATCGGTCATTAGAATGCTCAAATAATATTTGGGCCCTCAAATTATCACTTCTCCTCAGTGATAGCGATGTTGATCTCTATGATAGTGCATTTGCTGTCTCATGTCCCTCTCCATACAAAATGCTAAACTCATAGTCCTGCATTGTACTGATCCACCATTGCTACCTCTTATGTAGCTACTGCTCCTCCTCAAAAAGATGCTGGAGACTTGGTGGTTGGTATTCACTCGAAATATACTGCCAATCAAAAACTACCTAAATTTGACCAATGCATGCATAATGGCCAATATCTCTTTGTCGTAAATAGAACAAGACAACTCATGCGACAGTAACTTCTGGTTCTCGAACGCTATTTTATAGCTTCCATGAATTAGGAATATGATAATCCCATCCTCAGAAACTCCACACTCCAACACAAAGTGTTGTGTGCAGCTCAACAATGTCAAGTTGGGATAGCTATACATCTTCTCCTTGAACTAGTCAAGGGTCCTCTTGGCAGTGATAGTCTGCTGCTCAAAATCAGCAATGTGCTCTAACCCTTGGTCATGCAGTTTCTTTGATGGCATGGCCCCACAAATCTCCATTTGATGTGCTGAAATAATATGGGGTGGAAATTTTTGTGTACCTTGGATCAGTTGATACTTGGGAACATCTTGAAAAGCTACAAGAGTTCCTCCAAATGGTGCAATTTCTTCTCCACCTGCTGGTGATGGTGATGGACGCTCCTCTACTACTGCACCAGTGCTAGTATTTTCTCCTCTTCCTCATGCACCTCATGAATCATGACTGGGACTCTCAATGTCGAATTGTCAGGACCATATTGCAAAGATTCAAGTGATATTCCCACTAATGCAAGTACCTCTACCGCAACTGGTGGTGGTGGTAGTTGCTCTTCTCCCAGAGGATAAGTTCTAACATCTTTCTTTTTCTCCTCATATACTTCCTCATCAATTTCGGAAAATTTCTCAATGGAAAGTGCCTCTGATTTTCTTCTGTCAGACCTCTCTACCAACCTTTGATTGAAGTCTGCATACAAAGTCACTCTTTCATGCTCCATATTGTTGAACCACCAATCATTTTCTTCACCCTCAAGGTGTAGCGTTGCAATCTCAATGGCTTCCTTTTCTGCTACTGGGTGTATCTGGAAGAAATTATCTAACTTCTCCATCCAAGCCTCTGTCGTGCTTTTGGATGACCCATTGAATGTAGGCAGAAAGAATCTATTCTACATATTCCCTCTTCTTCTATTGATACTGTGGGGTCTTCAGTTTTCTTTGATTTGGAAAAACTGCCGGAAAGTCAGATTCTCTTTGAATGCTATAGATTGATATTTGTAGTTTACAAGATAACCACTCAGAGTCTCATGCTCCAAATTTCCCCCATCTCCATGCCATTCATTTCCTTCTGCAAGGAGAGTGGGCATAGTACGGTGTTGTGGAAATTTCTACACCATTGGTTGCTTATACTGTTGATAGGAAGTGCTCAGACCTTCTCCATTATGAAACCCTCTTGAGGTTTCCTTTTGCCTTTCCCTTCTCATTTCTTTGATCTTCATGGTGAGATCCTGCATAGATCTGAAGAAAAGTGTGGAAAAACTCAAACCCTCGACCATTGTAGACTTCTTCTTTTTCTTCATCTTCTTCGTATTCTTTTGATTTCATGAAATGCCTACAAGCTGAGCCAAATATCATGCTCTAATACCACTGTAATATTGAAAAATAAGAAAAGAAAATAATATAGAACATATGCAACATTCCAAATAAATAAAAATAGGAATATATCACTAAAATCTGGAAAATGCTGGAAATATGTTGCAATTGGAAATTACATTAAGACATCATAAACATGAGCAGAAATAGCTGGGTCATATAATTATAATCAATATCAAAATAAAGTACACAATGCTCCAAAATAATATTAACTCAAGCCAACAGAAAGTGGCTTAAATAACTCTAAATCCTAGCACTGGAAATGATGTTGTTGCTACTACTGATGCTGTTGGAAACTACTATTGCTGGGAAGAAGAACCATGTGTGGGAGGCTGCTGGAGTGCTCAGCATGATCAAGGAGTTTAACCATGGGTTATACTCCCAAAAACTAGAAAAACCTAGAAATGGTTTGGCCAACTTTTGACTTTGGATTTTCGGCCCTTTTTGGGTTGCCAAGTACACCCCTGTTGGTTGACTTATGAAATCCTCCTGTGTAACTACAGAAATGGGGCTGAATTGGTGATACAACCACTTAAATATCACCTAATCAAGTCAATTCATGAAGGGCTGGACCCTTCTCCTAATTCCCAAGCTGAAAGCTTGAGTTCTAGCTCCTCCTCTCAAGTTGCAGCTACTGAACTGCACACACTATCAAGAGGGTTGATGTTGTAGCTTGTTGCTAGATGATGCAATGCTGCTCAAAACTAATGGAAGTGATATCACCAAGTGAGGGGTTGATCCCTCATAGGATTACAAGATGAGATGCTTGGAACTTCCTTCCTCCTCTCAAACTACATTGCTGGAATGCGTAATTCCTACAAGAACTGCTACTGCATAGAGGAGTAGAAGGATGGCTTGATGCCAGATGTACAATGCTGCTCTCGGAAGACTGAAATGGATTCAAAAGTTGAAGGGCTGATCCTTCCATAGGTTTCCCTGCTGAAATACTAAGAATTGTATTCCACCTCTCAAACCCTAGTGCAGGAATGCATAATTCCTGTAGCTGGAAGTGTCGAAGAGAGGGGTTGAATGTGGAACTATTGTCGAATGATGAATGGATGCTGAAAGGAACCTTTCCAGAGTAGGCACTTGAATTCCCTCATGGATAAGGGTGGGATATTTTCTCGAAGACACCTGTGTGCTAAAAAACACAATAGACTTAGCTAAATAGTTGAAGCATGCAAAAAGTCATAAATACCAAACAATAATAATATTCAGACTGATTTTCTTTGTTGCCCTCATTTTCCTTTTATGGTTGTGAGCCTTCCCTAGCCTTGGCCCACCTCATAACTATGCTGCACATGTGGAAACTAGCCTCCATAAATAATTTTTTGTCCTCCATGATCTCCATCATTGCTGCAATTACTCTCCACTCCCTCCATCATGTGTGCATTTAATGCACCACTTCCTCCATCACTTCAACATTATTTCTCCATTATCTCCATCATCTTCCTCATTATTTCTCTATGACCTCCACTCTTCCTTCATCAATAAGTTGCTCCACTACTCCATAATGCTGATCCACTACCTAACTAACCCACATTCATGCTATAGCAATGGATTTTATTCATCTACTGGGTTTATGGGTCCCTCCATTTTATTTACTAAACTAAATAAGAAAATTAAGAAATCTAATATTCCAATTAGCTGATGGAAAATTTGCAATATTAAAATAATATTTGTCATGAAATTAGAGCTTATTATCTTTCCCAGTTTCACTACGAAACCCTGTAATTCAACTTCCTTTCCTTCCAAAAAAGTTTCAAAAAAAGTTCTTGAAAATTAGAAGCTACCATCCCCAAATATTGTAACCATTGTACTCCTAGTTAAAAATCAACAACTCCCATTGGAATGGAAAGCATTGGACTATTCAATACATATTCCCCCATGGTTAGCTTGATATTATGGAATTTTCCAGAGAACTTTATAGTTCCTCCATTTGTAACCATCACTTGACATTCTGGTATTGGGTATAGGAAGCAATTCAATTCCTTGGCTACCTTACAATGAATAAAATCATGGGTACTACCCGAATCAATCAACACTATTACCTTTTTCTTCTTGATATGTCCTTCTATCTTGAGAGTTTGAGGAGTGGTAATTACTTCTAATGGATTACATGATATGGTCGGACTCATTTCTTCTTTCTCTAGGGTTGGTTCCTTGTGGATATCCTCTTCTTTTGAAGTTTCTTGTTCATTTTCTTCCTCCTCTTCACAATTTATGTAAAATAATTTCTTCTCAGCACACTTATGACCTTTAATGTATTTTCCGTCAGAACTATAGAAAATCCCTTTTTCTCTTTCTTTATTCCAATTGTTATGGTGTCAACCTTGTAGGTTTTGGAAGTCTAGGAGTAGCAACACTTCCATCTTTATAGATGTGAGTGGTAGGATTCCTTGTCGCCATAATTTTACATTCATTTTTTCTTTCCATCCTGAATCCCTTCTCTAATGAATCAGGTTCCCAAAGGCAAACCTGATGTTGTATGTTATCCTTTAAAGTCCCTATGAAGACATTAATACTATGTTCTTATGGAAAATAAATTACCATTATATTCAATTTTTGGAAGTCCTCAATATGATCCACCACTGAACCCTTTTGTTGATATTTATCAATTGGCTAAAGAAGGTGTTGCTCTTTGTATCCTCATAATGTGCTATCATTTCCTTCATAAAAATTGACCAAGTGACAATTTTTTTACGGGAGAAAAGCCATCGATACCATACAAATGTATTTTTTTCTAAATATAAAGTTGTAATGCGTACCTTTTGTGTGTTTTGCACATTATTGAGATCAGGATATTGCTCCATCTATAGTATCCATGTTATAGGATCCTTGCCATCAGACTTCCTCATATCAATCTTTGGAATATGGTGGGTCTTGAATCCAACATTGGAGTTTATGAAATCACGATTAACATTTATTTTTTTCTCATAAGGAGTTTCCTCTATTATATTTTCGCCATCAGGAATAATTTCTTGTAATAGCTTTATCAAACCATCCCTCAAACCTTTCATGTCTGCTTTTATATCATTCTTCATGTCTTCCATTTTTCCTTCCATATCTTCGATGCCATTCTTCAAACCATCCATCTTAGCTTCCACACCTTTCTTTAAAACTTCCATTTCATTTTTTTTTCCTCTTTGCAAGAACGAAATTTGGTGCACTTGCTCTTGTAATTTTGATATATCATGTTGCACTTCTTCCTCTTCATGAGTCATAGTAGAGTATTCTGAGGGCTTAATGGGTGTTGAATTATTTTTAGGAGGAATTTTAGAACCCAATACTGATATCTATGGTTCAATATGCCCTTGGAATCACTTCAATCTTTTTTTTTCAAACAAGACTTATGCAATTTGAAAAAAAAATACACACCTTTTTCTTGATTTTGAGGAACTCGATATTAAAACTCACATATCTCTTTAATTTCAGATCCCTAATATTTTATCTTCGATTTGGTAGTATCCCTTTGAATCTTCTTTCCAATGTCATAGGTTTGACCTGATTTGGATTCTTCAAGACAAATTTATGATCAATCTCCCACAATGACCTAATTATGGACTAGTTCAGTAGAGCAAACTTGTATGATGTGCCACGTGTCACTATTTCCTCCTTTGGCTCTAAAATTGATACAAAGGAAAAAAAATCTGTGTAATTTTGGTCACTATTTATAGAATTCCATTCTGATGCTCAGAGAGAGTGTTATGGCAATTTTCACAAGGTCACCTCTTTTAGATGAAATTCAAGAGCCTGTAAAAAGCCTAACTTTCACAGATAATATATCCGAACCTATTGCAAGCCAATATCTAAAATTTCTACATGAATTTCCTCAGGATTTATTAGAAATTGGTTTTTTGTTTTAGTTTCTGGACCCTTGTAGAAAAAAAATTATAGCGAAAATTTCATGATGACCTGTTTGAAGTAGTGAACAAGGAAAATTTTAGGGGCTAATATTCATAGGTGGGCTAATTTTCCATGGTTTTTCAAAAAAAAATATTCGCCAATTTCAATTTTTTTATAAAAATGATTCGCCCAAATTTGACAATTTAAAATTATTTTATGTTAAAAATCGCCAACATTATATAGATAATATAGATAATATCATTATAAATTTGAATAATTTTACAAATACATCAATAAACTTTTTATAGTTTTCATAATACGGACTAGTGAGATTCGCCAATTTTTTAAACTTCAAGATAATATCCCATCCTTAAAATTATCCCTGGTAGTGAAACCCTAGAATCTAAAGCTCTGATACCAAATGTTATGAAACCAGCTCCAGAAATAGAAAAAAAGAGAGATCAATGCCTTATAAATAAGCCACTTTGAGGGGGAAACCTCCTTTACATTACATAAATGAAAAATTCTTAGATGATAGAAATGAAAATGCCTCCTTTTATATATAGGAGTCCATGGGGTCGAAATATTATCCTGGCCGACCTCACAATAATAATGCAAGGGCACAATAATAACAATAATGGGGTTATAGGGGTACAACAATAACAATAAGGGGGCTACACTAACAAAAATAAGGGACTACACTATTAATATATGGACCTATCAGAATGTCACCTTCATCATTAAGCTACTTGGATTTGGTTAGTAGTTCATGAATGTAAGATTTCTAGAAATGCTTTGTAGTGAAATAGTGGTAACTTTCTGATATTTTTTAGAATGGATTAATGAGATTCATTTGATTTTATTCCAATTTTATTAGGTCATAACAAAATTCAATTTAATGACAAAATTTACCCCATTGCATTTTCACTTGATTAGGTTAGGAATTTGATAGGTTAACTAGCTCAATAGTTCTTGAATTTCCAGTTTTTAGAGTAGTAATGTTTTGTTATTTTTTAGCACGTGTGAACAACAATATTTTGAAATGATTCCACTTGGAATGGAGAACTAAGACATCATACTTAATAATAAAAAAATTCCCCATCC
Organism: Pinus albicaulis; assembly: GCA_034641835.2. Taxonomy (NCBI): domain Eukaryota; kingdom Viridiplantae; phylum Streptophyta; class Pinopsida; order Pinales; family Pinaceae; genus Pinus; species Pinus albicaulis. The sequence goes on along the minus strand of CM076579.1, from coordinate 661,159,700 downwards.
CATTTTTATTTGATTTACTTAGTCATTCGGTGAGTTATCTCCAAAACAAAACTTCCCGTAGCAAAAATAAAACTTCCTATATCACTCTTGTAGAACATGTAAGCTCGACCATATTTTCTCCCAAATCTTGGTTTTTGCCTCTTAGGCTTGATCATGACCCCTAGGATATACATACATTATTTAGGAATAATAAACACCATTTAGGATATGAATTTTGACAAAGTATATTAGGCCTATTTCTTTGAATTCATGCTCTCAGGATTTCAATTACAAATTCTTTTTCTTGCCTAGGATTGATTTATTTTCAAAGAAGAACTTCCATTTCTGTAATTGGTTTAGGCTTTGATTTCATGACATTCATTCCCTTACATTAGATTTACAAAATAAGGATACATTTTATGCTGCACATATAGTATCGATACCTCCTAAGTTTGTACGAACCCTGGGTTAATACTTAAAGTTGATAGCCTTGGGAGTTGCAGCATCCTTGTTGTAACACTGAGGCTCATCAATTTTTGGCATTGTTGCCAGGGAGGTGTCAAAGTATGTTTTTTTCCCTTCCCTTGTTGATTCATTTCTTTTCTTTCTGCAGAAAAAAAATATTTTTATTAGGCATATTTCATTTCAAAAATAGAAAATTGCATTGCATTAGAGTTATTATTCAAAAAAAAAAATGAAAAAAAAATCTCCAACACCAACTCCCCCATTTGATCACATGGTGTAGTAATAACCACAACACCATCCACTTTTACAGGTAGAAGAATAATAGGTGGCAAAGAAGGTAGAAAAAATGGATGGGGATGATGAAAATGAAGAAGATCCTCTCAGATTTCCCATTCAAGATACTGATGTCAGTGTGCATATGAAGAACATCCCTCCTTATTTCCTTCCCAAATTTTATGGTATGAGGTCATAGGATCCAAAAAAATTTATCTTTGAATTTGAAATCATTTGTAGATATTATGGTTACTTACCAAACACTCAAAAATTGAGATTGTTTCCAGAAACATTGAAAGATATATCTCTTAAATGGTTCATGAGGTTCAGGACTAACTCAATAAGATCATGGAATGATATGCAAAATATATTTCTAGAAAAATATTAATATCATGATCTTGAAGATGAAATATTTAGAATTAATCAAAAAGAAGATGAGAGCATTTAGGATCTAATAGAGAGGTTTATGTATAATGTTAAGAGGAAAAAATTACATCATTTAGGATTTGAAACACTAAAAAACCTCTTACTTGGAACAATTAGGGATGAGTGGATTTATCTCCTTGATATCATGAGTAGAGGAGATGTATACCAATTATCATTTGAAGAAATTTGTGAAACATGCAAGCCAATATTTAGAGGAAGTGAAAGAGTAAAAAAATCAACATCAAGATTGGTAAGTCAAGCTAAACTTGGAAATTTGTTTGATGACTTTAAAATATAACTTCTTAGAAATCTAAGTGAGAAAGTATAAATGCTAAGAATGAAAAATGAAAAAAAGAAGAAGATGTTGATATTTGTGTTATCCATGCTGAATCACATGCTACTAAATATTGTCCATCATTACGAAGGTTGAAAGAATTGTCCCAAGAATATAATGGAGCAAGTCAGTCACCAAAGCAGCTATGTTATGTAGCTCCAAGAAGAGCATGGAAGATTAGTCAACCTTGTATGGTTCAAGAACCTAATTCACAATTTCAAGCCTACGCACATCCATCTCAAAGTAATTGGAACACACTCGCTTATTGGAAACCTTGGCCATCTCAACCCCAAAACCAATCTTGTAATCAAGGTTGGAAAGAACCTTATGGGAGAAATCCACAATATCCTCAATATTTTCCTCAATATCCTCCATACCTAAATCCACGCTATCCCTACCATCCACCTCCACCAAAACCACAACCTCAACCACATCCATATCATATATTCACTCCCACTCAACTACCTGGACTGCCATTTCCAACCCCACACAAGGAAGTAGCTCAACCCACTTACAATGTTGATGTACATCACTTGCAAACATATCCTCTTGATCTAAATGGTAATCATATCAGTTCAATAAATGTATTGCAAAAAATATATTCTCTTTATGCCATTGAAGGAAAACATCTAGAAGAAGAAGATTCAAATGAGGAGATCAATGATTCTTGGGCTGCACTTGATGGAGAGAAGAAATCAGAAACAGAGACTAAGAATATTCCCTCATGTTTACCATCAAATACTCCATGTGTTCAAGAAATCAACCAACAAAAAAAGGAATATTTGAATGTAATGGTAGAAGAGGACATCCAAGATGATCCAAATTAGAAAGTGGTTCAAGGGTATCACAACTATATTGAAATATGGTTCTAGAAAATCATTAGGTTGCAAAAACAAACTCTTCTTCAACAATTCTGGATCCCATCTCATTCAAAGAATTTTGTATCTCATATTCAGGTACATGTGAAAGCATACAATTTTAGCCTCCACATGAGTTTATCTGTCATCTTAATGTGTACATGGCTCCATTGGAAATATTCCTATACTTGAAAGAGATTTTGTTTTTTCAAGTAGAGTAGTATAAGAAAAAATAAAAAAAATGGAAAAAGAGAAAAAATAAAAGAATAAAATCTCAGGTGAAAACCACTTTTGAGGCATTTGAGATTTGCTCACTAAATGAAAACCTCCATGAGGCAGTCAATGAGTTGAGAAAAAGAGAAAAATAAAAGATCATAGGTGAAAACCTCGTTTGAGGTGCCTAGGTAGACCTACCAGTTGAAAACCTAATTGAGGCACCTAGTAGGCTTATGTAAAAGAAAAAATGAAAAACATGAAAAAAATCGCTCCATGTATATATCTCTAATGAACGTAGGTTCTCTCCAACCTTTGTAAGCAACAAAAACAAGTTGGCACCACAAGAACAAGTTGGTAAAAAATATAGTCAGATGAAGTCAAACTTGGACTCCCTTCTCGTTTTATCAGATGCTCCAAAAATACCAAGGTCATGCCAATCCATTAACCTCATCCATTTACAACATCCACCCATAATTTCCAAGCATTTCTCATTCAATTTCCTCATTATCCTAAATTGATACAGGAAGTCATGTTTTTGCTACATGAACTCTTGTTTTTTAGCAGAAAATTGTTGTTATAATATCTTGAAAAACCTACATCCATTTTCTAATATGTTTCACGGTGAGATGCATATGGATGATGGTAACATTCTCAAGAAATTTTAGAAAATTCTGGTGCATATTTTGTGAGAAATCGACGTCCATCACCTACAACCATTTATTATTTTTTTCGATATTCGTGCATGAAATGACCTAGATATTTTATGGTGATGTGCACAAGGATGATGGTAACATGCTAAAAAAAATTATGTTCAATCTACTCTACTGTTTGAGAGTTATTCTGCTACAAGGGGCTCTCGTGAACCGCTACAAGAAATCCTGTAACTACTACAGGAAGCTACAATGAGCTACAACAAGGTAGATTGAAGACAAAGAGTAGTCACTAAGGGTAATATGGTCTAAAAAAATCATTAATAAGGTCTTACCACCATTACCCATCATCCTCTCATCACTCCTCCATCTCATTCAAAGAGATTTTCCACTCAAACCCTTCACTCTGTCCCATCTATAAAAAGAAAAATTCTGCAAAAACACAAATTCCTTTACATCATTATTCCAAGACCACACTAATCCTTAATCTTAAAAAACTCTCCCTCTTCACCCCATTCATATTGGAAGTCAAAAAAATATAAATATTACCTTCTCCAAGAAGGAAACATGTTCCTCTAGAAAACGTGTGCAAACACCAGAAAGCACTATCAGTGGTTTTATTGATCATCTAAGAAGTCATGAAAATTTGTGAGCTAAATATGAAGAGGCTATGGAACTCCACTGGAAGAAACAACCAAGATATCATATAGGTACCTACAAACATACAACAAAGGTATCATTAAAGGTATAATCAAATTCTGAAGACATGCACCAGAAACAAAAAAGAGTCAACTCCCTCTGATATCATGATGTATATGTACGAGCTCCAGCATGCGAGCATCAATTCAATCATCAACTATAACGTGCACATCATGAGCATCTCAACAACAAAATGTAATACAGGGATGTGAAGCAACATCAACAACAACAAAAGAAACCCTAGAAGACCTCTATATTCAAGGTTACCAGCAATAGGACCTCCAACAAATTATCACATACAGATTCAAGATCATTATTAGCAGCTTCAGAACTAACGAAGGAAAATTCAACAATCATATCATTAGCCTCAATATCCCCTGGAAAAACACGTCAAGGGTAAGGCTCAGGTATGAAACTCTCTAACCTTACCCTTCAAATCTATTCTAGCTTAAGAAAACATTAAAATTTGAGAAGGAAAGGTTTTTTATAGCCAAAATTAGTAGTGGAGTTCCCTCTGCCTTATCTAGTAGTTAGCTTCACTTTTCCACCAAGACACACACACATGTGGGAGAGGAACAAGAAAAAAGTCAATATGACATGAGAAAGTGGGTGGTAATTAGTTAGTTGTGATGGAAGACAAGGAGTGCCAAGGGGTAACTGAGGGCAATCTCAATTAACAAAACATAACTCTGTGTTTATTTTTCATACAGTGAAAAAATAAAAAATGAAAACAAAAAACAAAAAACAAAATAAAAATAGAAAATAGAAAATAAAAGGTGGACCCACAACCTCTTAGCATGCAAATATTAGTTACTACAGGCAAATAGAGCTGAATCTATAGGCACAAAATTTGCTACAGGAAAAAAATATTTTCTACAGGAAGAACATATTTGCTACAGGAAAGATAAATTTTCTTTAGGAAGCTAATAGAGGGCAGCAAGAGAAAAAAATTGCTACTAGGATGTTGGACAATGATTAACTAATCGCTAAAAGGTAGAAAGAGACAAAATAGAGCTGCAAAGAATTTTCTACAGGTAGTTTGGTCTGCATAATAGTAAATTCTCTAAAAGTGAAAGGTATCAAAGTTAGTAGATTTGTTTCAGATCATTTCTTTCTTTTTATTTAGGTTATTCACCATAATTTCACCCTTTCTAAGAAGAAAGTGCTATGTGTTAAATTTTTTGAATTTCAGAATTGATTGAGAAAAGAGAATTCAGATTGCTAGTCAAGGATGTTCATAAAAAAATGATGGATGGAATGATGTGTCAGGGCCAGGAAGCCAAAAATCACTCCTGCAATTGAAAATTGAGGTCACCATTATAAAAATTATTCCTTTGTTAGAGATGCTACATGAAACTTCATAGCTACTACTTGAAACTATGTTACCTGCAGCATCCCTTGTTTGGCACCAATTTTTTTTTTTTTTCTTGAGAGATTTTTTACAAAGTCTGGAAGGAAAAGACATTAGGGAAAAAATTCAGTGTGTGTTGTGGGTGGTATGAAGGAGACATAAACTCCTATAAGTTAAAAAATGAGGGGTACAAACAAGGCCCTATATTTTCACATAAAATTCATAGAATTCATAGTCTGCAAATATGGGGATAGGATTTAATAGGAAAAAACCCATCAGCATGGAGAGAATCCATCTGCATCCTGAAATGCTTACAATTTTCTAAAATATTAACGAGATGGGATTATTTTAAAGGGTAAGAGGATATGATGATGATATTTCATTGAGGTTGTAGTCAATTTACAGGATCCATGTGGCCAAGAATATGAACCAAAAGAAAGGTGTTACCCTAAGAAAATAGAACCCATTACAGTTGAAGAATCCCTTGAGAGAAAGAAGAAGTCTGAATCTACATTAGGACCTCCATAGGAAAATGAGATGGGAAAAAATGTATAAAGAAGAATAGAAAGAGGAACAACAAGAGGAGCAACATATGGACCAACAAATAAAGAATGACCAGGACATAATACATGAAGAACCATAGGGAAAGGAGGATGGAAATGTTGCTCAGAGCATAAGCAACAGTTTCAATAGGGGGTATGATGGGCCTCTAAATTAGACATAAATTAAGGCCTATATAAAATTTATTAGGAACATAAAGGCTATATTAAATCTCTCATTCTACACTTAATAATGTTTTTTTAAGATTTAATATGTTCTTAGGAAGGTTTAGAGATAATTGCATATTTGTGCCTAATTTTTTTTTTTTTTTTGAAGAATATTGTGAGAATATTGGAAATATTATGAAGATTTGGAGAAGGAGATAATTTAGGGACTTGCTCACTACTATAGGAGCATTACGATTGGAGAAAAAATGAACAAAATATATGAAATTATTGAGAGATTCTGGAACTCTCATGATTGAGAAAATCTAGGAATATGTTCCCTGCCATTTAATCAAACTCCTACTATTGGGACCTAGATCCACTATCTGAGGTATTTTGGATTGGAAAGATTCCTCGTTTAGAGGATAATTATTCCTCATCATTTTTTATAAGTACCAATTAGAATTGGCCTCTAGATGGATGTGTTGTTTTAGTCTTCTTTTGAAGAAAACTTATTGTTTAGCAGCTCCATTTTCATTTCTTGCAGGGATGTACTTGGATTGATTCAATAATAAAGTTTGGTGACATTTTTAGCTTCTAAGGCCGGGTTTATTCCATAAATATCTGGGTCTCCTTTGGATTTGCCATCCCAGGAGCCTCATCACCCTCTTGCACAATTTATTTATGTTCTTTTCACTTCTTAGTCACATGCATCTCTTATTTTTGTTTTGCATATTTCTATATTTAGTATTGTTTATTTTATTTCTATAGGATTAAGTTAAATTATTGAAGTAAGTTCATTTTCAGGTTTTTTATAGATTCAAAAGAACTCTTCATCCTTGGAATAACTTTGGAAGGTCATATTCATCATTAAGCTACTTGGATTTGGTTACTAGTTCACGAATATAAGATTTCTTGAAATGATTTGTAGTGAAATAGTAGTAAATTTATGGTAATTTTTAGAATGGGTTAGTGAGCTTCATCAGATTTGATTCCACTTGGATTCGATCAGAAAAAAATTCAATTTAATAACAAATTTTACCCTATTTCATTTTCACTTGATTAGGTTAGGCATTTGATAGGTTAACTAGCTCACTAGTTCTTGACTTTCCAGTTTTTAGAATAGTAATTTTTTGTTAATTTTTAGCATGTGTGAACAAGGGTATTTTGGAGTGATTCTAATTGGAATGGAGACCTAAGGGATCAAAATTAATAAGAAAATTTTTCCCAACCCATTTCAATTTTATTTACTTAGTCATTTAGTGAGTTATCTCCAAAACATAAATTCTTGTAGCAAAAACATAACTTCATGTAACACTCTTGTAGAACATGTAACCTCCACCAAATTTTCTCCCAAAGCTTGGTTTTAGTCTCTTAGACTTGAATCATGACCCATAAGATCTAAATACATGATTGAGGAAGAATAAACACCACTTAGGACATGCACTTTTACAAAGTAGATTAGGCCTATTTATTTGAATTCACGCTCTTAGGATTTCAATTACAAATTGTTGTTTTTGCCTAGGATTAATTTATTTTCAAAGAAGCACTTCCATTTATGAAATTAGTTTATATTTTGATTTCATGTCATTCAATCAATTAATTTAGATCAAAAAAATAAGGACACGTTGTATACTACACATATAGTGTCGATACATCTTGAGTTTGTACGAAACCTGGGTTGATAATTAAAGGTTATAGCCTTGTGAGTTGCAACATCCTTGTTGCAATACTGAGGCTCATCAATCCCATCACACCATGGCTATCCAAAAATGGAAATGCAATGATGAAAACCACTATTGAAACTTGGAAAAACCATGCCACCGACAAAAAAATAACCAAATACCAACATGCACATATGATGTATGTCAAAACTAGATAGGAAATCGTACATGTAGTCTATTACCTATAGGTATTCTTGTTGAAGCTTGCTTGTTCCAATGTTTAATTGATTGATATTTTCTTTCCTTTCCTTTCCTTTCCTTTCCTTTTCCTTCCTTTTCTTCCTTTTCTTTCCTTTTCTTTCTTGATCTCTTTATCCTCCTGGTTCTCTTCTCCTATCTGAGACTAATTCTAAAAATGAACTAATAAAAGGCTAACAACTGATGCTCTAAGGTATTTTTATTGACAAGGCATCTAATTTCTTATGTTTTCAATTATTTTTCTTCATTTTTCTCCTCACATGCAACGTGTGACCTTTCACCTTCCTTTTCTCCTAATTTCCTTTATTTTCGTAAATAAATGTGCCAAAAATATTTTTTCCCTTTTCAAAGCCTTAACCATTGTCTTTGCCAATTTCCCCTTAGCCATAAAAAATCAATTGATGCCCACTAGCATATATTTCACAACATTCAGCTCGGAATAAGTTTCCCTTAACTATGGTCCTATTTTTTCCTCTTTTCACTTTTATTATATGAACTTTTAGTCTGGGTCTGTTACATGGTGATAGTTTCCATGCATGAGGTCATGGTACGTGGCCGATATTGTCATGCATTGATAAATGGATAATGGCTGAAATAATAATTATAAACTATTGTGGTTATGATTATACATGTATTGTGCTAATTTGGTTCATGTTATAAATGAGATATACTCCCCTGACCTATACTGAGGTATGTTGATTATGTTATGTTTTGGTTTAGCTGACATGGTGTTATGTGGAATTATGAATTACGGATAAAACACATTCCCTAAATGTGGTTCTATGTAGTTAATAAAACAAATCAAAGACTTTGTAGATACTTTTCCTAATAGTAAATAGGCACACGGAAATATGGAGAAACTTACTTGGAGTCCAAGCACTTCCTATTCTCATTTTGTCACTCTTGCTGTAGTTTCCAATCCAAGCTTGATCGCCAGACTAGTTCCTGCAAGTATAAACACTAAAAAACAAAGAGATTGCAATATACATATGGCTATTCACTTTAATCAGTCAAATCAATGAAACATGAAACATATACATCAGATAAGATTCCATAATATGAAAGACAGAAGATTATATAGATACATATGTGGGAAAGTAAGTAGTAATCTTTATTAATGGATAGAAGGGGAGGTTACAACCAACGATTGATTTGATGTCACCAAATCCAGCATCATCTGAGCCTCATCACAATGAAAATATCTCCAGTAGCATATCACTCAAATCAAACCCTCAATTGAGATTTCAACAACATTTCTCTACCAAATTTCTTCCTTTTCAAGAACTAGGATATGTGCTCAATTTATAGATGAGCTAAAGGTAGTTTCACAATCAATGAATTTCTAATAATAGGCAAGACATGTTTTCCAACTCAGAGGTGTTGAATGGACACATGGATTTGAATTTTGACACATATGCACTCTTCTAGAAGGCACTGGCCATGTGATGATTCCGAAACAGTGAGAATTTCGCTCCCAATTGACCAATGCACCCTTGAGTGTCAGGAAGTTCTTTGCATAGCACCCTTGAATGGAGGTAACTTCATATGAAAAGCAGTTAGTCCCTTGAGAGACTACGTTGGTGAGCCCATAGGTGATATAAAATGTACTTCAAATCTTAGAAACCTTGCAATGGAAGTCATGTATGATTTGTTCTTGTTCTTTGTCTTAGGGCATGTAGCAATTGAAATGATAGGGGATGACAGACCCTATTCATTGGTTTTGGGGATGATGTCCAATTTAACCAGGTCATTGGGAATGGTGCCCAAATTGACCTACAACAATTTCCCCCTAAAGCATGAAGCCAGAATAATAATAAAAATATTTTTTAAATGAGATGCTTTACACTGTGATGGGCTGGAGCTGAAGCAGAGTGGCAACCTGCATCAATATTAGAATACATTACATCATGATATATCCTCTTGATCACGAATTTATAAGGGAAGGAATTCCCATGCTCAACACATAAAATATCTAATAACATGTACATAGTTCAGAAAGTCGTCTACATTAGAATGTTGCCCAATACAGACATGCCTACAGATATTGACCCATGTTTGGATGACAATCTGTATGTAAGGTCACCATACAGATGATGTATACAATAGTCTTGAAATCGCAACCCGTATGGCTGAAACTAGGGCTGGGGTCTTCTTATCTCGTTCACTTAATCGTTCAGGTACAAGTATAGCCATGCGAATATATGATTTGTAGTCGAACATGGTAAGACATCGTTTTATTACTAGCTAATGATGCGAGTGGTTAACAAACGTGAGAGAACCACCATTAAAGTCAATGGTCATCAAGGTACTGCAGTACATTTCATAAGGCATGAATAGATGATTTGATGTCAAATTCAAAACAAAATATTTCGGTCAGAAGTCTGGAAGAGAGGATCTTGTCGATGCTATAACAAGCCTCATGGTACTAGAATATGATGTTTCTAAGTAAACTTCCTGGATGATGATTTGACGTTGATAGGAAATCACTTTATTTCGAAACGGGAGTTACTGATTTCGGAGACAAAATGTGACTTGATATAGCAATGTTAAGGGATGAATGTAATCAGAATGAAGGTCTATGAGTATTTCAGAAGGATGAGTATTCACTGGATGACTTCTCTTGAACATATTGGTGACACTGAGATGAGTTGGCAGCATTGACCCAAAACCAAAGTGAAGGTATGATGAACTATATGCATGAATGAACCGTCAAGAACATTGCCCAACCCAAATAGTGATAGTGATGGAGTGAAGTGTCATGTTCAAAAGTGACCTACTACCATAAAAAGTTCTATTCACTTTCCCAAATTTTCCCTGGTCATTTGTTGAAGAGTACCTTTATTTTTTAACAAGCTTGAGGAGGATAACATATGCTTAATCTATAATTAAACCTTTCAGGCAAATAATGTATCGCTATTTAATAATTTAACGAGTCTAGTGATGAATGAAACTCAATTCTTTCCATGATCGACAAGCCCGTCTCTATTTTATGTTTTAACGAGCCTAACGATAGTGACAACCCAGTCCTTTTTCATATTTAGTGAGTTTTAAAAGAGGACGAAAGAAAAGTGTAAAATAATATCTGAGAGAACCTCCTAGCCCTGTTCGACTAAGGGATTCCTTTTTTGCAAATAATCTATCTCAGTCCTGAAAAGGGTTAAAATTATACTTATTAGATATCAATTCATTTACTTTTATGAGCTCGAAAAGACAAGTGCTCGGCATTCTTTTCACATTATTTGAGTCTAAAAAGAGCTAAAAGAAGACTCCAGGGGTTCCATTTTCACTGTTATCGAAGCTTAAAAAAGAGATAAAATTGTGCTTCAAGTCCTTTTTCATTTTTATCAAATCTCGAAAAATGAGGATAAAAGTATGCTTTGTGGTCAAATCATCCTTGAAATAAATCTGCATGAATAATATGCTCATCAGTTGCAAAACCTATTCAAAACAACATCAAATGGATTAAAAATACATGTTTCATGATAAAAAGAGAATAAAACCATAGTCACAGCAATAAATATTATTTGAAAATAATCAAATGCCTAATTAAAAGATTTTTACTATTAATTTTTACCATTTGAAAGTTACCATTTGGATTTTGGAGCTCTGAACTAGTTTTTCCCCCGAACTTCAGTGATCGATTGTGTGGAATTGGTAAGAATGTTTTGAATGCCCCCTTCAAGAGCACATGTCGAATGCCCCCTGCGAGAGCAGATGCCCCCCAAGCTTCATTTCATTCATATAAGTAGATTACTGGTTACTGATAGCTGGATGGAATGAAGGTTCATTATAGGGGAGGATTTGTTTCATTTTTTAACAAGATTGACAGAGGAAAAGAACTATGATCATGACCTGTTTCATTTTTTAACGAGGTTAACACAGTAAAATAACTATCCTCATGACTCCGTTTCATTTTTTAATGAGGTTGACATAGAAAAATAACCATCCTCATTGTGCAGTTGGACCAATGAGTGTCCACTGGAAAAGACGTAGTGTAATGGAGTCATCATTTAAGGAGCACCACAAATGATAAGTTATAACATTCATTGACGGGTCTTCTCTAGGGTTTCCATTGAATTTAGGAATTTCTGAGGGTAACATATGTGGTATCACCAACCACCAAGGAACATAACTGATGAGATCAACTAGATATTGCACTCAGGATGTGATTAAAGGATCAAGTTGTTCAGTACTCATAAGGGAGGAACTAGATAGGATTCTAGATGATGACATGGGTGAAGTGAGTGGAAAAAAAATTGAATATGAAGCAACAGTAAATTTTTTCGCAACTGAAATAGATGGTTCAATCTGGGATGTTATTTCAGCCATGGTCAAATGAACTAGTGTATACTCTATAGAATCTATGGGAACTCAAAGTAAAACAGGATCAACAAAAGCAGAGGAAGGTGATTGAGGAAAATACTCGTAAAGGTAAATCTCCCCCCCAAAATGACTTGGAATTAAAGGTGTCTCGTCTTATGATATTTACTCAATTGAAATCAAACCAGCTGGAAGAACTTCATCGTCAAGCCCAAATTATATTTCAGGTGGTTGACTACGCGATATGGGAGGCTCAATTGCTACAATAGATTGTAGAGTGACCGATAAAGGAACAACTTCTGGTCGTTCAACTTCGCGATGCATATGTTCTTAAAAAAAATAGATAGGATCTTGATCAAATTCCAGTTGAACAACTTCAGGTTTGGGAGGTATGGTCTCACTAATTGGATGGATCGTGACCACAGGTAGTTGTGAGGAGTCTGTCTCGACAATAGTAGATGAACCAGGATTTGTAGAAACAAATTTTGCCAATTTTGGTATATGGGAAGATGATGCTTCACCAAAGGTACTGATAGTACTAGTTTTGGTAGAGCAATGTCACCCTCATCGCTCAGAAGTTACTTTCAATGGTAAAGGTGGTTTCAATGCAAGTCTATGCGAATGGCGAGGAAATGGATTTTCTTCTTCCATGATGACTGATTTATTTTATGACCAAAAAAAAAATAAACAAAATAAAAGGGTAATGTTAGGAAAAAGGTTTACCAAGAAACTGTGAACTACATAATACCTCTGGGAAAAACAAGAAGTACGGGTAGGTAATCTCCTCGAATGTTGTGTTCAGTGTATCATAATTTACAAGGCGACTAACTTGGTTCACTATGGATGGATAGCAACCTAAATTTTTCCTCCCAAATATACCCGAAGTTACATGGAGGCCCAAGTCTCTATTAGCACTGTCTAATGCGAAACCACACAATGAGAGCACCCCATTATACTTTTCGTACTATAACACCGCCCAATATACCCGAAGTTATGTGGATGAGCTACGATATACTTACGTACGTGGAGTGAGGTATCACACTCAAAATGTATCACAATCAATTAATGACAACTGCTATGTTTTATGATACCAGAACACATCTCTAGCCTAGACCTTCTAAATGTTATCGTTATGGTTCCAATGCTTTGTTAGGTAAATTGATGTAAATTTTAAGTTGAACTTGTTTATCAATTTTCCTTTCAAGGTTCACTGTGATGATGTAATAGAAATTCCTAAAATGCAAACTAAAATGATAAGAAAACTTTTCACTTTTAGCTTTTTCAATGAAAATTTTAGCTACTAAAGGGAAAGCGCAATCAGTTTTGAGAGAAAACAACTAATATGCAGCTTTCCTAATTGTTCCTATGCAAAACAAAAATTACACTATATGCAAATCATGTTTTTGTTTTTAGTCCCCTTGATGTGAATGCAAAAGGGAAACTACATGCATCAAATCAACAAAAACAAATGCTTTCTTCTTTGAGAAATGATGAATTTAACAACAATTTATCTTTTAGGAAAAATGAAGAATGGAACTACAATATTTCCTACAGGAAATGAAGAATTTAATGACAATTTACTTTACACAAAAAAATGGATCTAATGCAGAAATAAAATACTTTGAATTTATTTGTCAATGATAAAGAAAAACACTTAAAGAGACATTGAACAAACTTACTTTTCAAAGGAGGAAGATTAAGGTAAATTCACTGGTCTCTATGAGGCATCAGATAGTTGAAAACATAGCAAAAAAAAAGGATGAAAATGATAGCAATGAAAAATTCAAAGGGAATTTGGTTGGCTTAAGGGGAAACACAGTCTCTAAGGGGAGACAGTGCATTGAAAAGCACCCTTGAGTGGGAAACAATGCTATGTAAATCACTGTGTCTTGACCAATAGTGCGTTGGGCGTAGCAGAGAACAAAAAACTCAAGCTACTGACACACTTCTAATGCAATTATTTGTTTAAAAATCCTAATAATTGAGATTAGATGCTACTAGGTGGAAAAGCAGAGGAAAAATACACCAAGGATGAAGGTAAAATCTCCAGTAGAGTCAGAAATTTTTTATTCGAAATTATGAATTACAGATAAAACACATTCCCTAAATGTGGTGCTATGCATTTAGAACAACAGATAAAACACTTTGTAGATAATTTTCTTAATAGTAAATAGATACATAGAAATATGGAGAAACTTACTTGGATTCCAAGCACTTTCTATTCTCCTTCTGTCGCTCTTGTTGTAGTTTCCAATCCAAGATTGATCGCCAGACTAGTTCTTGCAAGTATAAACACTAAAAAGTAAAAATATTGCAATATACAGATGGCTATTCACTTTAATCAGTTAAATCAATGAAACATGAAACATATACATCAAATGAGAATCCATAATATGAAAGACAAAAGCTTATACATATACATATGTGGGAAAGTAAGCAACAATCTTTATTAGTGGATAGAAGGGGAGGTTACAACGAGTGATTGATTTGATGTCACCAACTCCAACATCATCCCAGCCTCATCAAAATTAAAATCTCTCCAACAGTATATCACTCAAGTCAAACCCTCAATTGAGATTCCAACATCATTTCTCTACCAAATTTCTTCCTTTTCAAGCACTAGGATCTGTGCTCAATTTATAGATGAGTTAAAGGTAGTTTCACAATCAATGACTTTCTAATAATAGGCAAGACATGTTTTCCAACTCAGAGGTGTTGAATGACACATGGATTCAAAGTTTGACACATATGCACTCTTCTAGAGGGCACTAGCCACCTGGAGATTCCAGAACACTGATAATTTCACTCCCAATTGACCAACGCATCCTTGAGTGTTGGGAAGTACTTTGCAGAGAACCCTTGAATGGAGGTAACTACATATGCAAAGTAGTTAGTCCCTTGAGAGACTGCGTTGGTGAGATCATAGGTGATATAACATGTACTTCAAATCTTGGAAACCTTACAATGGAAGACATGGATGATTTGTTATTTTTCTTTTTGTTAGGGCATGTAGCAACTGAAATGATAAGGGATGATAGACCCTATTCATTGGTTCTGGGGATGATGTCTAGTTTAACCAGGTCATTGGGAATGGTTCCGAAATTGACCTATAACACATGGTATAATTGCAGGAAAGAGATCAAATATGACTAGCAAGATGGTAGAATATAGTTCACGATATTCTCCTATATATCAGATGAGTAGTGTGGTGGTGGGAATTCTTCTGAATTAGTAGACACATTGATAATTTTGAAGGGATAAATAATAATTTTAAAGGAATATAATGAAAAGATCATTCCGGTATAGGAGAAACACGTAGAAATCAATGCAATAATCCTTCAGATTTTGTCATAATTATAGAGAAAAGGACCACTTCAGATCATCCATGGGTAGGAGGAAAAGACTAATGGTGCATATGGCAATATATCTCATGGTGGTCACAGATCAGATACAGATGAAATGATTAGAGATGGAAGAATCTTGGATATTATGGATAGGAAAGGTGATGGACAAAGGTTCTATTCTAGTTCTAGTTCTGACAGGTATCATGATCATCGTCGTTATCATCATTACAGGAGGAGTGAGATGGTATATTTTCCACATGAGTTCAAGAATGCCAAGCCACCTATATTTTATGGGGATTTGAAGAATTTGGAATATGCAGAGGCATGGTTACCTGTGATGAATAAATTATTTGATTTTTCATGAGTACATAGAGAACATGAAGGCCATAAGAAACATCTTCAGCCTCAAAGGGAAAACATAAATCTGGTGGGAAGTTGTGAAGTCGGTTAGGGACATCAGGATGAAGTACATGCGTTGGCATGAATTCCAGAGAATTTTTTGGAACAAATAATTTTCAAAGAGGTACTATGACAACAAACATAAGGAATTATATGAGATAAAGATGGAATCAATGACATATGAGGCATACAAAACCATGTTCTTGGATTTATTGAGGTATGTACCATATATTAAGGATGAAAAAGCTAAATTTTAGAGATTTTTTAGTGGATTTCCATTAACATTTATAGCTTAGATTGAGTATGATGAGCCTATATCACTTGAGGAAATCATTGATAAATTGAAGCACTGTTGTGAATAATCAAAGCATAAGAAAAAATCACAACAAGGTTCGAAAGGAAAATATAAAACTAAAGGTAAATGTCAGCTAAAAAGAACAAGACATCATAATGTAGAAGAGAAAGAAAATATTGCACCTTACAAGAACTTCAATATAGTTAGATAGGGATATCGATCACATTTTGGAGGGAAGCAGGATGGAGGTGATGGTACAAGATGATTGAAGTGCTGGAAATGTCATAAGGAGCATCTTAAGAGGGGTTTTCTACAAAATCAGGGTGGAAGTCCTGATATTTATAGTGCACAAGAAGCAAAAACTATTGGGGACATTGGGCAAATAATTCCTCATATCTATGTAGCATTGGATAATAGGCAAGAATATCACAAGACATCTATTATCTAGATGGATGGTAAGATTTGTGATCAATTTATTTATATTTTAACTTACCCTAGATCTAATTATAGTTATGTTAATCTTGGCATGGTGGATAAGTGTGGCTTGAATAAAGAAGTGAATGTAGAATATTGGTTAGTGCAGTTGGATATAGGTACAAATAATAGAGTTCATCATTGGGTAAGAGCTTGTGTGTTTGAGTTGAATGGCATGCCTACATTAACACAATTGAATGTATTGTTGTTCAGATCATATAATATGGATTGATTATATCTTCATAGGACTAAGGTGGATTGTTATGATAAAACTATTGAGGGTTTGGATGATAATAGAGAACGAAAAATCTAGCAGGGTAAGAAGAAGGAAACATCGATTAGAATGGTGACAACTATCCAAGAAAAGCACAGTCATAGAAAAGGGTGTGTTTTATTTGGAGTGCATATTTCTAGTGATAAAGGTAAGGAGGATGAGGATGCAAAGATATTAAGTAGGTACATGATCTTACAATAGTTTTAGTATGTGTTTCCAGTAGATATTTCAGACTTTTTGCCTCACAAAGAAGTGGATTTTTCTATTGAGTTGGTACCAGGGGAAACATCAACATTGAAGGAACCGTACATGATGATCACTCTAGAGTTTGTAGAATTGAAATTATGCTTGAAGGAAATGCTTCAAAAGGGACACAATATTCCAAGTTTGTCACCATGGGGTGCACCAGTGTTGTTTTTGAATAAGAAGGATGGTATTGTCAGGTTATGCATTGATTACATGCAATTGAATAAGGTAACCATCAAGAACAAGTATCTATTATTGAGTATCGATGACATGTTTGATCAGTTGAAGGGAGCATCAGTTTTCTTGAATATTGATCTATGATCAGGATACCATTAGGTATGCATCAAGGAAGATGACATTTACAAGAAGAATTTATAGACTAGGTACATGCATTATGATTTTGATGTAGTTCTATTTGGTTTGATTAATGCTCTAACTACATTTATGTGCTTAATGACTAGTGTGTTGCATCATTATCTGGACAAGTTTTTTACTGTATGTATTGATGAAATCTTGATATATTCTAAGAATTAGGAATAGCATGCTGAACATTTAGCAACAATATTGAGATTCGTGAGAGAGCATTAGTTGTATGGTAAGCTGAGTAAATGCAATTTCCTTCAAAAAAAGCTAAATTACTTGGAACATGTTGTTTCCAAGGAAGGCATAGGAGTGGTTCCAGAAAAGATAAGGGCTATCATGGAGTGGGAAGCTCCTATAAATGTGGATGAGGGAAGATCATTTATGGGGATAGGAGGTTATTATAGTAGGTTCATCATGAAATTCTCTCGGATTTCATATCCTATTACATCATTACAAAGGAAATGTAATAAATTTGAGTGTACAGAGGAATGTGTAACAAGTTGTTAACAATTGAAGCAACTATTGATGAATGATCCAATAGTAAAGATTGCAGATCTTGAAAAATATTTTGTGGTATGTACAAATTCTTGCAAGAGAGGACATGATGGAGTCCTTATGCGTGAAGGATAGGTAGTGTGCTATGAATCAAGGAATATGAATGAGCACGAGTAGAATTATCTAACATATGATCTTGAGTTGGAAAAAATAATCCATGCATTGAAGCTGTGGATGCACTATATTCTTGGAAGGAGGTTTGTATTTATGAGTGATCATAGTGTATTGAGGTATCTATTTGACCAAAAAAATTTGAATGCTAGGAAATCTAGATGGTTGGCCACGATTAGTGAGTTTGAATTCAAGATCAGGTACATCAAGGGTAAAAATAACAGGGTTGCAGATGCTCTTAGTAATATGATACGTGTGAATCATATAAAAATATGAGTTATTATGGGGAAAATTACAATATCATATCCTACATGCAAGACAACAAGATAACATGTACATGGAGATTATTCATAGTTTACAACAGGGAACAAGTGGTTAGGATGTGGATTATCATCTTACAACAAATGGTTTGGTCAAATTTAGGGATAGGATATATGTGCGAGACAACAATAAGCTGAAGAATACTATCTTAAGGTAGTTTCAAAAAAAATCGTATTCACATTACCCAAGATACCATAATATCACATTAACGATAGTGAATAAGTTTTATCATTGACTGAATCTAAAGAAGGACATGACAGAGTTTTTGGCTACATGCTTGGATTTTCAATAGGTAAAAGAAACATGTAATCATCCACGTGGACTACTGCAACTGATTTTGATTCTAGAGTGGAAGTGGGAGGTCATTTCCATGGATTTCATCATAGGTTTTCCGAGGACAGCTAGACAACATGATTCCATCATGGTCATGGTAGACAAGTTGACAGAGGTAGCGCACTTCATTCCAATGATGTATACCTACGCAAATAATGATGTAGCACAGGTATTAATCAAATATGTGGTAAGATTACATGGTATTCCAAGGAATATTGTGTCATACAAGAATGCTAAGTTCACTTCCAAGTTTTTGAAGGAGAATTTTGCAGGTTTAGCGATAGAATTGGCCTTTAGCACAGGTTGCGATCCGCGGACATATGGACAAACATAAAGGGTCAACATTATATTGTAGGAGATGTTGAGGATGTATGTGATGGATTAGTAGAGGATATGGGAGAATTACCTTCCATTGGTTGAGTATTAATACAACAATGGGTACCAGGATTCACTGAGGATGAGTATGTTTGAGGCACTCTATGGGCATAGTTGTAATACTCCCATCAGTTGGAGTGATATAATGAACAGGGTTTTGATACGAATGGATATGCCTGAAGAGATGGAACGTGAAATTCAGGTAATCAATAAGAATATAAAGTTAGAATAGGACATGAATAAAACTTATGAATATCAGAAAAAGATGTCTAAAGAGTTTCAGGTTGTGGAACATGTGTACTTGCACATCAAGCTGAAGAAGATCTCCTAGAGGATTGGACAATGTGTGAAGTTGGAACCTCGATTTTGTGGAACTTTCAAGATTATTAAAATTATTGGACCAATATCCTATTGAATTTCACTGCCTCGGATAGTGAAAATACATGATGTTTTCCATGTTTCATTTCTTAAGAAGTATGCTAAAGATGTTGATCATGTGATTGACTAGTCCATATTGTAGATGGAACTAAAAGGATAATTCCTGCTGGAACTTCATTGTATTTTTCATAGAAATATTCTCATGCTTCGGAACTTAGAAATCGATCAAGTGAAATTTAAGTGGAAGCACTTTTGGCCCGATGAAGGAACATGGGAGATGGCAGATTAAATTCGGGCTATGAATCCTTCTCTATTCGTTGGTTGAGAAAATGTTTTTGGAATATGTTTTGATGAGATGTTTTGGTATATGTACATATGTATTGGATGTAAATACCACCATGGGTTTTGTTATAAAGCTCCAATAAGTAGTATGGGTGTCATATCATTATGGTTTTTATGTTTTTATGTTGTCATGTTGGTTTGATTCTTAGCTTGATCATTTTAAATATTGCATCGAACTAAGTTATAAAGCTCCATGGGTAGTATGTTTTTATTTAAAAAATATTGTTAGTTGTAGGTGACATTGAACACCGAGGATGGTGTTCCCCCAAGGGGGAGGGTTATGTAACAAACCTGGTCAAAATTCCATGTAATAAAGTTAATAAAGTAAAAACAATAACCGTGGACATGGGACACGTATTCCAATTTTAATGTTGGGAAAAAAAATCCTAGTGTGGGTGTTCATTTAGTTTATTATGGCTAAGTATTTGGAAAGGAAAAATTGAATTATTGGAATTTTATTTATGAAAATAATGAAAATTATGAGAAAGGGACGGTGAAAGGTCATAGGTTGCATGTGAGGAGGAAAATGAATGAAAATAATGGAAAATTGAAGAAATTAGTGGCCTCATTAAAAAAAAAGCTTCTGAGGATTAGTTGGTACCTTTTGTTAGTTCAATTTCATAGCTCTCTCTCTCTCTCTCTCTCTCTCTCTTAGACACTTAGAGTTTTCTTGGAGCACTTTAGCATTGGATCAAGGAAAGAAAAGGAAGGACCAAGAAGGAAAAGGGAAGAAAATATCAAGCAAGAAAGAGCAGGATCAAATGGATACATCAAGATTACTTACAGGCATCGATTTACATCTCTAATTTTCTTGCTAGATTTGATATGCATGTTACACACACATGTTTATTTGGTTCTCTTGTTGTCATTGGCATGGGATTTTCCAGGTGTGATAGCGTTCTTCAACCTTTCCTTCCCATTTCCAGATAGCCATGGTGTGATGCGTTCTCTTGTATTTGGTTGAGCTATATTTTTGGATGGGTTTGAAACTAAGTGACGTGGTCTCTAAATGAAAAACCACATGGCCTAGGAATCCTTGGCCAGAGAAGGTGGGATTGCGGTAAAGGCATATTTTTTATCTACCTCTATAGGCCCATGAATCCTTGACTGGAGAATGGAGAGATGTACAGTAAAGCCTAGAGGTGTGTGCCCTTTATCAGGCCTAGGAATTCTCAACCTATGAATGGTGGGATATACAGTAAATAATAGAGGGTGGAGTCTTGATTAGGCTTAGGAATACTTGACTAGTGAATGGTAGGATATATGGTAAAACCTAGAGACTAGGAGCCAATCAAAATCCTCACAATGTAGGTGGAGAAATCTAGTGGCATCCATGCTTGTTTAGGGCCTAGTGATCTGGTGGGGATTGTGGTAAATCCTCAGGAAACCTAGATTGGTTTTTTTTTTAGTCCCACATTCATGCTTGGAATATGGCACATGGGTGATTGGATGAAATAAATATTCGGTTAAGCCAATCTATGGTCGGGTGGTTCATGGAAGTCCCATAGCTGGTTGGATTTTTCATTCATTAATAAGAGCTTATTCTCCTTTTTATTTCATTTGTAAATGTATTGGATTATATGTGGATTTTATGGTTGTTATATCCTTGTTATTTATGTTGGCTATATGCTAGTTATGAATTTGTTTTATGAGAGACTTGATGTATGCCTCTCATTATTTTTTGATTATTGAATGAATGTATAATGAATATATGACATAATAGATGATAATGCATCTATTTTGATCATGCATCAATGTTTCCTTAAAAATATCATATAATTATGAGACCCCTATGCTCAGATATGTTGTTGTGACCTGTAGATTACACATTTGTGACATGTTTGAAGAAATTTCTTTAATGGCTTTTAGGGGTCATATTAAGTACTGCTACTAGTGATTGAATTAGTATCTATGGTCCATTATTATTATTCATTTCAGAAAGTTTCATGAAGTTATGGGCGGTGGCATAAGACCTGGCCCTGAAAAAGTGGCTCAAAATCTAGGGTCACTGGCACAAAAATGCTTGGAAAATTTTACATTTGATAGCATGCCTTGATGTGGGAGTGACTTGAAAGCCTTAGTCACATGCATGGATTTTCATGGGAGCGACTTAGGGTCCATATTAGTAAAATGTCAAGTTACCTCAGGGGTTGGTCACCAGAAAGGGCTGGTTAGCTCTTGAAGGTTCTATAGCATGTGTGGAAGGCCATCTTGGTTTTGTTATGTTGGTTCCACTTCCTTAATTGTAGATGGGGAGTTGAATCACATTATAGTAGCCTCTCATAATATGTTTACCCTAGTGGAATTGTTAGCTTGGGTAAATGTGGGAGGATGATGTTACATACATGACTACTTTGTTATTTTTAATGTATGGTTTTGTGTTAACTCCTGAATGGTAATTGAAAAGTACTACATATCCTTAATGGGAAACCTACTACATATTATTTTTTGGAAAAATTGGAAAACAGGTACTATGTGGATGATATAAATGTTTCTTGATTTTATAAGAAAATGTAATTGGTTGCATGAAGACATGTAGTTGAATTTTAATTCTTGTACTATGATATTTTGCATGCTTATGAAATAAGAGGATCACTATCTTGGCGAACACTGTAATGTATTATGTTATGTAAAGAATGGATTATGCCTTGGCGTTATGTGTTATACTGAAATATGTTAAGGTTTAACGAGATGTTTTTCTAAGTAAACTTATACAACAATAATTTATTAGTGCTTAACTCACAACATTGTTTGATTTAAACTAGTTTTGTGAGCTATTGATGTCATTATAGTAATTCATATGGAATTTGTAATGCACACTTTTTCGAATGGAGTTGTCAATATCATCATGGGTATGTGTTAGGTCTCGCTTAGACCCAAGGAAATCTCGACAAAGTCTCAAGAACCCTTGGAGTTTTTATGCCTGTGTATTGCAGCTAAAGGCTTATATTTTAGCTGTATAAAACTTTGAAGGACCTTGTATGAAATAACTTAGTATTGGCGAAGATTTGAGGGCGTGGATGGGTATTTTTCCATAATTTGATATAAAAACTTTATGATTCGTCTTGCCTCCTCTAGTTTGTGGCATGCATTAGCCATTTATAATTGGTGTGATAGCCCCAATTAATTACAATTATGTATGCAATGTAAATAGTTTTGATAAAAAATGGGCTGAGGAATGAGACATAGACTCCAAAGGAATGGGTTGATTACTTGCTGGGTGATTTATTTATATGGTGGTTTATTACATGGGATAATTTTAATTTACATGAAATTAAAAGATGAAGAATGATAGGCTTCTAGGTAGCAAGAAGTGATGGCCACTCATTACATTAAATAAATAAAAAAACTGCATTTAAACAAACTGGGGAACAAATGGACAAGTGGAACATTTCACATGGGTTGAAAATATCTTGTAGATAGGAGTTACTATCAAGACAAGATAAGAGAAGTATAAAATCGAACTACTGGAAATATGACAACATAGTAGGGAATTTGAACAAACAAGAAGACTACACAAAAACAATAGGAGGAAGTTGAATTGTTGGAGGATTTGGCGGAGTAAGAGGAATAAAAAACAAAGGAAAATAGGAGAGGGAAAATATAGAGAATAAGATATCACAAAAAATAATATGAGAGAGGAAATATAATGCCAAGAATAGGCTAAATAGTAGAAGGAATGAGTTTTCTTTTGGTTTGCAAGGGAGTAGGAACAAATCACCACGTAAGGAATCAATTGCTTCTCGATTCCTCATTATATAAGAGGGTGGAGATGGTGTTTTGTAGGAAATTCCTAAGGTTTGGGGTGGAGTAATTAATTTTGGAAACTTCCTAGAAGGTTTTTGGAGGTTTCCTTGCTGTATTTTGATTTTAATGTGAGTTTTGGAATCCCTAATTTTGGTGGAGCCACAATGTTGATTTTTGAAGGGTGGATACAAATGGTGTCTAGAATACCTATGCATTTTTTTTATTTAAATTTATTTGGTGGGTGGTGATGGATGAAATAACTAGAGTCCCTAGTTCAATTGATATATGTGTTAATCCTCGAAGAAAAAGGTCCCAGAACCTCTAAAATATAGCTTGGGGTCGATAAGTGGAAGCAATACTTGGCTATAATTTTCGATGGTTGGGTGGAGATTCATAGTCCTAGAATCAATTTTCCATTAGTTTCAGATAAGTATTTCTCATGTTCTCATCAAATAATAAATTTATATATAAATATGACTATCTATATTGTTGGTCTGAAATGTTTTATTTTATAGCATGGTTGATGATTTCATTATCTATATGATTGACCAATGTGTTTCTGTTACCATGTAAAAAGTTCTTAAATAACATGTGGCAGTACATATTGTGTTCTTGCATGAACCAACATGGACATCCCTCTTATTGTAGTGAGATGATTTTCTTTAATTACAATATTGTGCATGTTTAATGTGAGTAAATTGCAAGATACATGAGAATGTGAAAGTATGAATGCATCAAATGAAAGGTTTTACACTAACATACTATATGAATGGATCATTTCACTATAATGGTGCTAGGATGTACTGGTAAAAATGAGCGCTCACTAGTGTTAATGGACATTGTGGAATGATTGATAATCCTATGTGATTGCATGTTTAAATTTTTGTACAAGTAATGGCGGACTTGTTGCATGGTAATTGATATATTTATGACTGAAGGGAAGGAGTCTTGATTCCATTCCTTGTAGTTTCATTCTATAATTTAATTAACCATACATGAGATGATGAGTCATGTTAACCTATTTTCTCAGTTGATAGGGCTATTGATCCAAACAAAGCAATTTTTTTCTCTATTAATGAGATGCTACAAGTCTTTGTAATTTTGTGAAGAAATGCACTTTAAAGCGTGGTTGAAATGATATCATGCATATAATTTATTGTTTCTCGACTCTATAAATAAATTTATTATGAATTTATTGACCATTGGGTATTGGAAGCAATGCATGAAAAACCTGCTAAGTTAGAAAAAATATTACTTTGTTGAAGTGTTGGAAATTGGAAAATTTTGAAGTTAAAAATTAAAATTTTGGTTAGTAGGTCAGCCAGGTCTGGGGTCAAGAGGTCTACTAGAAAGGCCCATCCTCCGATGGGACAACCTAGCTCTGTGCCACCTATAGGTTTAAGTTTTTCCAAGGTTGAAAGGTCAGGCGGATTTGGGGGGAAGACTGACCCCGACTCGTATTTCAACACTAGGCAGAGCTAGGCCGACCTTGACCTAGATTAAAGGTTGGGGGTTGGGTTGGTTAATAAAATTAAAACGTGTATCGGCAAAAGGAGTTATGAACTCAACCCTCCTTGGAAATTTTGTTTTCCATGTGGACCTGTCCATGGTGGCCATGCTTCAAGTGCCGCATGGGTCCTTCTGCCTCCTTACCTACCATGTGAGCTACCACATGGGCATCTTGATGATATGTTGGGTGGAATTGATCCATATTTAGAGGGTCATAACTTTTGATCCATAATTTGGATTGAGGGGAAGTTTCTATCATTGGAATTCTCTTGACGAGATGAATGCAATGATGTTGTTCATCTAAAATTATGAAAAAGTTAAAAATGTCCACAATT
Source organism: Pinus albicaulis (assembly GCA_034641835.2). Classification (NCBI taxonomy): domain Eukaryota; kingdom Viridiplantae; phylum Streptophyta; class Pinopsida; order Pinales; family Pinaceae; genus Pinus; species Pinus albicaulis. The sequence goes on along the minus strand of CM076579.1, from coordinate 661,134,103 downwards.
TTAACTCCCTTCCCAATAACTATACCTTTGAGGTTGGGTCAGTAAAGTAACCACCTCCTTCTATCTCTTGTTGGTTTTTTTGGTTTGGAGTGGTGTGTTTATAGGAGGTATCAAGGCATCCAAGTTAAACAGTTCGTGTTGGCTTGAGGGGTCCTGAACCAGGTTCAGAGTGTTATGCGCAACCAACAAAACCCTCCAATTACTGGCCCTTTTGGTAGTGATATGCTTTTGTAGACTAATGTCTCACACTAAGCAGTATGGGGGGATGTTCCAACTAGGTTTCCACACCCTAAGGGAGTGTATGATGTCAATCTTATCCCTTCTTAACAGATCTAATAATTACTGCCCTGCATAATGACTTCCTTAACCCAATTCAGACCTAGCTCAAGAAACCCTTAACTTTAACATAGTCTTGCGCAAAATAGACAAATACCCTTATCTAGATCTAACTCAATAGAAATTAGAATAATTTTTTTGCAATTACAGAGATCTATCCTTTAATACAAAACCTACCCAATCATGAAATACTTGTGCAAATATAAGAATCTATTATCATATGTGTAACTTTAGATAAATGCACATTTATTAACAACAAAAAATATATAAGTAAATCAATGCATTAAAAAATAAACATGGAAATCACACGAGTAGATTGAAATTCATGAAACTCTTCTCTTTATTAATATATATTCAATAAGTTAGTAATCTTCTCATGCGCACACAGCAACAGGGACCTTGCACATAGCTCAGGACTAGGTCGTCACACACACAACCATTAGGACCCTATCCAACCCAGAATAACACAGACTTTCCAAAATCAGATCACATTCACATGATAAATTATCGATTGATATTTTATATTCAACTTGAATTCACTCATACATATTTATAGGACTGACATGCCCAAATACCATGGTCTTGAATTGTGGTTTGAGCCTTATGTTTTCAATTTTACCCATTACAATGATAAATGAACTTTGACCCACCCCAAAATCTCCTTGAATTTCTGCACGCAATGTGTTTTAACAAAACTTAACCAAAAATGTACTGAAACATTTACCCTAGGGGACCCTAATCCAACATGCTCCCAACACAATCTAGTGTCTCGTCCCCGAGTCACTCTGGTCTAGCATTGCCCATTTTTCAAAGGCCTGCAAATTTACTTGGGGCTGTAATGGAATTTCATCTATGCACGAGGGTTTCCTAGTCCTCTAACATACATCACAAGCACAAAATTATTCCTTAGAATCATTGTGCACTGTGGGCCACCACAAAATAGCTCTCAAGATCTTATGTGAAGTGTATTTTCAACATTAATGACCTCCTGCAAAACCTCCATGTGCTTCTGCTAGTATATGCACCTTTAGAATTCGGGAACATACCTCCTAAAAAATTGATTGACTCCCAGCTTGTATAATTGGGCTGCGATTAAGGTAAAATATGTTTCATGTTAAACCAACTATTTCTTCTTCTTAATTGTATACTCTGCAGGGGTACTTCCCGTGTTTATAAAATTTATAATATCTGCAAAATGTTCATCAACAACCTTAATAGCAAATAAGTGCGCATCTGGTAATCATTCCTCCAAATTAGTCAGTTCCTCCCCACTTTGAATGTGCGATAAATGGTCTGGTCCGACATTCAATATTCCTGGCTTCAAAATTACTTCAAAATCATATTCCTGAACTAATAGGAGCCATCTATAGATATTCCCCCTAAACACAAGCTTTTTCACCAGGTACTTCAAAGAAGAATTATCAATTATCATTTTAAAGTGACCTCCAAGTAAATAGAGACAAAAATTCTGTAGCACATATACCATAGCTGACCCTTCTCACTTTGTTGTGGAATAATTGTGCTAAAAACTTGGAAACTTCCATCTTGCAAATGAAATCATATGATCAGTATCTCTAGCTCCTGGTTGCACTAATATAGCTCCTAGTGTAATACAGGACACATCAATGTGTACATGGAATTCTTTTGACCAATTTTGGAATACCAAGATAGGCGCATTTACCATTTTCTCCTTAAGCACATCCAAACACTTATGGAATTCCTCATCCCAACAAAAAATTGCACCTTTTTTCAACAGTTTCTCCATCGATGTAGTGATCAAAGCATATGCCTGACTACACTTCTGATAATAGCCAGTATGTCCCAAGGTTGAGAACAATTGCTTTACATTCATTGGAGCCTCTGGGTTAACGATAACAACAATCTTGGCAGGATCAACCATCAATCCCTACTGACAGACAATATGGCTCAAAAAATTACCAAAAGGAACACAAAACACACATTTCTTCAAATTCTGCGAGATATGATCCTTGCGACACGTATCTAACATCAAGCACGGGATGGAAACATGTTTCATCAAGAATCCAAATAAAATCCAATCATCAAAATATACTTCTAATAAACATAGTTGGTGCATTCTTTAACCTGAATGGTATCACCGTGTATTGGAATGATCCCCATTATATCGCAAAGGTTGTTTTACTTTGGTCTTCAGGTGCGATTATTATCTGATTATACCCTAAAAATCCATTAGTGAATGCATAGGCCTCCTGCCCTCCGACATGGTTAAGGACTTCATCTGAGAATGGAGTTGGAAAAGGATCATGTACACAAGCATCATTTAATTTGTGCATATAAACACATATCCTGATTCCACCTTTAGTCTTATTTTCTTGGACTACCATAGGGCTTACCCAATTTGATTCTTCCACTGGTTCAATAATTCTTGCAACAACCATATTTTTGAGCTTCTCTTTGACCTCTTTCTTATATCCTGGATTCAATTTGTAAGGGAGCTTCTTCACAAGCCAAGAATATGGTTTCAAAGTGATCTTCATCCCACCAATATCTCCAGTAATCCCTTTCAACTTTGAAAAATTTGTAGGAAAAAAATCCTAATATTCAGTGAGAAGCTCTACAACCTTACCCACCATATCTTCATTCCAATAATCTCCTATTTTGGAAAACTTAGGTTGCTCCTCTATTCCAATATTGACTTACCTAGTCTTCACATGTTTAGTCACATATGATAACTTGATCTTAGTCCCAATGGCTATGCATTGTAATTTAGACTCAGGAATATTGATGCTTATTGGGTATTCCTCATTATCTTCAGTTGTCACATTCCAACATTCAACTGCATCCATCATTTGTGCATCCCAGACTAGTAAGGTCCATTCTTATGATTCCTTTGGCATGTCAAAGATAACATCTTGAATCGCTTGCAATGCCTCATCGAGGGCTTGGAATCCTATTTCAAAACTGAAGTTTAAGATAAAGCTTTCTTTCAGCGCAACCCATTCAGTAGTTCCATCTCATAGCTTAGCCTCCAGATACCAATTTATGGGTATCTTGCTTAAATTATGAATGAATATAAGCATCCATTCCAGCTTCACCTCCTCTCCCGAAAGTGTAGTCCAGTTGGCTAAATGAATTCATAGATCCTCTTCACCTGTATAGCTTCATTCCATTAGGGTATTAGGGTTTCCAAATTGTAGTCACATCATATGATTACATTTTTTCTAATTAGCCAAATTGTCTTTCTGTGTCCCCCACAAATGTGCTGGGGTTGAGAACAGAACTAGATCAACCACATGGAACCTTCATGCATCTAGAAATAACTTTTCAATTTCTTCTAAAAATAAATTGAAACTGCCTATACCATCATAGTAGGCTAACTCACATACCTCAAAGAATATACAACACAGAGATCTGGTTACTTGATTACAACAAAGTGTAAAGACTTCATGCAACCACTTCTACCAGTTTTCCAATTCCTCATCCGAGTCTAAGAAGCATGAACTATCCTTCTCCCATCTAAGTCTAACATATGTTGTAGGATTGATCCAATCCTCAAACCCCATAGTTAGTTTGCAGAAATGATCTACATCTTCATCTGCATATCCTTCTCTCACTGGCTATGTGTATCTTGCTCCTTCTGTAGGGTCCACAGGGAACACAACCCTTGTCTCATTATCTTCAAATACCATACTTATACACTTGAGGTTGATAATAACATCCATATCAATAGCCCAATCCAGGCCCAACAATGCAGGGTATGGATCTGTATCATCAAAAATTTGAATAAATTCAAAGTCAAAAAGTGCCTTAACTCCTTCAATGTCAACTACCACCCTAGAAAGTCTACCCATTAGGATAATATTCTACTAATTTTACATGTGCAGTTGAATTGTGGACCATTCCAGGTTATGTTCCCCCATTTTCTTCCATGTCTACTTTGGTAGTACATTTGCATCAGATCTTAGATCCAAAATGACTTGGTCCATCTTGAACTCACCTATATGAGCAGTTAAGTGCATCTCTCGACCAGTCCTTCTCTTGTTCATGTAAATTTTATTGACAACCCTTTGCTCCATCTGAGGCAGCTCTTTCTCGGTGTAGCTATCAATCAAAGATTGAATATTCTCAAATACCTTTTTATTACGCAGAAGGTTGATACAAGCCTATAAAAATGGTTTCAACTTAGCATCTGCCCCTTCGACTATATTTATGGCAGCCTTGCTTGGTATCTCATATGTCGATTCCCCAGGATCTGTGAAATCCTTCTTTGATTAAACAAAGGTTTCCTTCTCCCTGTGTAACATAAAGCACTCCTTTTTCTTAGGAGCTTTACGAACCTAAATATCAGTAGCGAATTTCTTACATTATCCTTTATCTTCACTAGTTGTTGCACTACTTATGGTTACAATATTCATGCTAGGTTCCTCATCACACAGTTCTACCCTCATCATATGAACGTTCTGCGTGGGCATTTGCGTTTTATTTTCTTTTACTTTTGCAAACAACATAGGACAATATTCAATAACATCGTCAAATTGTCGACAATACATGAATGATTGTTACGTCAGGTTCGGAAAATTGTGTGCACAATGTCCAAAATCTCTGTAGTTATAAAAAATGATTTGGCCCCTTCCATGCTGATCTCATCCTCCTCTTCCTTGTCCCTTGCGATGAAATCCACCTCACCCAGATGGCAATACAGGTGAATATGGTTCTCTACCTTCGTCTTTCATTCTATAAGAATCAACGTATTCAACCATGAGATAAAATTTGTGACAGTTATTTTCATCATGCCCCATAGATTGGAGAAATGTGCAATACAATTATTTGAGACCCGTAATATATTTACCAATTATGGGACAAAAGTTTGTTGCGTGTTGTCTAGTTACTTGACATCGCACACCTTGACGGAGGGTTCCCACTAGGCCCTGCCGCATTCTTAAGTGGACTTAGTCCTCCAATTGCCATATAATCACCAAATAGAGGGAGTTTATCCTTATAGTGTCCTTCAACCTTGCAGTGTACGCAACATACCTCTGCGCACACGTCCTTTTATTTTTCTTCCCACAATTTTTTTAGTTATAAATGTAAGGTAGCCAACTAGCTCTGGATTTGTTGAACCTCGACCTACGTATTCTGCACATGCAAGGATTATAAATTAATTGTGATATTATGCTAAGATAGAGGCAATCACAGATGTGGTACAAGCATTGCAATGAACCATTCTCTGTGTTTCTGATCATCAATAGTAAAAACTCCTTCTCTAATTGTATGTTTCAACTGCTAAACAACTTGGATAATTATACAAATGATAGTAAATTTCCCCTGAACTCAAATATCAACTGGGTAACTCGTATTTCATGCATGAATGAGTTAATTATGGATGATTTATTAGTTAAATGGTTTAGCTCCAAAGCTTCACCCCATTTCTATAATGCCTACTAGTTCCTGCAACAATTGGAACTAGTTTAACTGACGTTAACTTAGTTTAATTGAATTAAATTATTACAACTCAAATTAAATTCAACCTATGCTCCTAAAATTTAGGAACCACTTTACATGACTGAAATTAGGCCCTCAAATTCAATTAACTGAGTCAAATAAGTCAAAATAATGTAGCTAACACATTATTGTTGTCTTGTGATGTGGAATTACAATTTTCTCGTAATTTAATTCAAGAGAAAAATAAATCAGGATTTTCTCTGTGCCATTTTTCAACACTCCCTCTCAACAAGAAAGGGATTATCAGATACCCCAATCCTACCTCTATGGAACTCATATTTTCCTCTTTAAAATTCCTTTATCAAAATATTTTCATCATGTTACTCTGTAGGAAGGTATTCCAACAACATAACCTGCCTCTGCACACAATCTGATAGATGGTGATACCAAATGTCAATATGCTTGGATCGATCATGAAAAAATCATTTTTAAGATATATTGATACAGCTATGATTTTCAAAGTAAATCACAATGGGATCCATCATATGAAAAAATAACCCAATAATAATCTTCCTCATCTAGATAACTTCACAAGATGATTGATTAGCAGCCATGTACTCTACTTCTACTGAACTGAGTGCAACTGATCTCTACTTCCTACTATACCAAGAAACTATTGTTGACCCAATACCGAATACTCCTCCTAAATTTTTCTTATGATCTAATGGAATACCTGCCCAATTTTCATCTTTTAAGCCTTGAAGCTTCACTCCCTCTATATATCTTTACCAAAGATCATACTGAGTAGTTCTTATGAGGTATCTCAACACATGTTTAGTGGCCTTCCAATATAATTTTGTTGGCTTAACCATTCCTTGACTAAGTTGGTTAACTTATTAACACATTTTTGGTCATGTGTTCACCAAATACATGAGTGAACCCACAAGTTGCATGTAAATAGTGGCCTCCACCGCTTGACCTGAACTGGTATCCTCTTTACTCCAATTTCATGCTAGAGGAGTGTCCATGGCTTTGTTACTCTCCATGAAAAACTTCTATATTATCTAATTGGCATAAATTCCTTGAGAGACAAACAATTCCCCATCTCCTTCGTATACTTCCAAGTCGAGGAAATTATTATCACTCAGTAATTTCTCAAGGTTAAAGAAAGAACTCACCGAGGTAATCACAAACCTACTTTTAAGCTTTAGGATCTAGGCTTCCTAAGGCTCAAAGAGGGCTCTCTCTATAAGATTTAATATATTTTTTTTATATCTGATTTTAGGCTAGTTATATGGGGAAAATTGGTTTTTGGATTATGATTTGGTTTGGTGGGAAAATCACTTACTGAGTTGGATAGTTATAGCTCTGTTTTCCATTGAGAAAATGGAGACAATGTGTAAAGCAATCAGATCAGGATCAAGTTACAAAGGGAATGGTCTATAGGGAAAGATAATAGAGTCACTCCAGATCTTCAAAGGCTAATAGGTGAAATGGTTTTGATTGGGATAAAGAGAAATTAAGGGTTCTTAAATCCATAGAAGGAGTGAAAAGGCAGAGGTCAATCGAAATCAGAGAGAAATTAAGGGTTCCCTAGTCTGCACATCAATAGAAAACATTTAAATGAAAATCAGTCAATAACAGAGTGCTTTTAACAAATTCTAAAATAAAATTCTTGATTTCACATTAAATTTAGAACACATTTATGAATGGATGAAAAAAATAAGGTAATTGACAAAATGACAAGTGAAATACTTCACTGCAGTGGCCCAATGCATGAATCCTGTAATATGATGATTTATTTCTTGTGAACCAGTCTGCTGACTTGAAATTGACACAAAAACCCTTGGGTTCAGAATATAATAAGTAGAGAAATGTTCAACAATTAATCCACCCTCAATACTTCAAATTATGAAGTATTTATACAAATTCTAAACTAGAATATCTTGTAAAAATATCAAGATTGGTTTACAAATATCTCAAACTGTATTACATAAATAGAAATTAAATAAAGGACACTTAAAAATAATGAATATATTTGGCACCATATTTTTTTATTGAAGGTGAAAAAGTAGAGAAATTCTAATTTGATATCAACTCTTAGTTGATGATGAGGCTTCCAAGTCAGTAACTGTCTCCTTCCTTTGTGCATTTAGCTCCAGAAATTACGAAAAATAGGGTCTAGAAATCCCTTTCTATCTCTCAATCCGAGATAGATATGTAAATAGTGAAAGAGGTTATTGTAGATAAATATTTGGTTGAGATAAACCTCTCTCAATTTCCTAAAATTCCACTCCCGTTGTTCACAATAGGCTCTTCAAAACGGTGTATAAAACAAAACATTGCATAGTCTGAAAAATAGGTTGTGAAGATGTGCATGTATCTCTCCTTATGTAATACCTGTGTAAAAGGTGAGATATGCTTTTGCAGATTAGCCTCTTAGGAACACAAAAATCCTTGATTTTTTTCAAAATTCATCTTGGATTGGTCACAATAGTTTCTACAAAACTATGACTTAAACAAGAAATTTCTGGAAAATGTCCCTTCCTGCTCTGTTTTCATCTTTTAACCTTACTGTTCTTTTAAATTTTTTTTTTTAAATTTTACTTCGGATAAACTTCATTTTTGCTGGTAAAAGTTTTTTCATCTTTGTTTAACCATTACTGCCTCTGTGTTTACTTTTACTATTTTACTTTGACTGCTCTGTTTCTGGGTAAATGTTTCCTCCTTTGTTGTATGTATGTTCTAACTTTATTTTGTTTCTGTGTATAGAAATTCTGTTGAAGGAGACCATTTGAATTCATTTTCTTATGAATTCTTGAAGTAAACAACTTTAACTAGTATTAAGTTGTTTATCCAAATTCTTATTTTGCCAATAACCTGCAAAATAAAACAATTGTTAATAAAACCCTGGTATGAAGGGAAGCCAGTAATGACTTTAGGGAATAGGGAATATAGTGAAAGGAGTTCTATCCATAGTAGGGGTTTTCTCACAATTTCGCAAAGGTGTCAGCATAAGGGTAGATATGGGTTATGAAACTAAAATATCTTAACACATGGGTGCAAGACTATAATAGTCTACCAAAGAGCAGAGTGAGTATGTTTTTCGAAAATGGCACAGATATTACCACAATGGTTTAGTATTTTCATTACAATGCTTTATTTCCTTTAACACAGAGTGGAACAGTGGCTTATCGCAGTAGAGGAATGGTTTAACACATTTGTGTAGGAGTGAGAAACTGGTTTTCGCATCATGGGGTCAATAGGTAAGCGGTTTATCGCACAAGTGGAAAACGGTAAATGGTTTTCATTGAATCAATGCGATCGAACAAAAATGTGACGCGTGGAGGGGAGATAAAAGCTAAAAAAAACTTTTATCACAAGTTTCAATTTTGTTATTGATCGGGCAATGAGATTTTCAAGCTTTAATCTCCACCGTTAGATCTAGAGAATGGGAAGCGAATGGTCGAGATTAAATGGTTAAGATGCGGGGTAACGAGCATGGGGCCCAGGATTTGTTAAATGCAACGGGATTTAATTTATATTTTAAAACAAAGTTTTAACATAAGTTTTATATGTAAACTGTGATAGGTGGGTATGGTTTATTAAACCAATGTAATGTATGTAGGTGTAGTATTAACATAGGGCGGCTTTATATAAAAAGGGATAGCTTTAAACCTATGGGAAGTAGGATAATGTTCATGTGGGAAAATATACATAGGTTTAAAAAGTAAAATATGGGTTGGGTATTTATTTTAAAGGGATTTAATATATTACGGGATAAAGGGGATAAGGGGAGCTAATTCATTATATTAACATGTTAAAAATTAAATAAATGTGGGAATAAACAAATACACTAACTAAAGTGTAACTTATGTATTTGGGCGAGATTGTTATAGTGATAGCCCCATATTTAACATTTCACACTTATACTTAGGATAATAGAATTTTCGTGGGTTTTTGGGTATTTTTGTATGAAAAAGGGAATTAGTCAAGGGGGATTTACTTTTCCTAGCTAAAATATGTTTCAAACTTTAGGAAAAGGGAATTTTATAAAGGAAAATGAATGATGTGAGGAGGAAAATTGATTTTTATGAATGAGAGGGGTTTTAATGAGGGGAATTTCAATATCTTGGTACCAATCAATCATTAAGATGTGGGTCCGGCCCCATTAGAAGTCATATAAATGCTCCGAGTCTTTATAACTGAAGGGTATAGTACTGGAACACATTGCGGGGAGGGAAATTAGTAATATGCGAAATGATGTTTATCCATTCCTTGTGAAACTTCTTTCTTCCTACCCATCATTTATTCTACCATTTTTCCTTTATTAGGGTGCATTTTAGTTTGCAAACCCTTATTCATTTTTCTTTTAAAACAGCAGGAAACTATCTAATTCTAACCTTATTTCATCTAAGGGCTCAGATTAAACTGTTGAGCTCCTCATTTATTCTCTATCTAACTACCGATTTTCCAATATTAAACTGTTTGGAAAAGTCTTTATTCTCTATCTATCAACATGAAATTTAAAGCATGAAAAAGTTAAGATTAAGCTATTTAGGTCATCATGGATTATGGCATTTTGAACAAGCTGCACATAATCATTTATTTTGCAGTAAAAGTAAACAGTAGTGGCATTTAAACTTGCAACACTTTCATGATCTATTTTTTATGGGTTCATATTTAATATTCTTTTTTGATATTTGTTTCTTTTTTTCCTTTGATTGTTCTTTTCAGACATACCCTATTTTCATTTTTAATTTGGGAATACATTTGCAGAAAGAAAAGGTATGTACAATATTTCAAGATTTTTAATAGAGTCAAATCAAAATTATGAATCCTATTATTATAGGACCCTAACAGTGGCTTCACATGGGGATAGCATCTCCTTGTGAGATTTCAAGAACATCCTCGACTAGTAGCCTGATCCATTGGGCCAATCCCAAACAAGCATATGGTGTGACTGAAAGCTCTTAAACTGAATTTACACCTTTTTATACAAACTGAAATATGATCTGAGACTAAAAGGTGCTGCAACCTGCAAACCAAACTACTAAATCATCAATATCTTAGGGCCTTTTCCTTGGCTTCAAATCTTAATGAATTGTTCAAAACTAGCTGAAAAATGAAAACTGAAATAAGCTGAAATCCTACCTACTTACTCTAATCAGTTGTCCAACTGCTAGTTAGGTAAAATGAAATATCCAATGCAACCATTCAAGCATTATGTACTTTGATAGATTTTGCTACATTTTCTTTTTGATTGTCAAAACTGTAATTCTACAACCTATTAGAAACTTGTTAACAAATGAGAGGATAAGGAAATACTTGATTTCCTTTGTTGACTCTAGAAACTTTTAAAAATGATCTTCCAAGATATATACACTAAGTTTTAACTGATCTAAACAACTGTACATATGTTCTGGATGGCCTCCATGACATGAAACTGAAATTTAATTTTCATCTTTATCTCCCTACAAACTTTCAGATAATATTTTTGATGATATTCCTAAGGATTGTAATGTTTGACTTATCAAACCTTTATCATCTTGATTTGAAACTCATAGTTATTTAACGGAGGTATGATTTGAATGCATTCAATATCCAACATATCTGCTATTGGATCATGAAAAACTTGGGAAAATTGCTGCAACCTATGGCATATAGAATTCCATGGGACTTCATAAATTTCAACAAGTTTCTCATCCTTTTCTTTAAAAATGTTATACCACATTTCCTTTAAAAGCTAAAATGATTCAAAACATAGTGGTATGGAAATTTCTTGCGTCATTCGATCAGATGTTTCAATAAAATTTGATAATTGTACTTGTGAAACTCAAAAATCTTGATCAAGAGTTTCATTATCTTCTTTGTTGTTAATCACAATACCCAAAGACTGTTGATGGTTGATTGCATGAAATTTGGATCTAATAAACTGAAATGAAGAAAAAAAAGAGAGGTAAAGAACCTTCACTTATTTCCAAATTTTGTACTCTTTCTTCCTTACTCTCATAGCTGATTTGCATTAGCTGATTACTTTCTTCAATCTACTGAAACTGCATTTCTTCATCCTCCAAACTATCTTCTAATTTCTCTGTAAAGTTAGCTTGAATTTGCAGAACATAATTTTCATCGTACTAATCATAGTTGGGCACATCATTAAATTAAGGAAGATCATCAAACATACACATTAGATCAACTGATTCTTCTTGTACATATTGATTCATAAATCCATTTTCTGATCTATGGTAATTGGAATTAGTAGGAATTTTTTCATGGATATTAAACTCTTCTATTTCTTCATGGTGATTTTGAACAAAAAATTCATCTTTCATAGTGATTTTTTGTATGATTTCATCTAGTTTTCTTACCAAAAGGATGAGTTTTATCTTTACAATGTTTTTCTTCTCTTCTTCTGCTTTCAAATTTTCCTTTCTAATTGGTAGATTAACTTCTACATCAACTGCAATGTTCTGCATTTGTACAAGTGTTTTTGAATCTCTTTCTCTTAACTGAAATTCTATTGTTAGATCTAAGACTTTTGTGATCCATAGTGTAGATAAAAGTACTTTTAGATAAATCACATCATTAGGATTAGGTCGGCATTTCGAACAAACTAATGTTGTTCATCCTCAGGACAAGGTGGAGAGACTAATCGATCTTGATGAATAAATAGGGAGATGCATCATTGCCCAGAAGTAGCCGTTGAGAACTAGTTGTTAAGAACTAGCTGTTAAGACTAGTTGTTATGAACTAACAATTAGAAAGTTAGTTAGTTAATTTTAAAAATAAATTAATTAATTAAGTGAAAATTTTATTACAAATGGGTTAATAAAGTATTAAGTAATTACAAATAAATATAACAAGTAAGAATTTTTAAAATATATAATTAATTAGTTAATTAAATGTAAAGAAAAATCAATAATTTTATTTAAAATAATAAAAACAAATTCATTCAAATAAATATAATAGGTAAGAATTTAAAATAATTAATTAATTAATTAATTAATCAATAATTTAATTAAAATAATAAAAACAAACCTACCTAGACGGATTTTAATAAATAAATAACTAAATAAATAAATAAGTCAATTAATTAATTTATTAATTAAATAAAATTTAAAAAGGTTTCTAAAATAGGTAAAAGGGGAGGGGTACAAAATATTAATTAATTAATTAAATATTTTGATAAAATAAATCAGTAAATTAAATAACTAGTAAATAATAAAATAAAAATGGAAAATAAACAAAGAAACCTAAGAAAGAACTAGGTAGGGGCAAAAATTAAAAATAAATAGAATAAATAAAATTAATAAAATTAAAATAAGATAAAGTAAATAAAGTAAAATTAAATAATAAAAAATAAATCAATAAATAAAATAAAATAAAAGGCACTTGGATAATGCAAGAGAGCTAAATAATGAGGAGGTCTAATATTTTCTGCCATTGAATAATAAACTTGATTAAATATGTGAGGAAATTTTTGTATTGTTTCATTTCGCTCTTTTTTTAACGCATTAAATTCTTCTATGATTACAAAAATATTGACTTTAATTATCCATATGTCAAGAAAAAGTTTGAAAAACTCCTAGAAATTTGAGATGCTTGCATTAGGCAAATTCTTGAACCAACTCTTTATTCTATTTTGCAAAGAAAGAGAAAAAATATTGATTGTAACATCATCTTCATCAATCTCAAATAGGTCTAGATAATTCTCAAAACCTTGAATATGTTTTTGGGCAGTGATGTTTTTTCTTTCTCCATCAAACCTGGGAAGAAATTTGTAATAGTTAACAGGGAAATCATGGAGTATAGGAGGTAAAATGAGGGGCTTATATCTATTAGGAACTTTACAAGGTATAAGAATATGCATAGGGATTGTAAGATCAATCTTGATTAATTGAGGCTTCTTAATTGGAAAATGATCATCATAAGATTCAGAAGAAAGTTGCTCAAAGGGATTAGGAGAATTAGTATTTACAATCTTTAAAGGAAAATAATTAAAAACTAATATAATATCTTCTCTAAAATAAAATATACATTGAAAAAATTTCTTAATGAGAAAGAAGATGATGTCTTGGATTGTAATCCAAGCTAAAAACCTGATCTTTCCATATTGTTCTTTCAAATTTATTCCTCCAGTGGAGTCTTGATTGTGAAATTTATTTGGAGTTGCCGCGTGGATGATTTTAACCTTTGTGTGTCTAATCACTGTCCACCATCATAGATCAGATCTGAACCTGTAAAATATTCTGAAGAAAATGTTAGTCTCCCCAGTGGAATCACCAATATGTTTTCACTCAGTAATTTCTCAAGGTTAAAGAAAGAACTCACTGAGGTAACCACAAACCTACTTTTAAGCTTTAGGATCTAGCCTTCCTGAGGCTCAAAGAGGGATCTCTCTATAAGATTTAACTTTTTTTTTATATCTGATTTTAGGCTATTTATATGGGTCAATTTAGTTTTGATATTTTGATTTGGTTTGGTGGGAAAATAACATGCTGAGATGGATAGTTATAGCTCTGATTTCCATTGGGAAAATGGAGGCAATGTGTCAAGCAATCAGATCAGGATCAAGTTCTAAAGGGAAATTTTTACAGGGCAAGATAGTAGAGTCACTCTAGATCTTCAAACGTTGATTAGTGAAATGGTTTTGATTGGGATAAAGAGCAATTAAGGGTTCTTAAATCTGAATAAGGAGTGAAAAGGCAGAGGTCAATAGAAATCAGGGAGCAATTAAGGGTTCCCTGGTCTGGATATTAGTAGAAAGCATTTAAATGAAAATCAGTCAATAACAGAGTGCTTTTAGCAAATTCTAAAATAATAATTCCTAATTTCACATTAACATTTAGAACATATTTATGAATGAATGGAAAAAATAATATAATTGACAAAATGACAAGTGAAATACTTCACTGCAGTGGCCTAATGCATGAATCCTGTAATATGATGCTTTATTTCCTGTGATCCAATTTGTTGAATTGAACTTGATACAAAAACCCTTGGGTTCATAATATAATAGCTACAAAAATTTTCAATAATTAATCCACCCTCAATGCTTCAAATGATGAAGTATTATACAAATTATAAAATAGAATATCTTGAAAAAATATCAAGATTGGTTTACAAATATCTCAAACTGTATTAGATATATATAGAACTTAAATAAAGGACACTTAAAACTAATGAATCTATTTGGCACTATATTTTTGGATTGATGGTGACAAAGAAGAGAAATTCGAATTTGATATCAAATTTTAGTTGATGATGAGGCTTTCAAGTTAGTAATTGTCTCCTTCCTTCGTGCATTTTGCTCCAGAAATTATGCAAAATAGGGTCCATAAATCCCTCTGTATATCTCAATCCAAGATAGATATGTAAAAAGTGAAAGTGGTCATCGTAGATAAATATGTTGTTGAGATAAATCTCTCTCAGTTTCCTAAAATTACGCTCAAGTTGTTCACAATAGGCTATGTAGAAATATGTGTAAAACAAAACTTTGCATAGTTCGAAAAATAGGCTATGAAGATGTGCATGTATCTCAACCTATGTAATACCTGTGTACAAATTGAGGTAGGTTTTTGTAGATTGGCCTCTTAGGAACACAAACCTTCTCCATTTTTTTTCAAAATTCATCTTGGATTGGTCACAATAGTTTCTGCAAAACTATGAATTAAACAAG
This sequence comes from Pinus albicaulis, assembly GCA_034641835.2. Classification (NCBI taxonomy): domain Eukaryota; kingdom Viridiplantae; phylum Streptophyta; class Pinopsida; order Pinales; family Pinaceae; genus Pinus; species Pinus albicaulis. The sequence continues at coordinate 661,118,664 of CM076579.1, read as the reverse complement.
AAATTTCTGGAAAATGTCCCTTCCTGCTCTATTTTCATCTTTTAACCTTACTGTTCTTTTAATTTTTTTTTAATTTTACTTCGGATAAAATTCATTGTTGCTAGTGAAAGTTTTTTCATCTCTGTTTAGCCATTACGACCAACGTGTTTACTTTTCCTGTTTTACTTTGACTGCTCTATTTCTGGGTAAATGTTTCCTCTTTTGCTGTATTTCTGTTCTAACCTGATTTTCTTTCTGTGTATAGAAATTATGTTGAAGGAGACCATTTGAATTCATTTTCTTGTGAATTATCGGAGTAAACAAATCTTTAACTAGTATTAAGCTGTTTATCCAAATTCTTCTTTTTCCAATAACGTGCAAAACAAAACAATTATTAATAAGGCCCTAGTTTGAAGGGAAGCCAATAATGAATTTAGGGAATAGGGAATACAGTGAAAGGAGTTCTAGCCATAGCAGGGGTTTTCTCGCAATTTCACAGAGGTGTCGACATAAGGGTAGATATGGGTTCTGAACCTCAAATAGCTTAACACATGGGTGTGAGGCTATAATAGTTTACCACAGAGCAGAGTGAGTATGTTTTTCACAAATGGCACAGATATTACCACAATGGTTCAGGATTTTCATTGCATTGCTTTATTTCCTTTAGTGCAGAGTAGAATAGTGGCTTGTCATATTAGAGGAATGATTTAATGCATTTGCGTAGGAGCGAGCAAGTGGTTTTCGCATCGTGGGGTCAACAGGTAAGTGGTTAATTGCATAGGTGATAAACGGTAAATAGTTTTCATTGAATCGATGTGATCCAACAAAAATGTGATGCATGGAAGGGAGAGAAAAGCTGAAAACAAATTTTATCGCAAGTTTCAATTTGGTTATTGATCGTGCAATGAGATTTTTGTGGGTTAATCTCCACCATTAGATCTGGAGAATGGGAAGAAAATGGTCTAGATTAAATGGTTAAGATGCGGGGTAACAAGCGTGGGGCCCGAGATTTGTTAAATGCGGTAGGATTGAATTTATATGTTAAAACAGAGTTTTAACATAAGGTTTATATGTAAAATGTGATAGGCGGGTATGGTTTATATAAAACCAATGTAATGTATGTAGGTGTAGTATTAACATAGGGAAGGTTTATATAAAAAGGGATAGATTTAAACCAAGTTTAAAAAGTAAAATATGGGTTGGGCATTTATTTTAAAGGGATTTAATATATTATGGGATAAAGGGGATAAGGGGAGTTAATACATTATATTAACATGTTAAAAATGAAATAAATGCGGGAATAAACAAATACACTAAGTAAAATGTAACTTATGTCTTTGGGCGGGATTTTCATAGTGATAGCCACATATTTAACTTTTCACACTTATACTTAGGATAATAGCATTTTCATGGGTTTTTGGGTATTTTTGCATGAAAAATGGAATTAGTCAAGGGGGTTTTACTTTTCCTAGGTAAAATATGTTTTAAACTTTAGGAAAAGGTAATTTTATAAAGGAAAATGAATGATGTGAGAAGGAAAAGGGATTTTTATGAATGAGAGGGGTTTTAATGAGGGGAATTTCAATACCTTGGTACCAATCAGTCATTAAGACATGGGTCCAGTCCCACTAGAAGTCAGAGAAATGCTTTGAGTCTTTATAATTGAAGGGTATAGTACTAAAACACATTGCGAGGAGGGAAATCAGTAATATGCCAAATGATGTTTATCCATGCCTTGTGAAACTACTTTCTTCCTACCCATCATTTATTCTACCATTTTTCCTTTATTTGGGTGCATTTGATTTTGCAAACCCTTATTCAGTTTTCTTTTAAAACAATAGGAAACTATCTAATTCTAACCCTACTTCATCCAAGGGCCCATATTAAACTATTGATCTCCTCATTTATTCTCCATCTAACTATTGTTTTTCCAATATTAAACTGTTTGGCAAGATCTTTATTCTCTATCTATCAGCATGAAATTTAAAGCATGGTAAAGTCAATATTAAGCTATCTAACTCATCATGGATTATGGCATTTTGAACAAGCTGCACATAATCATTTATTTTATAGTAAAAGTAAATACCAGTGGCATTTAAACCTGCAACACTTTCATGATCTATTTTTGATGGGGTTCATATTTAATATTCTTTTTTTATCTTTGTTTCTTTTTGTCCTTTGATTGTTCTTTTAAGAAATACCCTCTTTTGATTTTTAATTTGGGAATACATTTGCAGAAACCAAAGGTATGTACAACATTTCAAGATTTTTAATAGAGTCAAATCAAAATTATGGATCCTATTATTATAGGACCCTAACAGAAATAATGCACGAGTTCCATGCCCTTTATCTTGAATTCTCTTGCAATATTATCTTCACAATATTTGATCAACTTATCATAAATAGTTAAAATAAAAGAATTGACATATAATAATATAATCAACAATTTACATTCAAAAAAAAATGGTAAAGGTTTTCAGCTGCTTTACTTTTGGTGAGGCCAAACCTGGGGAAATAGCTATCGATCATGGTGTACCAAGTACAAGGTTCTTCTTTCTATCCATACAATGCTCGCTTGAGTTTTCACACATGTGACTCTCTGTCGAAGGTATCAAATCCTTCTGGTTGTTGAATTTACACCTCCTCCTCAATCACTCCATTGAGGAATGTTGTCCTCACATCCATCTGATGGATTTTCCATCCCATCTCCACTGCAAGTGCTAGAATTGATATGATAGAAGAGTACCCTTCTATTGGAGAAAAGGTATCCTCGTAATCAATTCCATCTTCCTGAGATAACCCCTTGGCCACAAATTTGGCCTTTTGTTTCTCGATGCTTGCATATGCTTCTTGGTTCACCTTGTAGATGCACCTCAAACCTACCACTAACTTGTTCTCTTGTTTTTGGACCACTTCCCAAGTACTATTTATGACTATTGAATCAAATTCCTCTACCATGCAATCAATCCATACTGGATTCTACACCACTTCCTAGAATGAGGATGGTTCTATCTCAATTGGCTCAATAATTAGAGCCATGTACCTAGTGTACTAATCTAGTGGCATCCTCATCTATGTTATGATGTGGGGACTCCCACATTATCTATAACATCATGCAAAAATATGTCATCTTCCCTAGTGAGCTTCCTTCCATCTATCTGTGTCTCTGCATGAGTGGGTAATTCCACTCTCTACTCCTTTGCTTGTGGTTTCTCTATAACATCCCAAGGTTCTTCCTTTGGAGAAAAATCCTCCTCATATACATGCAACTAAATATCTCTCTTAAGGGAACGTCTCATGGAATTTTATTCATAGAACTTCACATATCTATGAAAAAATGTCATTTAGTGAGATGGTAGGTAAACCTGATAGTTGTGAAGTGTATAAGTGTACCCCACAAATATGTCCAACTTAGCTGTAGGATCTAGATTCTTCCTTGCATCCTTGGAAGACAATAAATTGATGAAATAAAGATATTGAAGTGTGACACATCTAGTTTATTCCATGAAAAATATTTATCTTGTGTACTCATCCCTAGAATTTGATGAGGACTCCTGTTTTGCACATATACCATTTTATTGCATGCTTCATCCCACAAGTGTAACGATAGGCCCTGATCATGCAACATCACCCGTGCATCTCCCACAATAATTCGGTTATTCCTCTTAGACACCCAATTCTATTTTGGGTTATGGGGTGCTATTAGCTCTCATAAAATGCCTTCTTTTGCACATAATTACTTCAACTCATTAGACACATATTCACCACTGTTATTGCTCAAGAGAGCCTTCACTTTCCTGCTAGTGTCTTTCTCAACAAGTGCTTTAAATTCACAAAATTTGGAGAATGTATGGTATTTCTTTTGCATGAATAAAATCTAGCACTTACGTGAGAAGCGTATACAAATATAAAATAATACTTGTGCTTGGGCGTGAAGGCTATGGAGAAGGGTTCCCACACATCCGAGTGAAATCTTTAGAGGATTGATTGTGCTCTATTGTCCTTATCATGAAAGGTGGATTTGGTGTACTTCCCCAGTGTAAACCCTTTGCATGTATCTCATTGCTCTAATGCACCCTTGGGAATTCCTGTAGAAATATGCTGCATGATCTTCAAGGCTCTGTGGTGCAAATGTCCAATTCACCTATGTCATAAATCACCGATGTCTTGGCTTTGCACCTTTTTTTTTTCATGCTCAAGGTAGCACAATATTATACATCCAATTTGTAGATATTTTTCACCTGAACCCCGATCCACTTCACTTTTCCTATGGTAATGTGATGAAAAAAATCCTTTCCTTTTCTAAATATCACATAGTAGCTATGGTCTTCCAACCTAAACTAAAACTAAATTCTTCTTTAGACCTGGAACATACATGACATATTTTAATGTGAGAGGAGAACCAAAATACCTTTGAAAAGTAACTATTCCAATACTGGTCGCTCTATACCTTCCATCATCTCCCATATCGATGTGCATTTGGAGGCACTTCTCTTCCAAGTTACTGAAACATTATTTTTTTCTCATCATATGTAATGAGGCCCCACTATAAAGATACCACACACTACCCATCACCAATATCACCACGCATGCAGTGAGGGTGAAATCCAACTCAAATTCTGAAGCTAGAGCTTCACCCACTGCTCCTCCTGTGGGATTATTTTCGACCCTCTTATGTGGACACTTAGTGGCCTAGTGTATCATTTATATTTGGATTTATTCCCTTTCCCTTTCTTTGTATTTCTATCCAAGGCACAATTATCGTCATCCACAACCTTAGATGAAGTCTCATCTCCAATGTTCCTCCTGAAATCTTCCTATACTAAATCTCACCATAATATTTCTCAGTTTGGTAGCTTCTCCCTCCCATTGAAAGAATCCTAGTAATTGTTCCAGCTCTTGGGAAGGCCTAGAAGCGTTCTGCTTACCAGGTCATCTTCTACAACCATAATACCAACACTCCCAAGTTCATCATGACATTGTGTGAACCTGCTCAGGTATTATGGTATTATGTCACCCTTTTTCATTTTGATATTTCGAAGCTTACCTTTGATTGCCAACTTCATGTGATCACTAATTTTCTGGAAAACATATTTCAATTCCTACGACATTTCATATGGATTTTGTTTCTAGTGGATATTAGAGACAATATGGTATTTTAATCCCTCCAATATGATCCTCCTCACATTGGAGACACTCTTCTTCCAATCTTCTATATCCTAGGCATCAGCTGGTGCTCGTTTCAGGACATCATTATTAATGAATTCCTTCAGCCCTTATCTTCCATGAATTATTCCATGTAGTCCTTCCAAGAAATGTAATTCGAGCTACCCCCAAGGGCATACTCTAGCCTTATACCATATAATTCCATCCTGCAAGCTCTAAAGAATAGATATGAAAACTCGTTCCTCCTGCAAAGATAAATTCAAATTATATTCCGTACTATGAATGTAACTCTGATACCATGTAGAAATTAATTTTAGATTCAATACTTTTCATCTAAATTTCTAAAACATAAGACTCAAATATACTCTACTCATCTGTAGAAATAAATTCATGATTAAGAAGTAATATCACAAACATGCAACATGAATTAAAACCCATTCCTATATGTATTGCATTAATTAGAAAATAAGGAAGAAATACAATTCTTGCTCAAGCATGAGCAATCTCTACACAAGCATACTCTATATCGCTACTTCACAAGAATGATCTGGTAAATACTTGACCAAATATCTTCTTTCCCAAGTCCCTATTTCCTTGCGCTATTTATTTAGGAATTAGCCGCTATTATTTAGGGAAATTCTTCATCCATAACTGTGCAATCCATATAGACCCTTCTCTAACTACATGCACCCTTGTACAACTTGGATAATTTTACAACTGATAGTACACTTCCCTTAAACTCCAATATTAACTGGGTAACTCGTATTTCATGCATGCATGAGTTAATTATGGATGATTTATCAGTTAACTGGTTGAACACTGAAGTTGCACCCCACTGCTAGACCTCTTACTAGTTCCTCCAAAAGTTGGAACTAGTTTAACTGACTTAACTTATTTTAACTTAATTAAATTATTTCAACTCAAATTAAACTCAACCTAGGTTACTAAAATTTAGGAACCACTCTACATGACTCAAGTTAGGCCCTCGACTTGAATTAACTGAGATAAATAAGTCAAAATATCTTATTTAACACATTCTTGTTGTTTTTTTTATGTGGAATTACAATTTTATCCTAATTTAATTCAAGGGAAAATTAAATCAGGATTTTCTTGTTGCCATTTTTCAATAGAGGTGTTGGCCACCCACTACATTAAATAAACAAAAAATGCATTTAAACAACCTGGGGAACAACTGGACAAGTGTAAAATTTTGAAATTGGTTGACAATATCTTGCTGGAAGGAGTTACTCTCAAGAGAAGGAAAGGGAAGGAGAAAATCAAACTCATAGATATGTGCCAACTCAATAGAAAATTTGAACAACTAGGGGGACAACACAACAAGAGGAGGAAGTCAAATTTTTGGAGGATTTGGTGCAGAAAGAGGAAGAAAACATAGAGGAAAAGAGGAGAGGGAGAATATGGATAAGAAAAAAGCACATGGAACAACATGAGAGAGGAAATTATATGTCAAGAAAAGGCTAAATAACTAAAGGAATGAGTTTTCTTTTGGTTGGAAAGGGAGCATGAAGAAATCACCAGGTAAGGAAATATTTGCCTCTCGAGTCCCTGTTGGCTAGGAGGTTGGAGATGGTGTTTCTTACGAAATCCATAAGGGTGAGGTGGATGAATTAATCTTGGAAAATTCTTGGAGGATTCTAGATGTTTCCTTGCACTATTTTGATTTTAATGTGAGTTCTGGAATCCATGATTTGGGTGGAACCATAATGTTGAGTTTTGAAGGGTGGAGACAACTGATCTCTAGAATCCCTGTGCATTTTATTATTATTTGAATTCGGTTGATGGGTGAATATGGATGGAATATGTAGAGTCCCTAGTTTAATTGATGTATGGGTTAATCCTTGAAGTAAAAGATCCCTCAACCTCTAGAATCAGGCTCATGGATAAAAACTGCAGGTGATTACTGGATACAATTTTCTATGGTTGGGTGGAGATTCATATTCCCAAACTTAATTTCCCATTAGTTTGAGATAATTATTTCCCATGTTCTCATGAAACAAGAAATTTATATATAAATATTTGTATGTACATTGTTGGTCTGAAATGCTGATATTGATGGCATGGTAGATGATTTGATTATTTATATGATTGACAAATGTGTTGTTGTTACTATGTAAAAGGTGTTGGAACAACATGTGGTAGTATGGATTGTGTTCTTACAGGAACCAACATGGAAAACCACCTTAATATTGCAGTGAAATGATTTTTTTTAATTATAGTACTGTGTATGTTTATTGTGAGTTAATTGAAAGCTACATGGGGATCTAAAAGCATGAATGCACAAGGTGCATGGTTTTACACTAACTTACTAGATGTAGATATTATTTCACTATGATAGTGCTAGGATGCACAGGTGAAAATGAGTGCTCAGTAGTGTTAATGGGAATTGTGGACTGATTGATAATCCTATGTGATTGCATGTTGAAATTGTTGTATAAGTAATGACAAACTTGTTGCATGATAATTGATATATTCATGATTGAAGGGAAGGAGTCTTGATTCCATTTCTCATAGTTTCATTCTGTAATTTAATTAAGCATGCATGAGTTGATGATTAATGTTCATCTATTTTCTCCATTGATATTTTTTTGAGTCAAAGAAAGAAAGTTTCTGATATATTAATGAGCTGCTACAAATCTCTATAATTTTGTGAATAAATGCTCTTGAAAGTTATATTGAATTGATTTGATGCATATGATTGATATTTTTGGAGTTTAGACGTAAATTTATTATGAATTTGTTGACCATCGAGTGCTAGAAGCAATGCATGAAAATCATGCTAAGTTACGAAAAATATTTCTCGATTGAAGTGCTGAAAAATGACAAAGTTTCAAGTTAAAAAATAAAAAAATTAGTTTGAAGGTTGTTTGGGAGGTCAAATAGAAAGGATCGGCCTGGCTCTTCCCAACCTGTAGGTTGGAGTTCGGCCAGAGTTGGGAGGTCAGGAAGGTAAAGGGTTATACCAACCCTTACCCAATGTATTTCGGTTCGAGGCAAAGATGAACCAACCTCGACATAGGTAAAAGGTTGGGGATCAGACCTGACTGATAAAATTAAAATGCATCCCAACAGAAGGAGGAACAACCCCAACCCTCATTGGAAATTGTGTCTTCCACATGGACCTTTCCAAGGTGGCCACACATTAGGTTCCACGTGGGTCCATGCACCTCATCACTTTCCATGTGGGCCTCTCTGGCACTACCATGTGGGGGTCTTGATGACGTGGAAGGGTGGAATTGGTTTATCTTTAGAGGGTTGTAAATTTTGATGCAAAATTCATATTGAGAAAAAAAATATTATTGGAATCATCTCAACGAGACAAACACAATTATGTTTTTCATTTGAAATTATGAAAAATTCAAGAAAAGTTGAAAATTTTACCTTGGGGCTGGGTTAGAAAAGTAACAGCCTCCTTCCTACTCTTTTTTTGTTTTGGGGTTAGGAGGGGTTTTTTTATACTTGGGAACTATTAATGGGGCATGGGGCATAATTATTCCCATAATTCTATGTGAAACTTCATGTCACGCCACTCTTAACTTAGCAGTTGTGTACGATATTCTTTGGAAATGGGGGATGTTGAGGTAGGGTGTGGGATGGATTTTTCCCCATTACTTGACAAGAAATTTCAAGTTTCCTAACACCTGTTTTATATGAGGGGCATGTTGTGATTATATAGTGTTGTGGCATGATGATGAGACACCATTATCTATATCCCAGTCGATGGAAAAATTAATTGTAAGATAATGGTGAAATCATGGCGCTCCCACCAAATTTTCATATCATGTGAAATCATAGATTTATATAAAGGGATATGGCCCTTTGGGACTTGGAACCATATAACGCGGTAGGATCCGTGTAGGCCTAACAAGGTTATGTGCAAATCATGTGGATGGTGATGAGGATAAAACCGACCATGTTGGATGGCCAAACAATCGAATTATGGATGATACCTTGCATCGTCAAATGATGTGACATGATAGGATGTCATCACCCTAAACTCAATATGATGTCAACAAGTTGAATGTGAGGTAGGTGACATGGTGTTGGATGATGTGGCCACCATGTGACATGACAATTCATGCTATGTTTGAGGTGATAGAAGGAATAATGTCAATTTATGGCATTAAGGAATGAGAAACTTTCCATTTGTGCCTCATGTCTAGTGCTAGGATCATCTATAGAACTTATGGGGTGTGACAGCTTGAGGTAAGAAGAGGCTAGGCGAATAATTGAAATATATTTTCATTCAGGTAAAATGAGGATACATGTTCCAGAGGTACATTTCAATACAAACCATGGAGTTTCTAATGTTATAAAGAAATATTTCCTCCCTGTGAAATAATTTTACAAAAGTGAAAATGGAATTTTAAAGAGTAGACAAATGAATGTTCTTAGCTATGGATATAAAGAGGAAAATAATTATAAAGAGGAAAATGCACGTGAAGATAAAATTTGGATAATATATTATCCAAAGTTAAAAAAGAAAGTAAAAAAGTGAGTTGAAAACATATTTTCATAGTTTATGAAACATTGTTGGAGACATGTTTTTCAAAACCATGGGAAGTTAACTAGTAAATGGGTTGCACAGAAAAATGAAAATTCTTTATGAAGTTTCATTTATTCATTGAGTGGAGAGGCTTATTCTACATCCTAGTATGAGGGGATGTGTAAGTTTTTCCATCGGTTTGTGCTCCTTTAAAATTTTAAAAAAAAAATTAAAATTATGTTTTAAATAGAAAAATAAAATGGGATATAATTAAAAATAATAATATGTTGTAAATTAATTAGAAGTAAAAAATGTGTGAATCTGATGTTTAAGTCTTATACTTTTCAAAATTATTTCAACAAGAAATTTAAATAAACTATTTGTGGATCTATGTTAAATAATTTATGTCCATATGAACTTAATATATATCTATATATAGAAAAAATTTATGTTTTTATGGTTAAATTTTTTATTTTGTCTTATATATACTCTATTTAGCATTTAAAAATACAATTTAAACAATGAAAAATAACGCATTGTATTTTTCACTCTAAAATGGTTTGCATGTCAATAAATTTGATGCCTATCGGCTCATGTTAGATCTATAATTAAGATGGATCTATGTTGGTAAGTATACCAAAAGTGGGTAAAATAAAACATGAAAACAATGGATGGTTTGTGTAAATTGTTTTAAATTTAATTTATGAAATTCATAAACAATAAAATTTAAATGCTACATTGGAGAAGTATTACAACACAGGGTTTTCAAAACCATGGATGGTTTTACAGAGAAAATATCACTTAAGGAAATATTTTAGGTTTTGATTTATCAAATTCATGAAGAAAAGAACATTTTATAAGTCAAAACAAGACATGGTTTTTCTATTGAAGACACGATTTTTCAAAACCAGAGGAAATAATTATTTTTTGGAAATATGGAAATATGGTTTTAGAGAGTGGATATTTTGGAAAGTATTAGATAGGCCCATAAAGTACACTAGTTTATGTTTCCTCCTAATCAAGTTGAGTTTATGCTTGTGAACTTCTAAAAAATTATTTCGAGAACATGATAACTTTTCTTTTAAAATAATTTTTCCCCAAAAATGGTATAAGTAAAATGTAATATTCCCAATTAGCTGCTGCTAGTTGGAATATTATGTGTTGCTTTGTTTTGCAGCTTAGAAGAATAAATCGGGTAGGGAGACCCTTAAATCTCTTTAGTAGGAATAAAACATTCCCAATGTGAAAGGGGATTTGTGTAGGTAGACAAATAAAGAAACCTTGGTGTGAAAGGAGGCAATGGATGAGGTCTAGATCCTTTTTGACCAAATCAACAATGCTACTAAAAAAGAAGGAAAGCTAGTGGGAACAACCCAGTTTTGTTGGAGGACTTTTTGCAAGGAAGTAACCTCATGAATGTGTGGGGTCCAAAGAGTCATTCAGAATCTTGTCTATGTTTGGGTCTTATGACTTCTTGCATGCGTCACTTGTTTAGTTGGGTTTGTTTCACTTTTTAGTGCAAGGGATTCTCATGCGGGAGTTCCACTCTCTTTCTTGGTTCAGCTTGTTGAAAGGATCTAAGAGGAGAATTTTGGGCTACATTTCCACCATCAGACTTTGGGTCAAGCAATCACCAACCTCTACAGTGCAGTCTCTTGCAGAAACTGCGTCATTTCTAAAGGTTATGTTGTGGCAGGGTTAAATCCCTTGATTTTGTGCTAGTTCTTGAGGAGAAGGGGCTCTTCCTCTCCTAGAAGGCTAGTATGGAGGGTCTTTTGCCATTTTTATGTATTTATCAACCATCTTATATATTTTTCAGCCATATCAAATACAGAGTTGCAGTAGGCTGCGTGATTTTTTGTAGAACTACCATTTTATACTTGTGCACTCATGAAACCCTTGCCGGGTTGTCTTCATTTTGTATAATAGAGGCTAGGCCTCCATTTTCTTGGCTCTATGATTAATGTAATCTCTAGATCTATGATGATTCATATTTTTCTATAGAAAACCTCACGGAATAACACTATTACATGCTCGAAAAATTCTGCTTGATAAAAGTCATGGGGTTTGGGTGTTTTTGAGCAATATTGAGTTGGGGAGATATTTTTAACATAGCTATAATGATTTGTTTCTGATCCCATTTGGTATATAAGGGTTATAAAGCATAGAATAAAGGATTCAAGTCCTGTTTCTCAAATCTTAACATAATTTTCTGAAAACAACCTTTTTACTGTCCATAGTGTTAAAATTCCTAAAAAAGAATATGACAGTGGTATTAGAGCTTTGCTCTTGGCTTAGCTTGTGGGGACTATATATCTACAGTATGGAGGAGAAAGATATTTCAAATCTTCTTCTTCAAACCATGCATAATATTACAAGAGATCTTAAGGAGATGAGGCATAAGGAAGCCCCTAGAGGGTTTTACCATGAAGCAAGCACCAGCACCTCACATTGTGTGGAAAAATCAGCCACACACTCTTTTATGCAACGCTCTACTATGCCCTCATTCCTATCCGAGGAAAGGGAGGAAGAAACCCTTGGTGATTCTTTTGTGGGGTATGAGTCCTAATCCCGAAGGTTCAAAGAACACTTGAGCTTTCAATAGTTCTGCCGGATCAAGGATGGAAGGAGAACTTGTTATCACCAAAAGAAGGGAGGACTTATGCAATAATCAGACTTACAGCATAGTATGGGAAGGTTCTTCTTGCCTGCATATGATGGATCGCTTAAGTGCACAACAAAGGCTTGGGTGGAGAAGCTAGATACTTATTTTCAACTCAACAGAGTTTCTGAAATAGAGGCTATCAAAATAGCTGCACTACACTTGGAAGGGGAGGCTCATGAATGGTGGTTCCATGGGTTAACTACACTTGGACATGCTCATATCACTTCATACTCAGTCTTCACCAAGAGACTAGTATAGAGATTTTATCCAAGGGATCCAGAGGCCCACTTTGTTGAGCTAACCAAGCTCAAACAAAAGGGAGATCTAGAAGATTATATTGTTGAATATTTGAAGCTGTCATTGATGGTATCCAACCTCACTATGAGTAGAAGGGTATGCATGCTTATTTATGGGATGGCTGAACCATTGCATGGGTTGGTAAAATCCACCAAACCAACTACACTCCTAGAAGATGTGGAGAAGGCTAGAGATTTACAACACACCTTGCCCAAGGCAAGAGCATTATTGCAACAAGATATCTCTTCATGGCCAAGGAGGATACCTGTTGATCATGATCAGAAGAAATTGAGGAAGGAAAAAATTTGCCTTACTTGTCAGAAACCTTGGGTGCAAAACCATGAATGTGTTATAGGGAAAGCACATTATATTGAGATATTTTCTGATGAAGAGGAGAATACCAGCATTGTACCACCTACAGAAGATGTAGTGAAAACTTTTGCTCCAATAGGAGGAGGTCTTGGAGCGTTAAGAGGAGTGCCTAAATATCTAACTTTGAGAGTTAGGGGTATTGCTATGGAGCAGAGAGTATCATTACTAGTAGACAGTGGGGCTACTCATAACTTCATTGATTCACAACTAGTAAAGAAGAGGGGCATTCATATAGAATAATTTGAAGGTTTTTCAGTCTTGGTTCCGAGAGCTAGAACCATTAAGTGTGCCAAGTATGTTCCGGAATTGTCTATCACTATGGGAACCTACACTCTGATAGACCACTTCTTTCTAGTTGATATTCCTAACACCAATGTTATATTGGGTGTCCAATGGCTGATCACTCTTGGGAGAGTTACCACTGATTGGGAAACTCTAGAGATGGAATGGATACAAAAGGAGAATGGCAAGCATCAGAAAATCAAAGGTATGCACACTTACCCACCTCAAATTGTTTCAGCCCATAGGATGGAGGTAGATTTACACAGAGGAGACATTGAATGGGTAGTAGAACTGAATTGTATTAAGCTTCAATCAAGGATTCCCCAGTAAATCCTGATTTACAATCTCTCTTAGATTGGTACTCTACAGTGTTTGGAGATAACCCACCAGGGAGACCTCCTAATCGAGGATTTGAGCACACTATTGAGTTGGAGCAAGGGATTCAAGCAGTGATTACCACCCCTTATAGGCATCCAAAATCTTATAGAGATGAAATTGAAAGGGCTATCCAAGAGCTATTAGCTCTAGGGCATATCCAACCTAGCACTAGTCCTTTTGCATCTTCAGTGGTCTTGGTAAAGAAGAAGGATGGCACCTTGAGGATGTGCATTGACTATAGAGCATTAAAAAGAAAGACCATGAAGAATAGATACCCAATTCCAAAGATCGATGAGTTGATGGATGAGCTAAGAGGATACAAATATTTCTCCAAGATTGATTTGAGATCTGGGTATCATCAAATTAGTTTGAGGGATCAAGATATTCCCAAAACAATGTTCAGGTGCCACTATGGGCATTTTGAGTTCCAGGTAATGCCATTTGGCTTGACCAATGCTCCAGCAACATTCCAATATTGCATGAACCACATCTTTCGTGGTCATCTAAGAAAGTTTGTATTGGTCTTCTTTGATGATATTCTTATTTATAGCCACACATGGGAGGAACATTTGCAACATATTGAGACAGTATTGCATATTCTTAAGGAGCAAAAATTCTGTGCTAAAATCTCAAAATGTGAGTTTGGACTCACAGAGATGCTTTACTTGGGCCACATCATTGGATTGGATGGAGTAAGAGTGCATGAAGAAAACATCCGGGCAATCAAGGATTGACCTGAGCTAAGGAATGTTACAGAACTCCAGGGGTTTGTAGGCATATGCACATATTACCAGAATTTTGTCAAAGGGTTCTCTCAACTTGCAACACCTATTACAGATTTGACAACAAAGGGAGCTTTTAGTTGGACACCTACAACACAGAGGGCTTTTGATAAGCTCAAAGAGGTAATGAGTAGTTTCCCAGTATTAGTTTTACCATATTTCTCTCAACCTTTTGTGCTAGAATGCGATGCATCAAGAGAATGGATTGGAGCAGTCTTGATGCAAGAAGGGCATCCTATAGCCTTTGAGAGCAGGAAGTTGCTACCACATGAGAGGCTATACCCCATATATGATAAATAAATGTTGGCTATTATGCATGCCTTAGCTAAATTTTGGCAATACTTGGTAGGGAATAAATTCAGGGTGAAAACTGATCATAACAATCTCAGATTCTTCCTTGAACAAAAGAAGCTCCAAGAGAGACAACATAAATGGGTAAGAAAAATTCAAGAATGTGACTTTGGCATAGAGTATGTCAAGGGGAAGAGAAATATAGTGGCTAATGCTCTATCTAGGAGACCAAAAATGTTGTCCTTGAGGGGCATGGACTCAGATTGTAAGGCTCAATTGTTGGTTGAGTATTCCAAGGATAACTTTCCATGTGAGATACTTGATGGGATGACATCTGATGAGAGGTATAGAGTGATGGATGAGATCATCTATTACCAGGACCAGGTCTTTTTGGCTAAGAATTCTAAGATCAAAGAGAAGATCTTACAAGCATCTCATAACTCCCCATTTGCAGGGCATCAAGGATTCACAAAGACTTATCGAGCCATAAGCGAGAGATTCTCATGGAGGGGTCTCAAGGAGGATGTACTCCAACACATTAAGGAGTGCAAAGTTTGTTCACAGAACAAGGGAGAACACACCCATCCTGCCGGGTTATTGCAGCCATTACCCATTCCGGATGGAAAATGTGAAAGCATCTCCATGGACTACATCACCGGTCTACCTACTGTTCAGGGTAAGAATTGTATCTTTGTAGTTGTTGATAGACTAACAAAATATTCATACTTCTTTTCCATTTATGCACATTGTATTGCTTCATAGGTAGTTGAGCTCTTCTTTAGAGATGTGTTTATGCTCCATGGTCTCCCAAAGACCATAGTGAGTGATCGGGATAGCTACTTCATGGGTGGCTTTTGGCAAGAAATTTTCTGGTTAGTGGGGACTGAATTAACACCAAGTACCAGCTATCATCCACAAACCGATGGACAGACCGAAATAGTAAACAAGTGGTTGGAAGGCTACTTGAGAAACTATGTTTTAGGATAGCAGAAGACATGGCTGCGTTGGCTCCACTTGGGGGAGTATTGTTACAACACCACTTACCATATGTCCATTGGTATGGCCCCATTCTGAGCCCTCTATGGGTATGATGCACTCTCATTTTTTGATGTCATGTTTGAAGCAAGCAAGGCTCCCAGAGAAAAAGAATGGATTCAGGAGAGTCAAGACATACTTCGGGCCCTCAAAGACAACATTTCTACTGTCCAAAATCAGAAAAAAGTATATGAAAACCATGGTCAAATAGAGAGATAGTTTGAGGTAGATGATTTAGTCTATCTTCATCTTCATTCTTATAGACAATCTACACTCAAAGAGGAGGGGGCTGAAAAGCTCAAACCACGTTTCTATAGGCCATATAAGGTGATCCGTTGGGTTGGAGAGGTAGCATATGAGTTGTAGCTTCCCAAGGGGAGAAAGATCCATAATATATTTCATGTTTCATGCCTCAAGAAGGCCATTGGACAAAATACAGTTGCTAATATGGACCTCCCACCTATTGATGATGAAGGCCATCTAGTTTTGCAACTGGAGGCAATATTGGATACATGGGAGAGGCAACTAAGGAACACGGTGATCAAAGTATCTGATTCGATGGAGGAATCTCCCTGATGAGGATGCCACTTGGGAAGGAGAGAAGATTTTACAACATCCTTCTTTGATGTTTCTTGAGGAAAAGAAACTTTTGAGAGGGGAGGATTGTAATATTCCCAATTAGCTATTGCTAGTTGGAATATTATATTTTCCTCTGTTTTGAAACTTAGAAGAATAAATGGGGTAGGGAGACCCTTAAATATTTTTAGTAGGAAATAAACATTCCCAATGTCAAAGAAGATTTGTGTAGGTAGAGAAAATAAGGCCACCTTGGTGTGAAAGGAGGCAATGCATGAGGACTAGATCCTTATTGACCAAATCAACAGTGCTACTAAAAGAGAAGGAAAACCAGTGGGAATAACACAGTTTTGATGGAGGACTCTTTGTAAGGAAGTAACCTCATGAATGTGTGGGCTCTAGGGTGAGGAGGCTCACCAAGAATAAAAAGGAAGGGATGGCAGCCATGAGAGTCATTTAGAATCTTGTTTATGTTTGGGTCTTATGACTTCTTGCATGCTTCAGCTGTTTAGCTGGGTTTGTTGCACTGTTTAGTGCAAGGGATTCCCATGCGGGAGTTCCACTCTCTTTCTTGTTTCAACTTGTTGAAGGGATCTAAGAAGAGAATTCTGAGCTACATTTCCACCATAATAATTTGGGTCAAGCAGTCACCGACCTCTACAACGCAGTCTCTTGCAGAAACTGCATCATTCTGGAAGGTGATGTTGTGGTAGGGTTAAAACCCTTGATTTTGTGCTAGTTCTTGAGGAGAAGGGGCTCTTCCTCTCTTAGAAGGCTAGTAAGGAGGGTATTTGGCCATTTTTATGTATTGATCAGCCATATTATGTATTTTTCATCCATATCAAATACATAGTTGCAGTAGACTATGTGATTTTCTGCAGAACTACCATTTTATACTTGTGCACTCATGAAGCCCTTGTTAGGTTGTCTTAATTTTGTATAAAAGAGGCTAGACCTCCATTTTCTTGGCTCTATGATTAATGTAATCTCCAAATCTATTATGATTCATATTTTTCTGTAGAAACCCTCATGGAATAACACTATTACATGCTTCATAAATTATGTTTGATAAAATTCATGGGGTTTTTTTAGCAATATTGAGCTGGGGAGATATTTTCAACATAGCTAGAATGATTTTTTTCTGATCCCATTTGGTATATAAGGGTTATGAAGCATAAAATAAAGGATCCAAGTCCTTTTTCTCAAATTGGTAACATAATTTTCTGAAAACAACATTTTTACTATCCATAGTGCAAAAATTCCTGAAAAGGAACATTACATAAAAGGTGAAGGTTTTGAAAATTATATTTCAAACAATTGGAAAGCACAGTCAAAGACGGCTGGAGAATAGCTGGTAGAATTGACTAGTAATGAAGGGAGGATAACAAATTTTGAGGAGACAACTTCAACAACCTCTATATTCTAAGGAAAAATGTCAACAGACAGAAGATTAAGGAAAATTTGTGACAAAAAATTAGCAACCAATTTCAAGAATAAAGGAAATCAATCAACAATCAGTGAGCCAATTCCCATATTTGGAGGCTCAAGACGTTAAATCAACTCCAATTTTTGTGCAATTATTTAGATATTATTTTTATTTTTAGTGAATTGTTCAAATTTTTATTCTTGGAAGATAGACACAGTGAGCTGGGTGTAATGTTATATATATATATATGTGTGTGTGTGTGTGTGTGTGTGTGTGTGTGTGTGTGTGTGTGTGTGTGTGTGTGTATTATTTTGAATGTAAAATGGTTGACTTTTGATGCCAAAACCCTGCCATTTTTGTAAAGAGTTCTATTGGAGATTTTTAATTAAAAGGTTTTGGCATTAGTTTCATGAAAAAAAATGTCTCTCATGGATGTCTTTTCCAGTGATTTCATAATTTCATTCTGCATATCTATAAGGTAATATAGAAGCACCGAGAAAGGATGGTTTGAGTATCAACCTCCCTAACAACCCACTGCAATGTTATCATCATTATGGAGACTAGTTAATTGAACAATCTATTGAAATTAGTACCTATTCATCATTAAATTAATTCCTTTTCCGGCTCTTATAAATGTTGATGTCAGTTATAAATATTATAATTTATGCATATATTCTTATTATATGATTGAGTATTCAAGATGCATACTTAATTATCTAAATTTTCTTTTGTTCCTCTACCAAACTCTTTAGAGCTATCTTGTTTTGTCGGAGATGGACATTAGCACTTTGATAAAGCCTCAGGAAGAGAGTACTTAAAGTTTTAGTAGAGATTGGATACTTATCAATAACCAATTATACAAATCATATATCTCTCCATTGTGCTTTATATAATGTTGTCCATTGCTAGTGAACAACATTAAAAATCCTCGTAACACTTGAGGGAGGCCCCTATGGTTTCAGATCCATCTTGAAACTAAAGTTTGATTGAGTTGGTTTTTTGGCGTAGTTTCACAGTCAGGAATTTCCTTTGAGAAAAAAATACAACATTTGGTGTCGTTGTCGGGGAGCGAAGTAATGAAGAAATCTCTCACCGAAGAATGATAAAGACTAGATCTATTCTTTGTTCGTGAACAAAGGCTAAATTTTTTTATATTGGTTCCATTTCTTTCACTTGGTGGCTCCATTTTCTCTATATGGTGATTCCACTAGGTTAAAATGAGAATTTTATATCTTTCTATGATTGCAGTGTTGAGCAACATATATTTCCTCCTCTCAATTGTGACCACATTTAATTTCAAACATAAAAAAGGATGTAGTCTTCAAATTTCAGTTGTAAGTATCATTTACCTATATATTTTGTCTTTCATATTGTAAATATCTTTCATATCATATGTTGCATGCAAGGTGGCATATCAATTAATCCAATGCTCACATGGTTGCACTAGAAGCATGATTACATTTAACAATGTGTTTTCACTCCTAGAGACAACCTCCGAGTTGTCAAGAGACCGATGCCTAGGACATATTGAAATCAGAGGGCACTGATCCTACTTACAACTTCCTCAAGATTCTTCATTTTAGGAAGTTTATGGCAAATTTGGGAAAAAGTGGGGAAAAGAAAACAAGAAAACAATGCATTGTTTGGGTTAATTGTTTTAAATTTCATTTATGAAATTCATAAAAATTAAATGCTACAATGGAGAAGTATTACAAGACATAGTTTTCAAAACCATGGATGGTTTTACAAAGAAAATATTATTTAAGGAAACATTTCAGGATTCGATTTATGAAATTCGTGAAGAAAAAACAATTTTACAAGCCAAAACAAGGCATGGTTTTCTATTGAAGAAATGTTTTTTCAAAACCATAGGAAATAATTAATTTTATGGAAATATGATTTTTAAAGAGTAGATATTCTTCCAAGTATTAGAGAGGCCCATAAAGTACATTAGTTTTAAACTTAAATAAATTAACGAGAGATATGTTTCTTTCTAATCAAGTTGAGTTTATCCTTGGAAACTTCTACATAATTATTTCCATAACATGATAAATTTTCTTTTAAAAAAATAATATCCCAAAAAATGTTATACGTAAAAGGTGAAGGTTTTGAAAATTATATTTCAAATAGCTAGAAAACAAAATTAAAGACTTTTGGAGAACATGTGGCAGAATTGACCAGTATTGAAGGGAGGATAACATATTTTGAGGAGACAAGTTCAACAACCTTAAGATTCTAAGGAAAGAGATCTACATGCGGAAGATTAAGGAAGATTTGTCACAAAAAATGAGAAACCATTTTCAAGAATAAAGGAAATCAATCGACAACCAGTGATCCAATTCACAGATTTGGAGGCACAAGACTTTGAATCAACTCCATATTTCATGCAATTACTTTGAGATTAATTTTATTTTTAGTGAATTGTTTAGATTTTTTTCAAGGAAGATAGACACAGTGATATGGGTGTAATTATATATATATATATATATATATATATATATATATATATATATATTAATGTAAAAGGGTTGAATTTTGATGCCAAAACCCTGCCATTTTTGTAAAGACTTCTATTGCAAAATTTTAATTAAAATGTTTTGGATTTAGTTTCATGACATTTTTTTCTCATGTATGTCTTTTCGAGTGATTTCATAATCTAATTATGCATATGTTTAAGGTAATATAGAATCACCGTGCAAGGTTAGGTTTTGTCTCAACCTCCCTGACATCCCACTGAAAATTTATCATCATTATGGAGACTAGATAATTGAACCATCTGTTTAGATTAGTACCTATGCATCATTAAACTATTTCCTTCTTTCATCTCTTAAGCATATAAATGTGGGTTACACATATTATTATGTATGCATTTATTCTTGCTATATTATTGAGTATTCAGATGCATACTTAATTATTTAATTTATCTTTGATTCCTATAACAAACTCTTTAAATATATGTTATTATGTTAGAGTTGGATGTTGGCATCTTGATAGAACCTCAACAAGAGAGGGCTTTAGTTTTTAGCATAGATTGGATACTCATCAACAACCACTTATACAAATCATAGATCTGGAAATTTTGCTTCATGGGACGATAGTGAAATTTAACAACATTAAAAATCCTCGTAACACTTGAGGGATCCCCTCTGGTTAGAGGGACATCTTGAACCTAAAGTTTGGTTGAGTTGGTTTCTCGACCTAGTTTTGCAGCCAAAAACTTCCTTCAAGAAACAAATACAACATAGGGCTTTAAGTTATTAATTTTAATCCTTTTTATTCCATCTAAGAAATGGATAGGCCTACACTTCATGTGAATCTCATCTCACAAACACATGGATGGCATTATTTTGGTTGTAATCTATTATAAATGTTCGCAAAAAATATTTATCATTTTCTCTCTCTTCTATGGCTTCATTATTTATTTACACTTTATGTTTCTCACCATACATTATAAACCCAAAATTGATATCCTACCCCATTAATGTTTAACTTATACTTTTAGTCATAATTGATAAACAAAAGGTCCCACAAACCCTGCGTCAAATTCCACTTGGACAATTATAGGAACTCAACTTCCGGGAGTCATATCTTGTGATATAGTGCATGAAATCACGACCAAGTGGACTTTTTGGAATTGAAACAAAGAGGAGAAAATATGGAAATATATATTTGACCCAATCTGTGCACTATATACTCCTAAAATTTAGTATAAAATAGTGTTGCGAATTTGCAACAAACTGACTCTCAGAGTGAGTTTGTTGGAAATGAAATTATTTCCACGACATCTTGCTGTTGGGATTTCTTTTCGAGATTATCCTTTATCTAGGAATATCACAACCGAAAGAAATTGGGAGCTCATATTTAATTTTGATTAAATTGAATTTTTATTATAATGTTTGTTTTCGAATGTTTTTAGATTTGGGTTTTGTTTGCAAATATAATAGGATTTTAATTACAATTTTGTTATGATTTTTTTAGAGTTTATCGAGCGAAATACTGACTTGGAGCCTCATAATTTTAATTCAAGCTACAAAGAGAAAATGGGAGTTCTACCTATCTCAACAGAATCAGAAATAAAAATCTTCATTTGAATGTTTTGAAACAACTATCTATTTTTTATTTGAATAAGTATAATGATAAATAAGTGTTTTGTTAATGAGAGGAGGGTTCCATTTATGCGAAAGATAATACTTATTCACACTAATTTAAGGGTGGTTCTTTTATATATATATATATTATAGATGGAGGAATCATTAGCACTATTGTAAGGAACAAATTTGAAAGGAGATTTCGATGGTTGGGAGTTCTTAATCAAACATGCTAGTGCATTGTTGTATTATATTGTTAACTAATTAATTGCTTAATTAATCCATTCTTAGTTTTATTTAATTCGTTTTTCTTTATGAATATATTGTTTATGGTGTCGCATTGTTGTTAACACTGTGAAGCTATATGTTTATTTAAACCAATGAAAAACCATTTTTTCATGGTAGGCTTAAACTCGAACAAAGCTGAGTAATGGGTTTATTTAGATTTACATGTTTTGACTGATAACTATTTATTTATTGATGATAACATGTTTTTATATCTCTTCCTCATCATTGTTGTATTAGTTGAACTATTCTGATGTTGTTAATATGGATAAAATAATGAACCAATTTTAAATAAGGAACATAAGAATGAATATACAAAATCTTGATACTTGTTTATTAGGAAAATATCAAGAAGTTAAAAATTATAGATTTGATGAACTATTTCATTAATATGTAAGCTTATTATACACTTATATTCAAATACAACCTTTATTTCCTTGATCTTGGTTAAGAATAGGACTATTCCTTCTCTGTCAAGCTAGGAGGGTGACTCCACGAATAAATTGTATTTTGCATTAAGAGAGAACATGAATATATAAAAGGAAAAAGAGTCTATTGGGATTCATCTCCCAATGGCTATTTGTCTTCCAATTTCCTTTATTTTTCTATTTACAATATTTACATAAATTTTCCTAATCCCAAAGATTATGTGTCAACATTCCCCCTATTAATATGAAGGGACGTTGCTGAGTCCAAGCATTATTCTGAATCTTTCAAAATTTTATCTTCCAAGCACTTTGGTGAAGATGTCTGCAATTTGTTCATTAGTGGAACAATGTCGTAGGTGGATTGTCTTAGCATCACCATGATGTCGAATCATATGATACTTTATATTGATGTGATTAGTTTGATCATGGAATTTTGGGTTATTTTCAAGCTTTATTGTAAAAATGTTAGAAATCAAAAGAGGAGTTAAATGCACTTGTTTCCTACAAATTTTCAATAATTTTCTTGAGCCACACAATTTCCTTTGTTGCTTCAGCCACTACCACATATTATTCCTCGATTTTGGAATATGCTGGAACTAATTGTCTGCATGACCTCTAGGACACAAGTCCTGATCATCAAAAGATCATCTACATACACCACAATATATACAACTATTTGTCCAACTTTCTCGACAAACAAAGTTGCATCATTAATATCATAATGTTTGAAATTGAGTTTCAAAATATGCGCACTCAATTTATCATACTAGGCTTGTGGTGCTTGCTTGAGGCCATACAACGATTTGAAAAGATTTCATATTTTTTGTTCCTGGCCCTTCATAACAAAGCCTTCTATTTGGGATATAAAAACATTCTCTTTCAGATATCCATTTGAGAAATCCGTTTTTACATCCATTTGATGGAATTTATAACCATTATGAGCTTCCAAGGAAAATAATGTCTAAATGGTAGCCCATTTTGCTGTGGGGAAATGGTTTCCTCATAATCGACCCCTTCCTTCTCTGCAAAATCTTTTTCCACAAGGATATCTTTATGCTTTTCAAGTGAGTCATCTACTGTATACTTGTTCTTCAAGACAAACTTGCAGCCAATTGGTTTGGTTCCCAATAGAGGATTAACCAACTTCTAGGTGTCATTATTTATCAAAGCATCATATTCTTTATGTGTCGCTTCTTTCCATTCATCATGAGAAGCGATTTCTGTGAAGGAATTTAGTTAGAAATACGTAGACAAATTTAGTTCACAATAATAAGAAACATCCATATCAATAGGTGAATCATGATTTTATACATCACCTCATTCTATCTGGTTGATCTTATTTTTCATGTATTTCCAACCTCATTAGGAAAAAAACTTTCAAATGTCTTTGTGAGCCATTTGTGAGGACCTTTTCGATATGTACCAAGGTGATCAGTTGACTGAGATGGAGATGAATTAAGATTTAACATCTCATTTCTTTCAATCACATCACTCAAAGTGTCATTTTGATCAGTGGTTGGAGCTTCATTTGGGGGAGAAAGAGTTGTTGGGCACTAATATTACTCCTAAAAATCAACTTAATCCTACCTTCATTAATCTTATCAACCTCGGATTCATCTTTTATTTCAAGACTATCGACAAAATATATGCAAGAATAGAGTCTTTAGATTATGAAAGAGTGTAAAGTAAATACTATAGAAAAGTTATATGAATCATCATCCTAATTCAATCATTATAGAAATAAATAATAACAAAAAATAATTACTCCTATAATTACAATTATGTGGAGAATACTATACTAATTCACAAACCATTTTATCTATATTTCAATAGATCCAACACATAAGGAAGATTAGTAAATCATACGAAACGCTTGAAAATATCAAAGATAACTTATGGAATTCACACAATCACACCTTATAGTTATGTAACACAATCCAAAAAGTGCTTTTAGGAGATGCATAACATAATTGCAAGATGCAGAATTCAATTGATTATCTACCACAAAAGAGCGTGAGTAAACATCAACATAATTAATGCAAATGTAGAAAAGTAACCAAATAATAATAATATATAACGGATAGTATAACCTCCGGTGACTGGGCCCACGGTCTCCAGAAGTACTACCTTAGATAAAATCAATACAAAGGAATTAAGGTAATATCTTGCACAAATTCATTAAATTCAAAGTGTTTTACAAAATAACCTCAAGAAGGTTCAACTTAGATTGTTGTACATAACATACAGTGAAAGTGTAATAATGAAAAAGACAACCTCTATCTTTTTACTTGTTGTCTTATATATTACATTTAAAAACCAAATATGGAGCTATCCTAAGAATTGAAAGATTCTTAGGATTTCTCTTTAACCATAAGGCCCTAGAATAGTAATGATCATTTTTCTTTAACTTCGCTTTTCGACCATGCTCAGGCGTCGAGTTATAATTTTCCAAAATATGACATCAGCTAATCCAATATCTTGCTCCAATATCTAAAGGGAACAACAATAATTTAGTTGAATTGATCTCCATAACAATTTACTCAAATTATAACCTTTTCGATATCTAAAAATATCAAATTAACTAAGCTATCTTCAACTCACTTTCATTATCCTTTTGCTCTTAAATAATTGAAAATAAAGGGTAAAATTATTTTAAAAATAACAATAATTAAAGAAATAAGGAAAATAACTGTACCATTTCCATGGCCCAACATTACCCCACAACTTACCTTATTACATGTCCTCATGCAAAAATATGATTAACATGTAGCAAAGTTAAAGAGTAAGCTGGGTAAGAACACTCACCATACAGCCGAAATCCATTCTTGTTCTGAAGAACCTTGAAAGCCTCATTTTATTTTCCTTCAAGAAGTTCATATTCCATATTGTAACCCTCCAGAGGATACCAGATAATAGGACATCTGTACCGGCACTCAATCCAAGTGGGGCCTTTAGAAATAACCATGCAACTATAACGTTGCATTCGATTAGCTACTGCCTGAAAAATTCTGTAACTAAAAGACTCTCTATTTTTGACCTTATTAGGAGATGCTTTCCATAGCTACTATTCTACCTGAAGGGATTCTTCTTTAATATCTTAAAAATACTCAAGACCTCTTATAAGAACAACTTTATACTCAGGGGTTGAAGAAGCAACCTAAGGTCATTCCATGAACCTTTTATTCTTTTTAAAAGTTTGCAGTGGATTGTTATGTTCTCCTCTGACCCAAAGGTATAAACCATTCTCCCTTATTTGGAATATGCTATATGCCTTATACCATTTGATTTGATTCCTAGTAAAGGATATAAAGGCTTGGAATTTCACATCCCCAATGAAAGGACTAGGGTTCTCATCCCTTTGTTCTTCTAGAAATAATTTATGGATGTAAAGTTCACATAAGAAATGTCTAACATTTTCCTCCTCCTCCCGAAAACAATTAATAAAATTAGAAACAGTAATGAACTCAAAGGGTTGGCTAGACCAGATGGCCTTTACTTTCAACAATAAATATCATTCAAGTAGAAATAGGAAATATTTTTTAGCTGGAGATCTACAAGACAACACATTAGAGTACACAGAGCATATTCCTTTGTTTGCTTCAGAGATTTTTGGAGATGTCCTCGTAATTTCTCTATTTCCTTTTTCTCCATTATGAGTTTGGCGTAATTTTCATCTTCAGTGGCAGTCATTTTTTTGTAATTTTGTAGCAACTCTTGGTGTTCTGCCCTAGGTATCACTTCCCTTGGATATTGTTTCAATTATTTTTTATGACATTCCAATTCCTTGTTTAGTACTTGAATAGTGGTATCCTTGATCAAGTGAGAATGAAGAAGCACTACTTCAGTTTGTGTGGCCTTGTTGGTGGTCACCAATAGGTCTGTCTGGCTTGCTGCCTCAAATTTAACCACATAAGGCTTAATGTCTGTTTGAATTTCTACATGATTGATAGAAATTCCTTCAGTCTGGGTCCCTACATGATTGATAGGAATCTCCTCACTTTGGAATCCAACTGTCACAATTTTTATTTTCCTTTTGTAATGTCCTCTAGACTTTCTAAGCCATTTTCTAAGTTGTTCTATCCTTTTTCATATTTTCTTATTTTTGTGCTTCAATAGCTTGATTCTCTATCTATTTTTTCTTTCAACCCTTCAGTAGGTTCTAAGATTTGAACTGTAGATAAATATGGAACAATAGCGACATTTTCGTTAACAAGAGGACTTCAAATTCTTCAGATTTTTCATTAATAAAAACTTTATTAGTTAAGTTATCTTTAGTTCTCTGATTATCGAGGGTCAATGGAATGGTCCCTTCTCTAGAAACATTCGGTTATTTCACAGTTTCAGTAGATTATTTTGAATGTTTTTGGTTATGCATGCTTAGTGAAGATAGAAATATTTCATTATTATTATAATTAAGGATAGAGGTCGAAAAATTAGCAGTTGGTTTAGCTGGATTCTCAAAACAATCTTCATTCCTTTCAAAGGAAAAGAGGGTTGCCATATTTTTCAAGGCCTGGGCTATTTCATCTTGACAAATTCAAGGTGATATTATGAAACCAGCTCCCAAAATAGAAGTAAAGAGAGATTAGCCCCTTAGAAATAAGCCACTTAGAGGGGGAAACCTCCTTTACATTACATAAATGAAAAATTCTTGGATAATACAAATGAAAAATCCTCCTTTCTATATATAGGAGTCCATGGAGTCACAATATAATCCTAGCCTACCTAACAATAATAATGTAAGGGCACAACAATAAAAATAATGGCTTTTATGGGGCACAATAATAAAAATATGGAGGCTACAAGGGGTACAACATTAACAATAAGGGTGCTACACTAAAAAAAATAAGGGACTACATTAGTAATATAGGGAACAAACATGCCCCTCTCCTTCAAAAAAAATTTGTCCTCAACGCTTGAGTAGCTCTGGATGTTGTCTAAAATTCTCATCCTCCCATATGGAATCTTCAGTGGGTAAGTTCTTCCACTTGATGATATACTCTTAAATTGATAGATTTCGTAGCTATCGAGTTCTTGTTTTTGTGACTTCTTCATGTTACAATATCATTTTTACTTCCTCATCAAGTTCTAGCAATATTGTTTGAACTGGAATTTTGTCACCTATAAGCTTCTTTAAGCATGAAACATGGAAAACTGGGTGCAATCGAGAAGAAACAGGAAGCTCCAATTTGTATGCCATAGTACCAATATTTTGCAACACCTTGTAAGAACCATAGTGCTTTGGCAATAATTTATTATCCTTCTTAGCTTTCTTGAGGGACATTTGTTTGTATGGTTGTAATCGTAAAAATACCCAGTCTCCTATGTCAAAACCTCTCTCACTGTGATGTTGGTCTTCCTGTTGTTTCATTCGATTTTGTGTCAAATTTATGTTATCCTTCAAGAGTAGGATAACTTGTTGTTGATGCTCGATGTGATCTTCCATTGCTTGAACCTTATAATTTTCTCTTAAATATGATGTGATGGATGGTGGATGATATCCACAAATTATCATAAATGGGGTCATTTTTTCTACAGTATGGAAGAAAGTGTTATACCACCATTCATCCAGAGGTAACCACTTGACCCGTTGTGTTTGTTTATCAGATACAAAACAACGAATATATCCTTCCAAAAATTTGTTAACTATATAAGTTTTCCCATCGAATTGAGGATGATAAGATGAGCTATGAGCTAGTTGAGTACCCAAATAAGAAAATAATTTCGTCCAAAAATTTCCAGTAAAAATGGGATCTCTGTCGCTTACAATAATCTTTGGGTTTCCATGTAGCCTTTGAATTGTTTTCATAAATGCAGTAGCAACTGTACATGATTTAATTGGATGAGATAATGCACAAAAGTGTGCATACTTGGTAATTCTATCAATTACCACCATGATGACACTCTTTCCTTCGGACGTAGGTAAACCTATGATAAAATAAATTGAAACCTTTTCCCAACGTTGAACTGGAATTGATAAACGTTGTAGAAGATCCAAGGTCTTAATTGTCTCAACTTTATTGTGCTAGAAAACCAAACATTCCGCCACAAACTTTTGAATATCATCTTTAAGGCCATCCAAAAAAAAAAATCTTTCTTCACCTGTGTTAAGTTTTCAAAAATCTTGAGTGTCCTCCTAAGGAAGAGGTGTGCAATTCCAAAAGAATATTTTGTTTTAGCTGGGAATTCTTACAAATATATAAGCGATATTTGTACCATAAGGAATCATTTTTCCAACTAAATGTATCAGATGTACTAGGATCTTGCTGCAACTTTTGAATGAGTGTCCAAACTTCTTTTTCATTCTTCCATTCATCCCTTACTTCGGTTATCCAATCTGGTTGGATAATATAAATGGTGCAAAGAAATGCTTCCACATTTTCATCCTTTCTTGAGAGTGCATCTGCAACAACATTTAGCTCCCCTTTTTTGTAGATGATTTCAAAGTCATAACCCAACATCTTTGTGACCCATTTTTTCTACTCTTCTGAAGATAGTTTTTGTTCCAAAAGCTATTTAAGACTATCATGATCATTTTTATCTTGAAGTGTCTTCCCATTAGGTAAGATCACCATTTCTTTAGTGCATGTAGTATTTCCAACATTTCCTTCTCATAAATAGCTTTTTGTAAATACTCTCTTTTGATTAGACGAATTTCAAAAGAAATGGGTCTTCCTTCTTGAATTAAAACATCACCAATTCCATTTCCCGAGGCATCAAATTCCACAATAATTTTTTTTTTGAAGTCTAGCGTAGCTAAGACCGGTGCTAGGCACATTGACTCTTTAAGATGTTCAAAGGTCTTAGCTACTTCAAGAGTCCATGGAAATGAATCTTTCTTCAATAATGTTGTTAGAGGTGTTTCTATTCTCCCATAATTATTAAAAAACTTATGATAATACCCTGTTAACTTGAGAAATCTTCGCAACTTTGTTATGGTTGTGGGGAATTTTCATTCCTTAATGGCTTTAATTTTGTTAGGGTCTACCGTAACACCCTACTGAGATAAAATACGATCCAAATATTCCACCTCTTGTACTCCAAAGAAACATTTGGAAGTTTTTGCATATAATTGTTTCTCCTCCAATCGTTTGAGCACCCTCTCAACATGTTGAACATGATCCTTCCAAGACCTACTATAGATTAGTATATCATCAAAAAATACTAACACAAATTTTCTAAGGAAGGATTTGAAAATGGAATTCATCAAAATTTGAAATGTAGAAGGTGCATTGGTAAGGCCAAACGGCATGACCAAAAATTCATAATGACCCTCATGAGTTCGAAATTATATTTTTGGAATATCTTCAGTCTTCATTCTAATTTGATGATATCGTCAACGAAGATCCAACTTGGTAAAAAAAAATTCTCCATGTAATTCGTTCAATAATTCATCAATAACAGGAATGGGAAATTTATCTTGAATAGTGAGCTTATTGAACTCCCTATAATTCGGACACATGCGCCATGATCCATCCTTGTTGTGCACCAATACTACTGGAGTAGAGAAAGAACTTTGACTAGGTTTAATTATACCAGCCTATAACATTTCTGCAATTATACGTTCATTTCACTCTTTTGGACATATTGATATCTGTAAGGCCTAATGTTTGGAGGAACACTTCCTGGAATCAAATGAAAAGCATTATCATTATCACGAATAGGTGGGAGTCCTTTGGGAGTTTCAAAAACCTTGGAATGATTGTCTAAGACTTTTTAGAGATTTGGAGAAACAGATGATTTTGATGTTGGAACTTCTAGTGAGCATAATTTTAAAATTATGCCTCATTGTTCTTTATTCAGTATCTTTGTCATGAAATTAGATCTTAATATCTTTCCCAGCTTCCATGAGATACCATGTAATTCAACTTCCTTTCCTTCTGAAAAAAATTTCAAGAAAATTTCTTGAAAATTAAAATCTACCGTCCCCAAAGATTGTAAACATTGTGCTCCTAGTACAACATCAGCACCTCCCATTGGAATGGAAAGAATTGGACTATTCATTACATATCCCCCCATGGTTAGCTTGATATTATGGAATTTTCTAGAGAAATTTATAGTTCCTCCATTTACAAACATCACTTGACACTCTGGTGCTGGGTATAGGAAGAAATTCAATTCCTTGGCCACCTTACAATGAATAAAATTATGGGTACTACCCGAATCAATCATCATTATTACCTTTTTCTTCTTGATATGTCCTTCTATATTGAGAGTTTGAAGAGTGTTAATTTGTGACAATGCATTACATGATATGGTTGGACTCATTTATTCCTTTTCTAGGGTTGGTTCCAGGTGTATATCCTCTTCTATTGAAGTTTCTTGTTCATTTTCTTCCTCCTCTTCACAATCTATGTAAACTAACTTCTTCTGAGCACACTTATGACCTTTAGTGTATTTTCTATCACAACTGTAGAAAATCCCTTTTGCTAATTTTTCTTCTAATTGTTGTGGTGTCAAATTTGTAGGTTGTGGAAGTCTAGGAGTATCAACACTTCCATCTTTATAGATGTGAGTGGTAGGCTTCCTTGTCACCATAATTTTACATTCAATTTTTCTTTCCAACCTGAATGCCTTCTCCAATGAATCAGGTTCCCAAAGGCAAACCTCATGTACGATGTTATCATTTAAAGTCCCTATGAATACATCAATCCTATGTTCATATGGAATAGAAGTTACCCTTATAGCGAATTTTTGGAAGTCCTCAATGTGCTCCACCACTGAACCCTTTTGTTTGATATTTATCAATTGGATAAAAAAGGTGTTTCTCTTTGTATCCTCATAATGTGCTATAATTTCCTCCATAAAAATTGACCAAGTGACAATTTTTTTACAGGAGCAAAGCCATCGATACCATACAAATGTATTTTTTTCTAAATTTAAAGTTGCAATGCGTACCTTTTGTGTGTTTTGCACATTATTGAGATCAAATATTCGTCCATATATAATATCCGTGTTACTGGATCCTTGCCATCAAACTTCCTCATATCAATCTTTGGAATATGGTGGGTCTTCATTCCAATATTAGAGTTTATGAAATCACGATTAACATTTATTTTTTCTCATCATGAGTTTCCTCTACTATCTTTTCACCACTAGGAATCATTTCTTGTATAAACTTTGTCAAACCTTCCATGTATACTTTTAGGTCATTCTTCATGTCTTCCATGTTGTCTTTGATTTTTTCTTCCATGTCATACATCTTAGCTTCCATTCCATTATTCAAACAATTCATGCCTTTCTTTAAACCATCCATCTCAGCTTCCACTACTTTCTTCAAAACTTCCATTTCATTTTTTGTTCCTCTTTGCGAGAGAGAAAGTTATTGCACTTTCTCTTGTAATTTTGATATATCATGTTGCATTGTGTCCGCTTCATGAGTTATAGTAGATCCTTCTGAGGGCTTAATGGGTGTTGAATTATTTTTAGGGGGGATATTAGAACCCGATACTGATATCTATGCTTCAATATGCCCTTGGAATCACTTCAAACTGATTTTTCAAACAAGACTTATGTAATTTGAAAACAAATACACACATTTTTATTTATTTTGAGGAGCTCGATATTGAAACTGATTTATCTCTATAATTTCAGATCCCCGAGATTTTATCTTCATCGCTTTAATAGCCCTCTGAATCTTGTTTCCAATGTTACAAGTCTAACCTGATTTGGATTCTTCAAGACAAAGTTATACCAAATCTCCCACAATGACCTAATTATGGATTGGTTCAGTAGAGAACATTTTTATGACGTGCCACATGTCACTGTTTCCTCCTTCGGCTCTAACATTGATACATGGGAAAATACATTCTGTTTAATTTTAGCCACTTTTTACATAATTCCAATACAATGCTTAGAAAGAGAGTTATGACGATTTTCCCAAGGTCACCTCTTTGAGATGAAGTTTGAGAGCTCCTAAAACCCTAAATTCCATAGATCATATCTCCAAAAATATTGCGAACCAAGATCTGAAATTTTGACACAAAGTTCCTCAGGATTTCTTCGCAAATGCTTTTTTTTTAGCGTGTAAAACATCGTAGAAATTTTTTTATAGAGAAAATTCCATGATGACCTATTTGAAGCAACGAAACCCTAGAATCCAAAGCTGTGAAACCAAATATTATGAAATAAGCTCCCAAAATAGAAGAAAAGACAAATCAATGCCTTAGAAATAAGCCACTTCAAGGGGGAAACCTCTTTTACATTACATAATTGGAAAATTATTGGATGATACAAATGAAAAAACCTCCTTTCTATATATAGGAGTCCACGGGGTCACAATATAATCCTAGTCGACCTAACAATAATAATGTAAGGGCACAACAATAGAAATAGTGGCTTTTATGAGGCACAATAATGAAAATTTGGGGGCTACAAGGGTACACAAATAACAATAAAGGAGCTAAAATAACAACAATAAGGGATTACACTAGTAATATAGGGACCTAACAGCTGAGCTAACCTATTTTTCCATGGGGGGTTCATAAGACGACTTGTTTTCTGATGCATGCTCAACATACCCTACAGGTTGCTTTGCCCTGGTTAGTATTTTAGACCTTATACACTTAGGCGACAAATAAACTAGGACAAAGGCTATCACTTTCCTCTCTTGGTTGAATTTTTACTATTTTAGGGGGATAATTTTTCATGTTTGGCTGACTATTTTCTTCCTCATTCATTTCTTCCATAGATGGCCAGTCATTAAGTCCTAAGAAATTGTCTGAGATTAATTGTGACAATGTCAATTCCCTAATAACTATCAATTTGATTAAACAGTGGTGAATGACTATAACACTTAGATCCTTAGCTCTACCCAATCTATCAACAACTTCATGTAAAAGGAAATTTAAAAAGAAAGACATTTTTAGGACTATATTCTAGTTTAAAGATACCAATATTTTGATATGGCGTGATCTTACCACATCATGGCAGCCGTCACATGTAATTTACCTCTAGATTATGTCTGCAAGCTCCTGCCATGGTTCTCAAAATGAAGCAGGGTGGAATCCTTTTCCTTTGCGGACCAGTTCCTCACCAGGGCCTGTAAACAATTCCATCGCACTTTGTAGCCCGGTATGCCTATCTATCCATTTCTCTCCTTCCGCAGAGAAACCTGTAACACCCGCCAAGATAATTTCATGGACTAGTATCTACTTTCCTTTAACCACTGTGATTTCATTTCTCAAATTCTGTAAAAATTCTAAAGCCACAATGTTATCAAATCCCTACAATTACGTGAATTTTTCAAGCCAACCCACCATTGCTAATATTCTTCGGGCCTGCTCAGTCACCCATAATGTAAAAGGCTCACTTCGGCTATATTTACCCCCCATTGTTGCTAGTTTGGAAGAGATTGCTGCAAAAAAATTGTATACAAAACTATTTCAATCAGGAAATATTTTAATAGAACGAGAAATACAACAGAGTAACATCGTCCAATGTCTTTTGTGGGATGGGAATTACCATTTTTGTTAATTTTTCTTAGTGACGTTTACCTCCCCCCAACAAGAAATTTCGACCACAACTGGTAGAGTTATGGAAATTGAATTTTCACACAGAAGCAGTCATTACCACGAAGGGGAATGTTCAAATCAGGCACAGCCAGATGGAATAAATAATTAACTGTCATATATGTGTCGATTGCTGATGTACAATAATTATTGGGGGGGAAATCATAATAATAACGATATATCATGTGTAAAAATAATTCCTATTTAATAAAATAATAACCTTTGAAGAACATAAGAACATATATTTGGCAAGATTCCTTTATAGGTAAAGTTCATATTACAGAGGTTCGAAAGTTTAGAATTTTCTCATATAATAATTGATATACCACTGCTAGTTGTTTTTACAAGGATAAGTGTAGGTAGTGATGACTACCATATCTTTATTAAGAAAAAGGAGGTCTAACAACATAATCAGGATAAGAAAATTCAAGATATATTCCAATGCCACAAGCACATCCACTGTTGCCAACATGCGTTCATAACCTTGACAGGGTTGCATTTTTAACTTGTAGATGAGCTAGTTTCCTATGAATGGTATGTCATATTATTATTTGAAATTATTTTTCTTAAAAGAGGTCATTGTTCTGGCGTGGTGACTAGATAGCAACAGTGCCACTCACTAGATCATAACAAAGTGAAAAAGTCGGCTCGTGATGAGAACTATCGTCCTTTTGACACTAATGTCAAAGGAAATTACCCTGGTTTGGTATACATAATGTGAATGTCACTTATGTTATTTTCCTATGATCATGGTAGTTTGGCTCGTGATGAGACCCTGTAATATTCCTTTTCAGGAATTTCTGCAATATGGAGAGTAAAAACGTTGTTTTCACAAATTTATGTTATAGAATAGAAAAACAGGACTTGGATCCTTTATATTACACTTAATAACCCTTACATATAGAATGGGAGAAGAAACAAATCATTCTAGCTATGTTAAAAAAATATCCTCATGCTAAAATACCTTAAAAACACCCAAATCCCATGACTTCAGCAAAACAGAAATTATAAAGCCTGCAATAGCATAATTCTGAAAGGGTTCTTACAAAAAAATATGTTTTATAACAGATATGGATATTTCATTAATCAAAGAGCCAAGAAAATGGAGGTTTTATCCTCCTTTACAGAAAATAGAGACAACTCGGCAAGGGTTTCACATGAGCACAAGTACAAAATGAGATCTCTGCATAAAATGATGCAGTTTACTGTAACTCTGTATATGAAATGGCTGAAAAATACATGAAAGTACATAAAAATGGTTGAAGAGCCTCCCTTCTAGCCTTCTAGGAGAGAAAGAGCATCCTTCCCCAAGAAACTTGCTCTAAATCAAGGGATTCAATCCTACCATAGCATCACCTTCAGAAATGACGCAGTTCCTGGAAGAGACCTTGCTATAGGAGTTGGTGACTGCTTGTCCCCAATTCAGATAGTGGAAATGTAGCTCAGAATTCCCCTCTTAGATCCCTTAAACAAGCTAAACCAAGAAAGAGAATGGAACTCCCGCATGAGAATCCATTACACTAAACAGTGCAGCAAGCCCAGCTAAACAGCTGAAGCATGCAAGAATTCATAAGAATCAAACATAGGCAATATTTGAATGCCTCCCATGGCTGCTATCCCTTCCTTTTTATCTTTGGTGAGCCTCCTTACCCTGGCCCCCACACATTCATGAGGTTGCTTCATTGCAAAGAGTCCTCCCTCAAAACTGCATTGTTCCCACTAGTTTCCCTCCTCAATTAGTAGCGTTGTTGACCTAGTCAACAAGGTTCTAGTCCTCATGCATTCCCCCATTTTCACACCAACGGTGGTTTATTTGGCCTTCTTACTCAAACCCCTTTCACATAGGGAATGTTATATTCCTACTAAAGAGATTTAAGGGTCTCTTTACCCCATTTATTCTTCTAACCGGAAAAATAGAGAAACATATAATATTCCAACTAATTGGGAATATTACAGTCCTCCCCTCTCAAAATTTTCTTGTCCTCAAGCAACAACAAAGAAGGATACTGTAGGATATTCTCTCCTTCCCAAGTGGCATCCTCATCAGGAATATTCCTCCATAGAATCAGATATTCTTTGATTACCCTGCTCCTTAGCTACCTCTCCCTTGTATCCAGTATTTCTTCAGGTTGCAAGACTAGATGTCCCTCATCATCAATAGGTGGGAGGTCCATGTTGGCAACTACATTCTGTCCAATGGCCTTCTTGAGGCATGAGACATGAAAAATATTGTGGATCTTGCTCCCCTTGGGATGCTTTAGATCATATGGAACTTCCCCAACTCGATGAACCACTTTGTATGGCCCATAGAAACATGGTTTGAGCTTTTCAGCCCCTTTCTCCTTAAGTGTAGATTTTTTATAAGGCTGAAGATGGAGATAGACTAGATCATCCACCTCAAATTGTCTCTCTACCCGACCACGGTCTCCATACATCTTTCGTTGATTTTGGGCAATAGAAATGTTGTCTTTAAGGGAACGAAGTATTTCTTGATTCTCCTGAATCCAATCCTTTGCTCTAGGAGCCTTGCTTTCCCCAAACTTGATATCGCTAATGAGAGTGCATCATACCCATAGAGTGCTTGAAATGGGGTCATACCAATGGATATGTGGTAAGTGATGTTGTAAATATACTCCCCCAAATGGTGCCAACGTAGCCATGCCTTTTGTTGCCCCTGCAACATAGTTTCTCAAGTAGCCTTCCAGCCACTTGTTCACTATTTCAGTCTGTCCATTGGTCTATGGGTGGTAGCTGGTACTTGGTGTCAATTCAGTCCCCACTAACCAGAAAATTTCTTGCCAAAATCCACCCATAAAGTGGTTGTCCCAATCACTCACTATGGCCCTTGAGAGACCATGTAGTCTAAACACAACTCTAAAGAAGAGCTCAGCTACCTGTGAAGTAGTATAATGTGCATAAATGGCAAAGAAGTATGAATACTTTGTTATTCTATCAAAAACTACAAAGATACAATTCTTACCCTGAACAGTAGGTATATCAGTGATGAAGTCCATGGAGATGCTTTCCCATTTTCCATCTAGAATGGGTAGTGGCTGCAGCAATCCAGTAGGATGAGTGTGTTCTCCCTTATTTTGCTAACAGACTATGCACACCTTGACATGTTGGATTACATCCTCTTTGAGACCTTTCCATGAGAATCTCTCCCTTGTGACCTGGTAAGTTTTTGTGAATCCTTGATGCCCTAAAAGTGGGGAATCATGTGATGTTTACAGGATCTTCTCTTTGAGCTTAGAGTTCTTGGCCAAAAAGACCCAGTCCTGGTAATAGATGACCTCATCCATCATTCTATGCTGCTCATCAACTATCACCCCATCAAGTATCTCACATGCAAAGTTATTCTTGGAGTACTCAACCAAAAGTTGAGCCTTCCAATCTGTGTCCACGCCCCTCAAAGACAACGTTGTTGGTCTCCTAGATAGAGCATCAACAACTATATTACTCTTCCCCTTGAAATACTCTATGTAAAATTCATACGCTTGGATTTTTCTTACCCATTTTTGTTGTCTTTCTTGGAGCTGCTTATGTTCAAGAAAAAAATCTGAGACTGTTATGATCATTTTTCACCCTGAATTTATTCCCCACCAAGTATTGTCAGAATTTGGCTAAGGCATGCATGATAGCCAACATTTCTTTATCAGAGATGGGATATAGACTTTCATGGGGTAGAAACTTCCTACTCTCAAAGGCTATAGGATGCCCTCCTTTCATCAAGACTACTCCAATCCCTTCACCTGATGCATCACATTCTAACACAAAATGTTGAAAGAAATCAGGTAAAAATAATACCGGGCAACTACTCATTACCTCTTTGAGCTTATCAAAAGCCCTTTATGTTGTAGGTGTCTAGCTAAAAGCTCCCTTTTTGGTCAAGTCTGTAAGTGGTGCTGCAAGTTGAGAGAACCCTTTGACAAATTTCCGGCAATATGTGCATATGCCCACAAATCCCTGGAGTTCTGAAACATTTCTTGGCTTGGGCCAATCCTTGATTGCCCAAATATTTTCTTCATGCACTCTTACTCCATCCACCCCAATTATGTGGCCTAAGTAGAGCATATCACTGAGTCCAAACTCACATTTTGAAAGTTTAGCATAGAATTGTTGCTCCTTGAGGATTTGCAACACAGTCTCAATATGTTGCAAATGTTCCTCCCATGTGCGGTTGTAAATAAAAATATCATCAAAGAAGACCAATACAAAATTTCTTAGATGACCACGAAAGATGTGGTTCATGCAAGATTGGAATGTTGTAGGGGCATTGGTTAGACCAAATGGCATCACTAAGAACTCAAAATTCCCATAATGACATCTGAATGTTGTTTTGGGAATGTCTTGATCTCTTACCCTAATTTGGTGATTGTCGGATCTCAAGTCAATCTTGGAGAAATATTTGGATCCTCTAAGCTCATCCATCAGCTCATCGATCCTGGGAATAGGATATCTATTCTTCATGGTCTTCTTCTCCAGTTCTCTATAGTCAATGCACATTCTCAATGTGCCATCCTTCTTCTTAACCAAGACCATCGAAGATGTAAAAGGGCTAGTGTTAGACCAGATATGAACTAGGGCTAGTAGTTCTTGAATGGCCCTTTCAATTTCATCCCTATAAGCTTTGGGATGCCTATAAGGGGTAGTAATCACATATTGAATCCCTTGCTCTAGCTCAATAGTGTGCTCAAATCCCCTATCAGGAGGTCTCCCTGGGGGGAATATCTCCAAATACTACATCATAGTGGTCCAAGAGATCCTGCACATCAAGGTGTACTGGTGAATCGTGGACTCCAAATTTTGATAAATCCAGTTCTACTACCCATTCTATGTCTCCTCTGTGTAAGTCAGCCTCAATCTTGTGAGCTAAGACAATCTGAGGGGGGTAAGTGTGTATCCCTTTGATTTTTTGTTGCTTACCATCCTCCTTCCCTATCCATTCCATCTCTAGAGTTTCCCAATTAGTGGTGACTCTCCCAAGAGTGATCAGCCATTGGACACCCAATATGACATTGGTGTCAGGAATATCAACCACAAAAAAGTGGTCGGTCATAGTGTAGGTCCCCATAGTGATAGAAAATTCTGGAACATACTTAACACACTGTAAGGTTCTGGCTCCTGGAACCAAGACTAAAAATCCTTCAAATTTTTCCATATGGATGCCCCTCTTCTTCACAAGCTGTGAATCAATGAAGTTAAGAGTAGCTCCACTATCTACTAGCACCGATACTCTTTACCCCATAATAGTACCTCTAACTCTTAGAGTAAGATATTTATTGACACCCCTCAACGCTACAAGAGCTCCTCCCCTTGGAGAAAAAGTATTTTCTGCATCTTCTATAGGTAGCACAGTGCTGGTCCTCTCCTCTTCTTTAGAAAAATCTCAATATAATGAGCCTTCCCTGCAACACACTCATGGTTTGGCACCCATGGATTATGGAAAGTGAGGAAAATATTTTCCCTCCTTAATGTCCTTTTTTCATGGTCAAAAGGTGCCCTCTTTGGCCATGAAGAATCCTCCTGGTGCAGTAATGCCTTTTCTTTGGGCAAAGCATGTTGCAAATCTCTAGCTTTCTCCACAGCCTCAAGGAGTGTAGTTGGTTTGGTGGATCTTACAAACCCATGTAATGGTTTAGTAATTCCTTCAATAAACATACATACCCTTCTACTCATAGTGAGGTTGGATACCATGGCTGAGAGTTTCAAATACTTGGCAATATAGTCTTCCAAATCTCCCTTTTGTTTAAGCTTGGTTAGCTCCATAAAGTGGACCTCCAGATCTCTTGGATCAAATCTCTCTACTAGTATTTTGGTAAATACTGAGTATAAAGTGATGTGAGCATGCCATAGTGTATTTAGCCCATGGAACCACCATTCATGAGCCTCCCCTTCTAAGTGCAGCGCAATTATTTTGATATCTTCTATTTCAGAAACTCTATTGAGCTGAAAGTAGGTATCCAGCTTCTCCACCCAAGCCTTGGCTGTGCACTTAGGTGATCCATCATATATGGGCAAGAATAATATCCCCATACTGCGTTGTAGGTATGAATCCTGCATCCATCCTTCCCTCTTATACTGATAGCAAGATCTCCTCCCTTCCTTGATCTGGCAGAATTCTTGAAAGCTTAAGTGTTCCTTAAATCTTTGGGATTGGGACTCATAATCCACAAAGTAGTAACCAAGGGTTTCTTCCTCCCTATCTTCAAATAAGAATGAGGGAATAGTGGAGCATTTTAGTGAAGGATGAGTGGCTGATTGTTTCACACAGAATGAGGTGCTGGTGCTTGCTTCTTGGTAAAACCCCCTAGGGTTTTCTTTGTGCCTCATATCCTTGATATTTCTTGCAATATTTTGAATGGTTTGAAGAAGGAGCCTTGAAATATATTTCTCCTCCATATTTTGGATATATTTTTCACACAAGCTAAGCCAATAGAAGTGCTTCGATACCACTATAATATTCCTTTTCAGAAATTTTTGCAGTATAGAGTGTAAAAATGCAGTTTTTAGAAATTTATGTTATAGAACAGAAAAAAAGGACTTGTATCCTTTATATTACACTTAATAACCCTTACATATATAATGGGAGAAAAAACAAATCATTCTAGCTATGTTAAACAGATCTCCCCATGCCAAAACACATTAAAAACACCCAAATCCCATGACTTCAGCAAAACATAAATTCCGAATCCTGAACTAGCATAATTCTAAAAGGGTTCTTACATAAAAATATGTGTCATAACGGATCTATATATTTCATTAATCAAAGAGCCATGAAAATTGAGGTTGTAGCCTCTTTTATAGAAAATAGAGACAACCTAGCAAGGGTTTCACATGAACACAAGTACAAAATGACATCTCTGCATAAAATGACGCAGTTTTCTGCAACTCTGTATATGACATGGCTGAAAAATACATGAAATTACATAAAAATGGCTGAAGAGCCTCCCTTCTAGCCTTCTAGGAGAGAAAAAGCCTCCTTCCCCAAGAAACTAACTCCAAATCAAGGGATTCAATCCTACCACAGCATTGCCTTCAGAAATGACGCACTTTCTAGAAGAGAATGTGTTGTAGGAGTTGGTGACTACTTGACCCCAAGTCAGATAGTGGAAATGTAGCTCAGAATTCCCCTCTTATATCCCTTAAATAAGCTAAACCAAGAAAGAGAATGGAACTCCAGCATGAGAATCCCTTGCACTAAATAGTGCAAAAAACCCAGCTAAATAGATGAAGCATGCAAGAAGTCATAAGACTCAAACATAGAAAAGATTTTGAATGCCTTCCATGGATAATATCCCTTCCTTTTTATCTTTGGTGAGCCTCCTTACCCTAGGCCCCACAGATTCATGAGGTTGTTTCATTGCAAAGAGTCCTCCCTCAAAACTGTGTTTTTCCCACTGGTTTCCCTCCTCAATTAGCAACGTTGTTGAGCTAGTCAACAAGGTTCTAGTCCTCATGCATTCCCCCCTTTTCACACCAAGGGTGGTTTATTTTGCCTTCTTACTCAAACCCCTTTCACATAGGGAATGTTTTATTCATACTAAAGAGATTTAAGGATCTCTTTACCCCATTTATTCTTCTAACCGACAAAATAGAGAAACATATAATATTCCAACTAATTGGGAATATTACAGACACCCTATCCTTATGAGAAAATATCATTTTAAGTGTCATGCTTTTTAAAACTGATATTTTTATCATCAAGGGTGTCTCATAAACTCCTTTAGAGTTTAAGTATGGTGTAAGGAAGAAAGAGGATGCCAGATAAAGTATGTGTCAATAATTTTCTATGTTGAAAGAAAATGACCATTTAAATATGTACACAAAAGATAAAACTACTATGGTGGTGATAGATCATGAAAAATTTATGGTTCTTCTGGAGAAATCTGAATACAAGGAAAATATCTAAATTGATAGGATGTGCCGGAGGGAAAAAATATGTTCTTCATAGGATGATAGATAAGAAGTTATTATTGACACCATGATAGAGTAAAGATAAATTCTTTTTAAGTTTAATTTTTTAGAGATTGAAGTCAATTGTATGAAAATAAAGACAACTTGGTGCAAATGGGACAACAATTGCTCCAGAGGGAACAACAATTTTGTCGAAAGGAACATCAATTGTGCTGAAGGGAATGACAATTGTCATAAAGGGAACAATAATTGTGTCAAAAGGAACAACAATTGTGCCAAAGGGAATAACAACTGTGATAAAGAGAACAACAAATGTGTTGAAAGGAGCAACAATTGTGTCGAATGGAACAACAACAACAATAAAGGGAATAACACCTGTGTCGAAAGGAGCAACAACTGTGATTAAGGGAACAACAACTGTGTCAAAAGGAACAACATCTATGATAAAGGGAACAATAGCTTCCTTAATGTCTTTTATCCCCTTTTCCTTGTGAAGAAAAGGAAAAGGAAAGAAAAAAAGAAAAAAGAAGAAGAAAAAGAACTTAATCATTGTTAAAGAAAATGTATACATTATATACAAAATGATAAATAATATCATATTTTATGAAGATGGAGCTATTAGGTTTCTACCCGAGTCAGCTATAATTTGTAAAGTAGGATCATTACTTATCTCATGATAAAAAAACTCCTTCGTGAGCAGCTAGTGGTAGTGGCGTAATCGATGTATGTTTACTAGAAAAGAGGTACAAGATCCATCGATAGTGATTAGAGCTATGGTACAATTATTGTGGAATTATTTTATTTCATATTGCCCGAGCCACCTTGTATGTAATTTCCGTGGAAAATCTTGGAACCTAGAATGATGTAGCAATGCCCAGTCCCCTTTTTGGAATGATTTCTTTTTAATCATTCGATCATTCCATTTAGCTCTGTGTTGTTGTATAATAGTAGTGCGTTCAACAAAAAATAGATGTGATTCATATAACTCATTAAGATGTTGTAGGCGTTGGGTTTGTGCTTCTGTAAAATCCAATCCAATCTCCCTTTCAGTCTTGAGAGTTTTTATTTCAAATTCTATTGGAAAAATTGGTTGTTTTCTGAAGAAAAGGTGATATGGCAAGTGACTAGGAGTGTTCCACCATGTTTTCTGATAATCCCATAGGAGTTCTGGGATCTTGGCTGCCTAATTTCGATGATTTGTAGATATGGTTTTGGTTAAAATTTCCTCCAGTACCCTATAATTACTTTCAACTTTTCCATTTTCCTGGGGGTGATATGTAGAATTAATTCTATGTTTAGTATGATAGTTTTGAAGAGTGGTCGAAATTTTATGACCTAAAAATTGTGGCCCTCCATTTTTTATTACTTCCCTTAGTAATCCGTATCGTAGAAACAATTCAAACAAGAAATAAATCACTGCCTCCTTCATGGCTCTTGGAAAATCTACTTCTTTGACCCATTTAGTTACGTAGTTCGTGCAAACCAATATGTACACTTTCTGATTTGATGGTGGGCTGATGGGGCCAAAAAAATCCAATGCCCATCTTTCAAATGGTTCCGCCACCACTTGCAGTTGTAAGGGAATATTTTCAGCTTGGCCAACACGACCCATCCATTGACAACTATCATAGGCTTGAACATACCTTTTTCATATTTAAATATTCTGGGCCAGTAA
The DNA here is from genome assembly GCA_034641835.2 of Pinus albicaulis. Lineage (NCBI taxonomy): Eukaryota > Viridiplantae > Streptophyta > Pinopsida > Pinales > Pinaceae > Pinus > Pinus albicaulis. The sequence goes on along the minus strand of CM076579.1, from coordinate 661,075,008 downwards.
TAACCCATCTGAGTAACTTTATGTCAATTTTGATGGTCTGCAAAGTGTCCTCTGCAGGGTTTTTCATGGCAGGCACTTAGAATGTCATAAACTTCATCCTCTCTGATGCACCTTAAAATTTGAAAATTAGAACCGGTGTGGAAAATATAACCATCGATCCTGGAAAAATGTGTGCTGCACTAGATGATCAATTTCCTTTCTTGTGGTGACATGTGTGTTGGAAATTTTCCTACCACCAAGTAATTTTCCACATCAGCGTACCACATTGTTTTTATTGTCCAAACAAATATATGCTCATCCGGAAATCGGTCATCCACCAGATGATGATCATCTACTTTAGATACTCGAGATAGGAAATCTACCACAATGTTTTATTTTCTAGGTCGATCCTTAATGGTGATATTGAATTCCTAGAACAACAATAAATGTCAGGTCACGCGACCATTATTAATGGGTTTATTAGATAAATATCTAATAACAGAGTGATCAGTATACAGAAAAAATGGGTAGCCTGTTATATAATGTTAGAATTTATTAATAGCATGTATAATAGATAAAAAACATTTTTCTATTACTGTATAGTTTAACTCAACAGGAGTGAGGTTTTTTCTAATATAGTAGATAACATATTGTTTCTTGTATTCTTCTTGTCCAAGAACAATGCCTATGGTTGTTTTTTATGCTTCCAAGGAGATGTGAAAAGGTAGCTCCTAGTTTGGTCCTATTATTACTGGCACTTTTGAAATGATTTTCTTTAGATTTGCAAATGAAGAATCACAATTGTCAGACCATTCAAATTTCACATTTCCTGTTAAAGTATATAAAGGTGCAGATATGTTTGAAAAATGTTCTATAAATATGCAATATGAGATGAAATGGTGTGGTAAGGAGTTTGTGAACTATTCAATGGAACTTAGCAGAAGGCTACGGTTTGATGAGGTCAATGGTAAATAGGTAGTGAGTGATAGGAAGTGTGTAGCCTAGGGTTTTCCTTTACGAAAACAATGGAGAACAAAAACTGCTAAAAATTTGACTGGACAAAAACCTGAGAGAAAACCACTTTATCCTTCATGAAATTGCTTGAAAATATGGTATAGATGATCAGTTACTATTTGTAGAATCTTTATGGATCTTTGAAAAATCTTTGGAAGCTATCAAAACTCTGAATTTTTCCCTAAAACCATGAAGAGCCTTTGCATTTCAAAACACTGGAAATTATACAGAAAGCTTGCAAAAAGGTCACAGAAGGGTCGAGAAAGGGTCGCACCCTGCAGAAAGTTTGTGAAAGGGTCACGCCCGGCAGAAAGGTCATGAAAATGTCATACATGATAGATGGGTCGCAAAAGGGTCATGCATCTCTGGAACTGCAGAAAAAAAAAAACTTATTTTCTCACAAATTTCACCTTCTCTCAATTTTCATAGTGATGTCAAAGAGATATAAAGACATGTAAAGTAAAAATGAGTTTAGATGAGCTCCTCCATAGGCCTTTATAATTTTCTTTATATGTCTTAGTAGTTAATGAAGTAGGATGGCCCACCTCACCAATTCATCTTTTCTTTTAGAATTTTGAAATTTTTGACACTTTTGGAACTTTGGAACCTTAGAACCATTATTACATATAAAAACATGAATTACATTTGAATTCAAAATTTATTGATTATATTTTCCTATTACCACTCCTCCAATTTGTTTTATTTTTATGCATGAAATGGCAGTTTGGTGACCTTGAAAACCTAATTACCTAATGGAGACTCTTAACTAAATTAAATCATGATGGATCTGACTGAAATTATTATGGCAACCTCTGAATGATGATACACTCATCTTATTTGATGACATGAACCAACAATTTAAAATTTTGGAAAGAGTGGACACAGTCCTAGACCTAATGCCAAGTGACCCAATGTTTTCTTGAAGACTTAGTGAAATGACAAAAATTTGATTTAGGGACCCTATTAAGAGATGATAAGAGTCCATTTGATCACTCATGATAGGATGCAAATACTGACACTAATAGCGCCCATAACTAAGTTCCTCCGAAAAGGTGCAATATTCCGTTGGGATGAAAAATGTCAGAGGAGTTTGTAGTTATTGAGGAACACGACAGACACTACTCGATATGTTTTGAAGTACTTGATCAATAATCCTGTGTTGGGGGGGACGCTCTTCATATGGTTATCATTAGCTCTAGAGTATATGCGTAGACTGGTGCGATGTGCACGTGGTAGCTGCGTGAGGAGGTTGAATGGGTCTGAGAACTGTCAAATACTAGCCGTTGGAACAATGAAAATGGAAAAGACAGATTTATTACCGTTTATGGGAGTGTTTAGGTTGCATTTAATGAAGGGATTTTTCTATATTTGGGACGATTTTTCCATTTATGGAGACACATTAATGAAGAAGGAGTCATTGAAGATGTGCCACAAGTATAAATATGACCTACGGGGTCACAATAGTTCCCTTTTCTTTTTGAGTGAATTATCTGCATTGAGCTCCCTAATTTCTGATGCATACACTGTGTCTATGTATGGTTTGGATCCAAGGTTCAAGGACGCATTGTGCTGAGTAGTGTTGGTATACGCTATTTGTGGTAGTATGACGGCCACAAGACCAGGTGATGACCCTGATGCGCCTGAGGTTCCAATTGTTGAAACACCTGTGCCCTCCAAGTCTAAGAAGGGGAAGTCTTCTGGGACACACAAATCACCGAGGGCAAAGACCCAAAATCGACACTCTACTACAGCAGAGAAGCTTAAAAGGCTTATGGCTGAGGTCCCTCAAACCATTTTTGAAGGAGAGGAGGATGTGGTCGAAGTGGCCCCATTCTCACAGCTACCAAGTTATGTTGCACCATCCAAACCCTCAGTCAGAATTCCAAAATACCTGGACAAGGTGCGTGCATGTCTTCAAATGCCCCTAATCCTTGAGAACGCCCCGATGTAAGGGGGCATGTTTGCTAAAATTCTGCAACTCAAATTCAACAGTTGAGACATTACAGATATCAACAAATTCCCAGAGCTTGTGCCAAAGTTGTATCTTGACCAAATATCATATGAAGGAGGCATCGTCTACCTAAAATCAAAGATATGGGCGCTGGGTTTGCACAAGGTAGGCCTGTTAAACTTACTCCAGATCCCTTATTTTGGGCACAGCCCCATAAATGATATTTGTGTCAACCATTTTCTTGCATTAGTACACGATGATGTGCTATGGTTGGGAGAGCGCATCCGTATTGATGTTGCATTGAAACATTCGATCACCAGGCTGCCTGGTAAAGGAGCCAAACCTATTTATGATTTTAGTGGTAAGTCACAAGATAAATCTGTCGTAGACCAAATCAAGAAGAAATATCAAGTCATAGGAAAGAGCCAATTTTTTTTGGTCGATGAAATAAATGAACCATCAGTTCGATTTGGTATGCTCCTATTGGCCCGCAAGATGATGCGCAAGTTCCGACCAAAGTAGGTGCTAGTGTACGTAATTTTTATTTCTGGATGATGCGAGAAGGGGGTTATTTACAGCTAGTCATCCTACCTATGCAAGGAATTTTTTGAAAATGTGCACGAAGCACAAGAGGAAGGCAAGTCGCTCCATTACGCTTGGCTTTTACTATTGATTGTGCTAGTTGGGTGGAAGACCCCCAAAGACACTTAATTCCTGGAGATTGAGCCTTAGATGTGCGAGGTTGCACACTATGCCACGTTGTGGAACTCTTCCGACCCAGTGTGCGCTAGGGAAAACAAGATATTTTGGGTTCTATATGATGCCACTCTGATGTCTCGAGGGGTACTGACCCAGGTTTGAAGGTTAAGGTTTGCAAACAAACCCCTATACTACTGGCCCTTTCAGCAGTCACCTACTTGCGCAGGCAAAAATATCAACCAAAGCAGTATGGGAGGGTGTTGGAACCATTTTTCCATACCCTGAGAGAGAGTAGGTAAGTCAAGCAAGTCTACGTTAGAAACATATCATATTTTCACCAGATAGATCTATTCGTAGGGTTTTTAACAGTATAATCGCAATATAAAAAGCTATTATAATGCACAGATCTAGTTAAATCTCTACATCCATGTGCGTATCTTCATTTATCAACACAAATTATCATAATTCATCATCAACAGATTACAACTATATCATAACATAGATAGATTCGCAACATAAACATATAACAAAACAATATTCGTAGTTGTAACAGATCCCAATAGTTCGCATCAAAAGTAATACATCAAATCAATTAACATAGAGATACTTTAACCATATCTACATATATTAACATCCAAAACGCAATACAATCCGACACAGCCTATGCACACAGCCAGTAGGGTCCGCACACAACAAGACTGAGGATATTTGTGCACATAGCCAATAAGATTCCTTACCCAAACGACCCAACAATAGATATAACAATTCACACATAGCATCATACTCAATTCTTGTCTACCTTAAAACTCAAAATGTTCATCCATTTATATCAACTTAGCCTATGCTTCCAATGTTCTGCAAAGCATGGTTTGTGGTCTCTTGGTCTATCCTTGACCCATTACAATACACTTGAGGATTTTAACCACCTAAAAATCCCCTATGCTAGACTAAATAATACCAAAATTATACAAAAGTATACAAAATTTGCAACTTTAGGGGACCCTATTCCAACAGTCCCCCAACACAATCTTATGACTCATCCCGAGTCACTCTGATGGTAGCATCTCCACCTGTGCTTATAGCAGCCTGATTGCTTCTACCAATACTCCTTCACTTTGCACTACAGCGTTTTGAGAAATATCGACCAACTTTTGTGAAGTTGGACCTTATGTGGCAGCGGTGACACTCTCCAGAGTCTGATTGAGTTGTTTAACAGCGACAACAACATCATGAGAGAGCTCGAGGGCTTCATCAACCTAAGGCTTGAGGCGGTCGCTGAGGGTCTTCTTCTTCTGTCGAAGTTCGTCAATATCATCATGAAGGGCATGGTTGGTTCAAAGTTGAGTTAGAATGAGAGTAGGTATTATGGTTTCCAACTGCTCGAACGCTTTTTCCTTCTAGCATAGGTCCTGGTTGATTTCACGTAGGAGAGGGTCCCGTTGCACCTTGGTTCATAGCTGCATGTTTGTTTCAAATAATTGGGCACCCTGAGAAATTTTTCATGTGATCATGTTTGTAGTTGCGGTAAATAGCGCATCTCACTAGGCCCGCACGTCTGGCGGTGTCTCTGGTTGCTACTTGGCCTGCAAGTCTACGATCTGCTGTTCCATATGCATTTTGACCACCTGAATCTCAGTCCTAAAGGCCTTTAATGCTGTGACCAACCCCTCAATCTTAGCCTGGGGGGTGGCCATGGCTGGGATTTCTTTTGTAACATCCGTGCAATGTCTACTAATTAAGTTTTCTAGCTCCGTTTGTCGCACTGTGGCAAGGGTACATGCAGCCTGTACCTGTGAAACTTCACCATTTTTTTCCTCAATTGTCTACTCAGATACACTGAGTTGCTGATGCATGCAATGGTCCCTGTGCTGAATTTCCTCAAACAAGGAGGTGTGGAGAACCTGCAATGATTCATGTGGTAACCTCGCTAGACCCAGTTGTACCTATGTGCAGGCCTAGACTTGCGCTCCCAAGTTGGGTGGACTTATCATGAGGGTTGCGCTGGGCAAGGAACAAAGGCGTCTTTTTGCTGTAACAAGTGTTGCGCTACTAGGTTCTGATGGTGTTCGTACCTGAATCATACTGGTTTGCAGCGTGTCCATCTTTAGCTGTAGGGATTGGATTTCAGCCTGAAGCATGTCGACTACGGATTTCTGTTGCTCTTCCAGAGCCAACCATTTGTCTTTTGCAACCATAGTGACCACGTCTGTGATTTGCTTGAGGTCCCCTTCACTCAATGTAACCGCTTCATCATGTTCTAGTCTTTGAGAGTGTTGCTTCTTCCATGGTCATTTAAGAGGGTCACCCATTCACTTAGTTCCCTGAGGGGAGTCAGCACCTCCCACTTCCTGACCTTTGGTACCAAGGTCCTACAGTACATCCTTCTATGCTACTGCTTCTGTGCCTTTCCCCGTATTCTTACCGGACTACGAACCCTTATGTGATGCAGCTTTGGCTCCCTTCCCCATGCTCTTGTTTGGTCTTGTGGTGTTTATGGTGATGACAGGCGGGGTAACCTTCGTTGTGCTTATCCCTTCAGTTCCCTTTGCACTTGTTTTGAAGCCAATCTTCCATTGAGGAGGGTATTGCGCAATTAAATGATCAATTTCTTCATCAGGAACCATATAGGGCAGTGAAACCCATGCAGGATCCCTGTAGCCTCGGATTTGGATGTTATGCATAATCACCTGGAAGGCAGTGCTATTTTTATATTTTTCATAGATGGCTGGTGACAGACGCGGCTAGGAGTTGATGGTTGTTGTGAAGCCACTCTGAAAAAACACCCAGAAGACTTGATTGTCCTCGATGTGCTACGCATCCTTAGAGTCCCATAGGTTTGTATATCCCCCCTAGCACATATCTGGGGTGAGGTCAGGGAGGAAAAATTCCTCAGGTTCTTCTCAGGCGACCAATGCAATGAGAAGTAGCAGCCAGGAATTAAAAAATGGTCGTCCCTTCTCTGGGAATTCACAAACAATGGTCAAAAACTCGTTGCACAAATACTGGGACCAATTGAAGTAGACCCCTTTCTTGCACTGCCCTGCTATAGAGACAGAGGCCACCTGGAATTTCCAGATCATCTTGCATGCCAATAACATGGTACCTAACTGTGTTCCAGGGTCACTGATGGATTTTATCATGAAGCCTTGAGTGTTCCACTCCACATGGTAGGTTTTGCACACATAGTCAACGATCTTCCCCTTGTACTTCTTACCAGTGCACAGTAGATGGTTCGGTCCTTCCATGGGATGTCCAATAATGCAATGAATGAGTGCAGCATTGATAATACCAATTGATTGGTTGGTCAACCTGGGCCTCTTCCTAAGAAGACTAAGGTCACTTTGCTGGGTTGGGTGAGCATGCCTGGGGCACCACCCGTGGCGACTTTACATTTCACGGGGAAGTATAGGGCTTCACCCCAACCCATTTCACTGGTTTTCCTGAGCCTTCAGCCTTTTCCTTTCGCTTCTTCTTGGCAGGGCTCGACGCGGAGATAACTTGTTCAGCCTCTGACTCTCTTTCCACTACTTCCTCGGTTTCTTGTTCTGCCAAGGTCACTAGTTTTGAGATTTCAGTGGGATTAGTGGCCATCATTCTGGCGTGAAAAAAAACTTGAGATGGCTACTATTTGAGGGGGAAGTGCGCTCATACATCAACAAAACACAAAAGTCATAGAGTTGTACAGAACACAAACTGTTCAAGCTATATGAAACCCCCTTCTGAGCTATCCCCTTACTTGTATAGCCTTAGTGGTCAACCAACAGTTGGGTAAACCTTATTTGAAACTTAACATCAAGTAAACAGTAAAAAATATTCCAAAATTGCCTCATTAAATTTCGGTTGCCCACTCCTTTCAATGGTAAATTTTTCCTTTTACCCGATTTTACTATTCCAACAACCAGTTTTCACACCTACTGTGCAACCAACACACCCCTACACTCCTAGCAGAACTCCTATGTGCTAGGCACACTTTGGTGTGGCTAGTGTGCCTGCTGCGTTCTAAAAATACGCTTGTGCCTCTGACACACCCCTCCGAATTTCCAATTCTGCGACCTCTTCTTGTGTGCACCATGGTACGTTCCCTGCTTACCTTCCTTGGTGGGTATACCCCAGTTTATACAGCTACTCCGGCCATATAGTCATTTGATCCAATACAGTTTGAGTTGGCTGCCATTGAGATAACCTGGTATCATATTACCTCGCATAGTAGCTAATCATATAACCCCGCCATCAGTTATTTCTTTTACTATATAGGGCCCCAGCTAGTGCTGATGAAACTTCCTTGGGTGTCTTAAAAACTGGCTATCATACAACAAGACCAATTCTCCCTCGAAAAATGCCTTTTTTTGAATATGTCGATCATGCCATGCCTAATCCCAAGCCTTCTGAAACTGCTGATGGAAATTAGCAATGAAGCGACCCTCCTCCAAAGCCACAAGCTATGCTAGACATTCCTCCATGATACCAGGCTCCACCATGTTCATAAAGGCTGTAATGCGTAGGCTAGGAACAATGTATTCCATAGGCATAATGGCCTCTTGGCCATTGACCATCCTAAACATCATCTTCCCAGTCAATTTCTTGCAGGTATTTTGATAGGCCCAAAGAACAGACGGAATGCGTATGTCCCAGTTTCTGCGGTCAGCATTACAGACCTTAATCAGGTCTTGCTCCAAAAATTTATTAAAAGCCTCCACCGTGTTATTTTCCTGTGGGTGATATGGAATAATTTTTTCATGATGGATCTAGAATTCCTCCGTCAAGGCCTGTATTGTTTCATTAACAAAGTGCGTACCTTTGTCGCTCTTTAAAATCTTCGGACATCCAAACCTGGTGAGAATATGCTCAAAGATGAAGTGCACAGTAGTATCTTCAGTGCAATCATTCACCACTTGTGCTTCGGCCCACCTGGTTACATAATCAGTGGTATTTATAATGTAATGCACACCTGTCTTCTTTCTTGGAAGTTTGATAGGCCCTACAAAATCGATGGCCCACTTGTCAAATGCCTGTAGGGCCATTTGCGGTTGCAGGGGAATTTCATCTATGCATGAAGGTCTTCCAGTCTGTTGGCATGTATTGCAGGTTGTGCAATAGTCGTGAGAGTCACTATGCAGGGTAGGCCACCATAGTCTAGCTCGTAAGATCTTTTGCGCCATTTCCTTTCCTGCATAGTGACCACCCGCTACCCCGTTGTGGGCTTCTATCAAGATATTGTGTTGTTCATGCTTCAAAACATACTTGTGTAGCACTTCATCAGCTCCCATCTTATATAGATGACCTACAATTATGGTAAAATTTGTAGCACGAGTTACTAGCTCTTTCTTCTATTGTACCGAATAATCTACAGGCGCCATGCATGTAGTCAGGAACTGAATGATGACAGCTAAGTGTGCATCAACTACCTTAATAGAAAACAAATACGCATCAGGAAATCCTTCTTCCAGGTTGGTTGGTTCCTCGCCACTCTCAATTCGGGACAAGTGATCCAGCCTAGCATTCAACTTTCTTGGCTTGACAATGATATCAAAGTCAAACTCCTGAAACAACAACAACCATCGACAGATTTTCCACCCCAACACGGGCTTATTCACTAGGTACTTCAAAGCCGAATGATCTGTAAAAATTTTTAAGTGTCCTCCTAACAGATAGTGCCGATACTTTTGTAAGGCATAGACCATAGCTAAGCCTTCCTGCTTTGTGGTAGAGTAGTTGTGCTCTACACCAGAGAGTTTTCTACTAGAAAATGCAATTGGATGATCAATGCCTCCGTCTCTAGGCTGCATAAGGACCACTCCCAGGGAGATTCCTGATGCATCAATGTGAACATTGAATGCCTTCGCCCAATCAGGAAAAATGAGGATAGGTGCAGAGACCATCTTCTCCTTGAGTAGCTCGAAGCTCTTCTGACACTCGTCATCCCAAAAAAATGAAACAAACTTCTTAAGCATCTTTTCCATAGGCGTCGTGATCAGCACGTACCCCTGAATGAACTTTCTATAGTAGCCTATGTTTCCAAGGATAGAATGCAACTGTTTCTCAATTGTAGGTACTTCCAGATTTATGATAACTACAACTTTCGTAGGGTCAACCATCAACCCCTGTCGGCAAACTATATGTCTGAGCAAGATTATGAAGGGTACGCGAAATATACACTTATTGATATTCATGGAAATTTGGTGTTTTCTACTAGCATCCAACATCATGCGCAGGTTCGAAACATGCTTCTTCAATAAGCCGAAGATAATCCAATCATCAAAATAAACCTCCAGAAATTTGTGGATGAACTCTTTGAACATTGCGACTACTACTCGTGAAAAGATAGCAGCGGCATTCTTGAGTCCAAACAGCATGATTGTATACTAAAAGGATCCCCATTCAGTAGTAAACGTAGTTTTATTGTGATATTTAGTTGTGATTCTAATATGATGGTAGCCTGAGAACCCGTCAGTGAATGAGTACGCTTCATGGCCTCCTACACTATCAAGGATTTCATGAGAATGACGTTGGAAAGGGATCATGTATGCAAGAATCACTCAATATGCATAAGTCCACATAGATTCGTATTTCCACCTTTGTATTTTTCTCCTGAACCACCATCGAACTTACCCAGTCTGACTATTAGACCGATTTGATGATACCTGCGGTGAGAATTTTATCGATTTATTCCTTAACCTTCTGCTTATACTTAGGGTTCAGATGATAAGGGTGCTGCTTCACAGGGTGTGCATCTAGTTTTAACGTGATGCGCATAACCCCTAGGTCCCATGTGATCCCCTTAAGCTCCGAAAACTTTGTTGGGAATAAGTCTTGATATTATGTGAGCAGTTCTGCAACTTTGCCTACTATATCACCATCCCAGTAATCCCCAATTTTAGCCAACTTAGGCTACTCTTCCGTGCCAATTTTGACTTCTCGTAGCTTCAGAGGCTTCGTAACATCCACAGTTTGTAGTGGGGGCCCCGCAACTACGTTCTCTCCCTCTGACTCTGGGATAGAGAAATTTCATGGATCCTCATCACACTCTTCTATGGTTATATTGCGGTAGTTGGCAATATCCCACAGAGCTTTGTCAAGTGCCTCCATTCCCCCTGTTAGCCCAAATTTCCCTACAAATTCATCCTTTAATGTTTCCCAGTGGTGGGTGTGCTGATCTAGATCTGCATCTAAGTACCATGTGGTGGGAATTGGTCCCAAGGCATGAATAAACAACTGAACCCATTCTTCTGTAGTCCAATCACACCATTTTTCCATCCAAGTGAACAAATGCTCGTGCAAGTCTCCAGGGCCAAGGAATGTTTTTACGTGCAAGTGGGTTAGAGGTTAAAATCGCAAGATCATCATATCTTGACACTCTTCCCAATCCTAGAACACCCCCTTATGCATGTTCCACCACCTTGTAGGTGTTGTGCACATTTCTAGATTAAGGGCCCATAGCCTTCGCTCTCTTGGAACCTCAGCTTCAAATTTTCGCAAAAAAATCTTAATACTACTATAACCATCAAAGTAGGGTAGTTTCCTTACCTCTAAGGAGATGAATTGGAAGTCCCTTGTGATCCTAAGACATCGCAGTGCATATGTATCATGTAACCAGTTCTGCCAATTTTCCATCTCTCCGTCGGAGTCAGAGAAACATTTGTTATCCTTTTCCTTGAAAAGTACTCCATTGGAGGTTAAGGTTTGCCAACAAACCCCTATACTACTGAACCTTTCGGTAGTGACCTACTTGCGCAGACCAAAGTCTCACCCGAAGGAGTACGGGAGGGTGCTGGAACTAGCTTTCTGCACCTTGAGAGAGTAGGTAAGTCAAGTAGATCTGTGTTCACAACCTATCAGGTTCACACCAGACAGATCTATTCGCAAGGTTGTTAACAGTATAATCGCAATATACAAATCTATTATCATGCACAAATCTAGTTAATATCTCTACACCCACATGCGTATCCGCAATTATCGGCACACATTATCATAATGCATCATCAACATATTACAGCTATATCATAACATAGGCAGATTCGCAACATAAAAATATAACACAATAGTATTCATAGTTGTAACAGATCCCAACAGTTCGCATCAACAGTAATACATCGGATCGATTAACACAGAGATACTTTAACCATATCTTCATATATTAACATCCAAAACCCAATACAATCTGACACAGCCTGTGCACACAGCCAGCAGGGTCCACACACAAAAGGATTGAGGATCTCTGTGCACATGGCCAACAGGATTCCTTACCCAAACGACCCAATAATAGATCTAACAATTCGCACTTAGCATCAGACTCAATTCTTTCCTACCTTAAGACTCAAAATTTTCATCTATTTATATCGACTTAGCCTATGCTTCCAATGGTCCGCAAACTATCACTTACGGACTCTTGGTCTACCCTTTACCCATTACAATTCATTTGGCGCTTTGACCCACCCAAAAACCCCTGCGCTAGACTAAATAATACCAAAAATATACAAAATTCGCAGCTTTAGGGGACCCTGTTCCAACACACTCTTTATCAAGTGATACAGTCAAATCCGTGACTTTCACCTACATTATGATCAATATAAGATGGTAGCTGACTTGAAATCTACCTTTCAAAACATGCATATCCTCACAAATGGCATTTTGGTAGGAGTATGGTACGAGTTACCTTACTTAGTGATAGAGGATGATTTTCTTAGAGTGACGGCAGAATGCTCGCCTGCATATTTGACCCCTATCACACCAAGGAAGCCACGCATTGTTCTCAGTCGGCGACACCAATAGAGAAGGTGTCTAAGAAGTCCATAGAGAAATATGAAACACCAACTACCACTGGAGAAACCGTTAATCTTGAAAAATAAACAGAGCCGGAGAAGAATGGGTATGCGTCGAAGGACACCATGGAGGAGGTTGAAGTACAAACCTCTAAGGTAATGAAGTGCAGCTCTCAGGCCACTGGAGGATTAAGAAAGAAGCGGAAGGGATCGAAAGAAGGTGGTGAGGATGTCTTGACATTGGGAGAAGAATATACGCATGAAATTTCCAACACTTTCACGTCTGTGACCGAGGATCACTGGACTGACATGGAGGTGTAGTACAAATCTACGGTGGAGCTTCTTCAGGCTGGAATACATGAGATGAATATGTAGGCAAGCCAGATACAAGTGAGCATAACTTAGGTGAGCCAAAAAAATGAAAAATTCACAAGCTCACAACCATTATATGTTGCATAACCATCTACCAGGGATGCTTGCCTTGTCCAAATCCTCACGCCAACAATTCAGATGGATGCCAACCAGCATGCCCAATTCAGGGGATCAGGTGATATCAATGTTAATATTTCTATTTTATCTACAGGGAAAATACACTTGATGTACATGATGATCGTGGATGAACTTCAGTACTGAGAGGCTACCACTCACACCCAAACAATGGAAGCCTAGTAGTAGGAAACAAAAGCACACCAAAAGCAACAAGCAGCATGCCACGAAGCCAAATCCTAGCACTATGCTAGAGGCAAAAATCCATCAATTATATTGAGATATTTGGACTGTCTTGGCCATAGCTGAGCCAACAGAAAATATAGAAGGATTGGTTTCCGTGTTGAAAGATTCATGCGTTGAGGTGTAGATAGCTAGAATAGAGTGTGGACAGAAAATTGCAGATCTACAGACAAAGTTGAAATCTGCGACTCCTCCATAGGTTCGCGCCCAACGAGAAACTGAGGTAAAGCAAGCCCGAGACAGTATCGCTGTTGTGGTCACCTAGTCTGACAGTTTTTTAGATGAATATATGAGTGTATGGACATCAATGCAAAATTATCAAGTAGTTCAGTAGCTATGTGTCGCACTCCATCAGAAGGAACAACAGTTTGAAGAGATCAGGATAGTGGCACCAACCTTGGTTCTTACTCAATGCCTAGCTAGTCTATAGGAGTGCCGGAAAATACAAACAAAGATTGAAGAATTGCACCAGAAGGAACAGTTTCTGGAATAATTTCTACAATCATGGGATGAGGAAGTTCTTCAACTTTCACACACACTGCATATCACTTTTCAGACCATTTAGCAAACTCAGCGCAGTATCAACATGGCCATTGAAGGTTCCACCACAGAAAAATTTGGTTCAGCAAGCGAAGGGTCCACAACGGAATGTTTGGAATTACTTCTCCTTATGAAATCTTCTGTCAGTATGCTCCAAGAAAAGATAAAGGAGCAGGCGCCTCAGTGACTTGGGACAAGTCACATGTTTGTGTTGGGGGTATGTTGGAGCGAGGTCCCCTGGGGCACACTTTTCGATGTAATTTTGTATAATTCTTGTACATGCGCGCTGCGTGAATGAGTGAAGGGGCTTTAAGGTGGCTAAAAGTCCCTAATTTTGATGTAAATGGGTTTAAGGGTAAACTATGAGCCTCAAACCATGTTTTGAGACCATAGTATCTGCATGAAAGAACAATATAAATAGACATATTGAGTCTAACGAAAGAAACAAAAACTAAGTATGATATGAGATTATGATTTGTATGCATTTGTAATACATTGCAAAGGGTTTTTTTCAGGGTTAGGTTGAAAGGCTCTTGTTGGTTGTGTGCACAGAGACCTAGTCCTGGTTGTGTGTGGACTCCGTTGGTTATGTGCACGAAAGAGTTATGTAAGGGAAAGTCTGATATATATTGAAAGGATCTGAAGTTAATACAAAGGATATATTTTGGAAAATTTGTTGTGATCGATCTGAGTTATTTACTATTTCTGTTCTATTTAGATTGCACTGTTTCTATTTTAATTATTGATTATTGCATGAATATATTAGCTATGGTTATGCATGCTTATTGATGATCGATAAATCTACTTAAGTAATTGCATTGTTTAGATCTGGATATGGTTCTGTTATGCTTATCTGCATCGAAGCGATCCGTGACTCTGTTAAGGATTACACACAACCTGTGATTCAATCTTATTCTATTGTACACATATGTTTATAATTGGTATAAGTCTGCACTTGATATGCTTAGGCCCACTTCATTATTTTCTCCCTTAGGGTGCAGAAACCTGGCTCCAGCACCCCCCCATACTTCTTTGGGTGAGACTTTGATTTGTGCAATCATGTCATTGTCAAAAGGGCCAATAGTTGGAGGGTTTTTTGGTTTATCCATAAACTCTGAACCTGGGTCAGGATCCCTCAAGCCAACACTTCCCTTGTCCCAACTATGGAGCGTTTGACCAAAAACACCAAAATTTTGACTTTTATCCTCTGAACTTTGACCAGTAATATATTTTGATCTAGGAAGCCTTTTTCACACTTTATTATATTGTTGGAAAAATATTTTCGAGAAATATCCATATAAGTAGTTTCCAAGTGGAATATAACTAATATTTTGAACTAGAAAAATATCCAAATACTAGGAACCTTAGCCACCTTTATGATGCTTCTTGATGCCACTTTTATCAATGCTTGTCCATCCAAAATAAAAACAGTTTATAGCAATCACCACGATATGACCTTTAACATCAATGAACACATTTGACATCAATGATAAAACATTGAAGTATATTTTTTTGAGTAAGGGAAATGAACACTTGAGCAAAGCATTGTTTATTATGTTTTCGTGATCCCATCAATGATTCTTACATACCCCTATTCCATGATTGGTATGATTATTAGTAGCAATGTTTAGGTGTCACCATCAATGACAAAGTGGGGGATTGTTAGAAATTGTTTTAATTGATTTCAAAGGTGTTCATTGATGTCAAATTTAGTATGATGGTGGTTGTTATAAAGTGTTGTTATTATGGATGGACAAACATTGATAAAAGTTGCATGAGGAAGAATGATAAAAGTGCCTAAGGTTCCTAATCTTTAGATCCCTTTCCAATTAAAAATATCATCTCAAATTAACTTGTAAATATATTAGATGGATTAGAAAGACATTATCAATAGTATATTAAAGTCTGAAAAAGGTTTATTGGATCAAAATGTATGGTTGGTAAAAGTTTTGAGGATAAAAGTCAAAATTTCGGTGTTTTTGTCCAAGGGACCTATAGTTGGATTAGCATGAAAATGTCGAAAGAGAAATCATGTGGGTGCCCATGTGTAACACTCATAACAATGGGAATGATGGCATGGGTCCCACTAAAGAAACATAATTTTGAAGGATATTATCTCTGGCGATTTAGTAATGTGCCTTGTTGGTGTTCCTATGTTTTGGCAAGTTTGGCAATACCAAAAGATAAGACAACATCAGAACCACTTTGGGACCTCAGGATCTAGCCCTCCTGGGTCCAAGGAGGGATATCTCTATAAAGGAAAAGGTATATGTCTTTGAAGTTCAGTTTTAAGATATTAGGCTACTTATAGGCACAGGGGTTGTTGATTGTTTTGTTTGTTTGTTTGGTTGTTGGGAAACATGAAGGAAGGGTTCAATACAAGAAAAATGGTGAGAAAAGAGGATTTAGGCAAAGGAGAGATACTTCAGGGAACACTCGAGACCATTGGGCAATGGATTCATAAAAGGGTTTACTTGTTATTCAGTATCCAAGGCTTTCAATTGGGCTAGTCATCTAAAACAGAGGATCTTTAAAGATGATAATGTGGTATGAAATGATGAGGAATGAAGTTGAATGACAAGGAAACCTCTGAGGTGACCACTTAGGAAATATATCTAGGGACAGGCCATGCCATTAAACACCTATGATCCAACCCCTAAAAGCTTAACTCTTAAGACAACAAGAAATACTTAAGATTTAAACACAAAGGTGAAGCCTAAGATCAGTGAAAGGCTTTGAACTTTCAATGTTTAGACATTCAACTTAAGGGAACTTAGAAAGGTTAAATTGATTGAAAAAGACCATAGTGAGATAGAAACAAAATTCTAAACTCCCAGTATCCCAATTCCTCCAATTAAAACCAGACAAGAACATCTAAGAACATATTCATAAATTCATACATCAGTTAGCAGTGAATTACGGCTACTACACTAGTTAAATTATCTTGAATTAGTTCTCAGATAACAAAATCAGTAGAAAACATCAAAGATAATAAGAGCAGGAGTATTAGGGTACCATGCGAGGGTATATCCTAAGATAGATTTCTAATTCTTACCAGAGAAATGAAATGTAATGAATTACAGAAGGAAAACAGAGACAAAGGTAGAACACATCGTTGCTGCTTTAAATCGGGATCCAAAGAAATGTGCTTGTCATATTAAAGAGAAACACCATTCATATACAAAATTTTCCAACAGCTTCATATTCAGTCTAAAATCATCTCCCTAGCCTATTTTACAACTTTACACACAGAACTATATCTCAAGAGAAACTGCTTACAATTCACAAATATCCGATCAACAACCAACAACCTTTACAATGTGTTTTTCTTGAGTTCTTATAGCTGAAAGAGAGGCAGAGGAGGTAGATGAGACTTTAAATGAAACATTAAAATAGAAGTAGAGGGAAGGGGCTCGAGGCCCATTCTGTCTTAATATCTATACATTGATCTTCAGTACTCTTTGGTTGAAAGAGTTGTCTTCGACAGGCTGATATTAACTTCATGGGTATGTTCTTTGATGTAATTTTCGGTTGCAGTACTCTGGTGAATAGAAAAAAAGTAGATAAATGACTTTTAGGTTTTCCATACTGCATAACAAATTCTCGGGTAGGAGAAGGACTTTCTTTCAGGGAGTAGATCTTCTCCGGAGCTAGATGTAGAATAAAAAGTAGTATGGGAACTTGTCCTTCACGGGAAAGAAACTTCTGCTAATGTGAGACATTGAAAATATTGTTTTATATGCTTAATGCCTCATCAGGCCTTCTGTGTTAATCACAAGGTCTTCAATGTGGTACATTTTCCCTTTAAACACTGAATTAGAGCTTAAAATCTTCACTAACAGGCTTTAAACCTCTTAATTCTTCACTGATACTCTTTGTCGCTTCCATTGTTGTCTCTGTATGTGGAAATGGAGTTTTAATGGTGCTAGATGGTTTTAAAGAGTTAAACCATGGTATTTAATGGAATGTTTCATTCAAAAACCTTCCCAGGTGTTCACTCTGCAATCTCTGGTTCGGAAAATGGCCTTCTTTGCACTCTGTGTCACTATGACAGTGACTGTGAGCAATGGCAATTTCCACCGCCTGTAACCCTGAAAAACACACAAATATGTTAAGAAAAACCATGTGGGAGTGGAGGTGAATGCCGTGGAGGACTGTGGGAATGGCAGCGCATACATGGTGGAAGCGGTGGATGCAGTGGAAAACGACTGAAAAATGCAGTGAAATGGTGAAAACTACTCTGATGAAGGTCCGATGGAGGAAGGGTTGTGGACCGTTCGATCAGATCAGGTAATAGTGATCGATGGTGGAGATTTGCTGATGGAATTACTTTAGGGGGTCAGGCGGAATGTCTGAACTATATAATATAAAACATAAAAGTTTACCCCTTGGTGAAATATAAAGGAAAATGACGAAAATGCAGTGTAATCGGGCCATGAATGGTGGGACCTGGAATGGGCCGAGGGCGATTGAATATGGACCGTTAGATCTCAGGAGGAGATCAACGGTCAAGATGCCATGATGAAGTTCTATGGTAGTGTGATGAAGAACTATGAATGAAATGCGTGATTGTAATGATGGTCGTTGATCTCTATAGATCAACAGTTGGGATTGCATGGAAGGGCCTTCCGGGGCAGAAGTGGGGAAGTGGTTTTTAGAAGGAAAACCACTGTTTTCGCATTGCAAAATCTTGGTTTGGAAATTTGCCCAAAATTACGCAATATAGCTCATTTCTCGACATGTGGCGAAATAAAACCGCCCATATCGCATGATTTAGGACTGTTAAAATTCGGACGAAGAAAAAATGTGATATGGATGTTGGCCGTTGGATCTGGGACCATGAGATCTAATGGTGGTAGATGGAGCGCGATATGGATAGTTTCGCAGTCGGTAAGGTGGGGACTAGTCAAAGGCAGTTTGAATGTGAGCCGTTCGATCAGCGCGATGGATGGTCAAGATCCAAAGCGAGAAGGTGAAGACAGAGGGGCAGTTTAATGGGCGGGGAGAATCCTGGTCGTTGGATCCTTGGGATCGACGATGGAGGTTTAAAGAGGAAGCAGAGGCAAAAGGATGAAATAAATGTGTGAGAGAAAGGAGGGTTGTCGAATCAAGCAGGATGGACGGCTGCAATCCAATCGGAGGGAGGGCGATGGAGGGAAAATGAGCGGAGAGAGATCAAATCTTGGCTGTTGGTTCTTGTGGATTCAATGGCCAGGATTGCATCGGAGGATCGCAATCAGGGGAAAATAGGAAGTGGCACATTGAAACTTGCCCGATTGGTGGTATTGAAATGTTATTATGGCAGTTAGATCTATATAGATCAATGGCTGACATTGCCTCGGAGGGGAAAAGCAAATGGTTGATGGGCGCGATGCAATTTGCGCTGGACCGTTGGATTTAAATGGGAATCAACGGTGGAGATCTTAATTAGAGGTTGATGGAGGGATGTGGTGGGTTGCGATGAGATAAGCGTGGACCATTAGATCTTATATAGATCAACAGAGGATATTGTAGCCGCATTCCATTGAACAATTCCTCCTCGCATCGGAACTTTTCATTTTACAAAGAAAACGCGCTCCACTCCAACTTTCCGATGCGATAAGTGTTGTATGGTTTAGTGCTTGGTCTTAGTGCCTAGTTTCATGGAGGGGAAGTGGTTGGGGCTTAGCCAAGAGGGGCTTAGGCCTGCATATGGTAAAAAGTGGGTTTTGGGCCTAAAAATAGAGTTTTTTAAAGCTAAACAGAGGTTCCAGTAGGGAAAAAAAAGGGTTTAAAATCAAATGAAGGGATTTCACATGATTTTTTAAAGGGAATTGGGTGATTTAGAAGACTTAGGAAAGGATTTTGGGGGTTAAAGGGGAAAATTTGAGAAAGGAAAAAAGGGTCAAAATGGGGAATTTTGCAAGGATGCAAAGGGGCAAATGGAGGCATTTCTGAGCATAATTTTTCACAGAAAGTGATGATTTTCTTGATGGAAACAACAGTGAAGATCTTTTTCAAAAGCAAAGGGCACATAGAGGCTTCAATAATGATATGTTTTTAGAGGAAATGTATTTCTTGAAGGCTTAGAAAAATACTTAGCCACCTGTTTGATCTGTCAAAAAATTATAGGTGGCTAACAGTGGCTTCACATGTGGATGGCATCTTCTTGAAGATGTCAAGGACTTCATAAATATTCTTCGGGAAGTAGGCCAGATGCCTGATCTTTGAACCATATTTCTTCTTTGATCCAGCTACTACAAACATGATGGATATTAATCAGCAAAAAACATTCCCCAAACAATCTACCTACCCATCCTACAGTCCTAGCATTTTTTCTTCAAGGTGCATTTCAATTTGCAGACCTTCTTCACCATTTTTTTTTTATTGAAAGCAGAAATGTAATGTTCCAAAACTGGAAATTAAGCAATATTTGAAAAAATATTGGCTATGTAGCATCAAAAAATCTCATAACAGATTTTATAATGCAAATCCTTCAGTAATACAAAGCATCAGCCTTATACAACATTTTATGGGCAAAAAGGGGGGGAAAAGCGGTGATTTTGGCCCTAAAATGAGTGTATTTAGAATATGCGTAAAAATAAGAGAAATGGCGGGAGGTTATTTTATATTAGGTCATGAGGAACCTATGCTCCTAATTTCAAGTAAAACAAATAAGTCTAGCTAAGTTAAACAGTTCCTCCTCCCCAAACTAGGCTTAAAAACCTTGATTTCCCATGGCTTTGAGTATGCAGAAAATGGCTGAAGCATGGAGAGCATTATTTCTGAGGGTTATATCTGAAATAATGTTGGAACATAAGTATGGAAACTTATAATATGAATCATATGGTTTACATTAAGAAAAACAAATATTTACACAAAGAAAGGCCTCCAAATGAGGTGTTGCAACCATGCAATGAGACAGAAGAGCTAAACAGCGTAATTTACAGGTGGCTGAAGCAGTGTTTCGTTATATTTTAGATCTACAACATATATTAATATAAAATCATAGATCAGAATGGGATATATATTCAAAAATATCTTTTTAGTACATTCCCCTTGGGGATCTCAGCAAAAGATGAATAACAATGAATAGATCTGAGATCTACACCATAGATCTGCAGTAATATTCAAAAATTTCTGAATAATTTGACGCACAGTAGATCATATCTGAAATAGGACATGGATTGGTTGGCCAATCCATGGATCACCTCAGTGAAGGAAAGGAGCCCTTTCACAAGAGATCTCTCCTCCAAACTGATGCAAAACCCACACTGCAACTCTACCTACAAAAAGGAAATAGTTTTTGAAGATAACTACGCAGATGAAGTAAAATAACTTTGGTCTCATGCCAAGATAATAATCTAAAGCTCTAGTGATCTAGAACACTCTTGCCAATGGATTAGAAGACTTTCCCAATGAAAAGAGGGGCTAGATATGCATGGATATGAGAAGATCTATCTTCCACTTGCTGCAGATCACTTAGAAAATGGAAACCCTCACTATATTTACACTGCCAAAGAGATATGGAGCTTGGCCAATGCCAGATAGTGGACCAATGCAGCACAATATCCTCCAAGAGACCCTCAAGGAAGGAGGAGGAATTCCTAAACAGGAGATTCCTCTCTCTAGCTAGACAGCCAAGAGAGTTTGAGCTGCTCAAGAAATCTCAAAATCAAATGATCATCAACAACCTTTTCCTTGAGCCTTCGCCTTCCTTTTATAAGATGAGGATGTGCAAAACCCTAAACCACCTCAATGAATTAACCACTTTCACATTGGATCGTCCTTCTAGATCTGCGCTGGGTCTTCAAAGTGGTTCAATGTATCTGATCTTCTTAGTGATTTGGTCCTGTTGACCTGGTCAAATGGCTCAATCCTATTCACACATACAAGTGGCTTTTATTGAGAAATCCCTGATTTTTCTCTGTTCACATTGGGAATTGATTTATTTTTAGGTTTTAGGAGTTTTTCATGTCCTCCTTTACATTTTATTCATCAATAAATAAAATTAAAACAAAATGAAATGTTCCTATTAGCTTGGGCTAATTAGGAACATTACGGTCCTCCCCTCCAAAATTGTTTCTTGCCCTCAAGCAACTGCAAGGTGAGTGCTGCAAAAAATTCCTCCTTGGTGACACCAACATAAGATAAGCTTCCTCCATAAGCCAAGTGCTCACCAATCTATCCATGTCTTGCTCCTCCAATGTTCTCATGAGATGCAAATAGTTCATCCATAAGGAGACAATAGATCATATGAAACAAACATGGTTTGCCCCCATGCTCTCCCTGAAACAAGAAAACATAAAGTACATGGAGAGTAGCCATCCCATGAGGCACATGCCATCCTTCCTTCTTTCCCCATACATCCCCATAGCATTACAAGTACATTATTAAGATAGGGAATCAAAACAATGTTCTTGAAAACATAAAATTGCACATATAGAGGTGGGTCATAGTCCCAAATGTGGAACCAACACAATGCATCCCCTGCTTGCATCAAATGTAGATATGGTAAGTGGTTTTCCCACCACTTACTTGCTGTCCACACCATATCACCATGGCTGAAAGTGTAATATATGTTTGGTGCTTTGGGGAAGCATCCATCATCTTGAAAAATATCGCTTTTCCTCTCAAGGGAGTGGCCCAAATCAGAAATTTTTGGGGCCCAATATTGGCCAAGAGGCTCACATGATATAACACTCCTTCTTGGAGCCATGACCTGCAAAAACATGGTGCAAGAATGCATGAAATCAGAATATAAAGCATATCTAACAGGATCATGTTCTTCACCAATAATCCTTCCCCCATCAATGGAATGGTGCATGGATCTATTCTCTTCCTTAAAAGAAGAAAGAGTGGGATGATTCAATTCTTCCTTTTTGACTCCTTCCATGCCAAGGGTGTTATGTGGAAAGTTTCCCTTCCCATGCTGCTCCAAATCATAGCATAATAAGTGGCCATCCCACCACCTACTTGCTGCAATAAGCTTCTTCAAAGCTTGAAAATAGTGGAGGATAATAGGTGTTGGATGAAAATGATTCAAACAACACATGTTATGCTCCAAATCCTCCCATGTGAGAGATACCTTCCCATGAAATAATTCCCATACATGACCCTTTGCATAAGAAAACACAATATATAATACAACAGCCATGTAAGATTCCATCCTCTCCTTGAAATACAAATGATTTTGGGAGATTGCATTCCCAATGGATTCATTCACCCATTGTACCTTTCTTCCTCTCATGTTTACAATAAATATTGGAGCATCATTAACATCATGATATAAACATGCTCCCTTATTCCATCCCATGAGAAGGTTACATATTCTCCCAACCCAAAGTACATACATGATTATGAGATTCATTCTAAATATAAATACATGTACATACATCATGGATACAAGCAGATGTATGGACATGGAATTCATCATGGAGTGTCCATACTTTCTTCTCATCAACCAAAAAAAACATGCCTGCTTCTTATGCATTCTTTTCTTGAGATACAAGGCATGAGACAAGAATTTCAAAAATCTTGGGTGGTACCCAAACTCACCCAATAGGAACCAGCACAGGTGGTCTCCTCCTTGCTTCGAATTTAGATATGGTAAGTGGGTTGCATGCCACTTACTTGTTTCCCTTATCATTTCACCGTGGCTGAAAGTGAAATGTATATTTGGTGCCTTAGGGAAGCACCCATCATGTTGTAACACCTCCCTTAGCCCATCAAGGGAGTGGCCATATTTGAAAATAATCTTGGCCCATAGTTGGCCATGAAGCTTGTAAAGTAAAACACTCCCCTTAGGAGTTATGGCCTGCAAATATAAATTAAGAGAATACATGCAATCATAAAATAAGATGTGATTTACATAAGCATGCTTCTTACCCAAAGTCTCCAATGTTGTGTTGGCTTCCCTCCTAGAAAGAGGTGACATTGATGCACAAGATTGAGGGAACACTTTGCACTTCTACTCATCATGGGAACTCCTTCGTGGAATTCCTTCAGGTAAGGAGACATCAAGGCATAGATCATGGAAGGATGTATGGAATGATGTGTCCTTGATTTTCTTGAATAGATCTCTTTGCCTTCTTCTTGCTTCAATACGTTGAAATAAAGAGGGACAATTGTTTCTTGTCATGTAAAGCTTGCCGTCCTCTTTTCCTTCTGCAATCTTCAAGGTCTCATCTCTTGATAGTGATGGGACATGCTGCCCAAAGATGGTGCCATAATATTCATATAATGAGACCTCCTTAATGAGAGATGACTGAATACATAAGTGGAGAAGACCCTCCATGCTTTCACTGTGCAATCCAATCACCTTCCTAGGTGTTTCACCCATCTGCAATGGATATGAATGAGTTTGGCCCTCTTCCTCATCTCCTCTTTGTGTCTTCAAGGTTTTACACCTTTTGCATTTCAAGGGCTTTGAAATGCAATCCCTTTGATATCTTCAATAAAAGACCTCTTCTCTTTGTCCTTACTACTCTTGCACAATGCAGTGCAGCTCTGTTGCTCTAAATCAGCAGCATGTAAAGACGTAGATCCCTTCATACAATGTGCTAAAATGACAATAGATGAATTTTCAATCATACCTTGGTGAGATGTAGAAGCAAGAGCTTCTTCCTCAATTGTGTTGTCCTCCTCCATTGAACATGAAGGCTGCTCCTCCAAGGTTGTGCCAGCACTGGTACAAGTCTCCACCCTTTCAATCTCCTTGAGATCTTCTTCAATACCCTTCAAGGTCTAGAAAAGGAGTAGGGAGATCTCCCCTTTTGTCATTTTTCCAAGTGGTGGAGACATGCTCTTGTTTTTTCTGTAAAATGCATCTTCTTTGTGAGGGTAGGAAGTGCATGGATCTTCCTCTCCTTCTTGAAACCTTCTATAGGTCTCACTGCAACTTTCTTCTCCTTAAAACCCTCTAGGAGTTTCATTCTCTTCATCTTTCTCCTTTATCTGTCTATCCTGTTTGAAGAGGCTCTTCATGGATCTAGAATATGATGAGCTAAAACTCATCTTCTTCAGCATTCTAAACTATGATTCTTTGTTGTAAAGTTCCCTCTTCAGGAATATCAGAATTCTACTCCAGAGATTGACTGCAGGGGCATTTACTGGATATGTCACCCTTGAACAAAGGATGAGATACAGAGGCTACCTAGCCATTTTCATAATTTGTATATATAGTTTGAAATATTCCTCCTTTAGGGATTCAGCACTTTGGCTTGAAGCCACAGGCTGAGCCAAAGATCATGCTCTGATACCACTGTAATGTTCCAAAACTGGAAATTAAGCAATATTTGAAAAAATATTGGTTATGAAACATCAAAAAATCTCATAAAAGATTTTATAATTCATATCATTCAGTAATACAACAGCATCATCCTTATACAACGTTTTATGGGCAAAAAGGTGGGAAAAGCGGTGATTTTGACCCTAAAATGAGTGTATTCAGAAATTTGCGTAAAAATAAGAGAAATGGCGGGAGTTTATTTTATATAAGGTCATGAGGAATGTACGCTCCTAATTTTAGGTCAAAAAAATAAGTATAGCTAAGTTAAATAGTTCCTCCTCCCCAAACTAGGCTTAAAAACCCTGATTTCCCATGGCTTTGAGTATGCAGAAAATGGCTGAAGCATGCAGAGCATAATTTCTAAGGGTTTTAACTGAAATAATGCTAGAACATCAGCATGGAAACTTAGAATATGAATCATATGTTTTACATTAAGAAAAATAGAGATTTACACAAAGAAAGGCCTCCAAATGAGGTGTTGCAACCATGCAATGAGACAAAAGAGCTAAACATCGTAATTTATAGGTGGTTGAAGTAGTGTTTCATTATATTTTATATCTACAACAAATATTAATAGAAAATCATAGATCAGAATGGGATCTATATTAAAAAAGAGATTTTTAGTACATTCCCCTTGGGGATCTCAGCAAAAGATGAATAACAATGAATAGATCTGAGATATACACCATAGATCTGCAGTAATCTTCAGAAATTTATGAAGAATATGATGCACAGTAGATCAGATCTGAAATAGGACATGGATTGGTTGGCCAATCCACAGATCACCTCAGTGAAAGAAAGGAGCCCTTTCACCAGAGATCTCTCCTCCAAACTGATGCAAAACCCACACTGCAACTCTGCCTGCAAAAAGGATGTAGTTTCTGAAGCTAACTATGCAGATGAATTAAAATACACTTTGGTCTCATGCCAAGATAAGAATCTAAAGCTCTAGTGATCTAGAACACTCTTGCAAATGGGTTAGAAGACTTTCCTAGTGAAAAGAGGGGCTAGATATGCATAGATCTGAGAAGATCTATCTTCCACTTGCTACAGATCACTTAGAAAATGGAAACCCTCACTGGATTTACGCTGCCAAAAATAGATGGAGCTTGGCCAATGCTAGATAGTGGACCAATGCAGCACAATCTCCTCCAAGAAACCCTCAAGGAAGGAGGAGGGGTTCCTAAACAGGAGATTCCTCTCTCTAGCTAAACAGCCAAGAGAGTTTGAGTTGCTCAAGAAATCTCAAAATCAAATGATCATAAACAACCTTTTCCTTGAGCCTTCTCCTTCCTTTTATAAGATGAGGATGTGCAAAACCCTAAACGACCTCAAATGAATTAACCACTTTCACATTGGATCCTCCTTCTAGAGCTACGCTGGGTCTTCAAAGTGGTTCAATGTATCTGGTTTGCTTAGTGATTTGGTCCTATTGACCCGGTCAAATATCTCAATCCTATTCACACATACAAGTGGCTTTTATTGAGAAAGCCCTGATTTGTCTCTATTCACATTGGGAATTGATTTATTTTTATGTTTTAGGAGTTTTTCATGTCCTCCTTTACATTTTATTCATCAATAAATAAAATTAAAACAAAATGAAATGTTCCTATTAGATTGGGCTAATTAGGAACATTACAAGAAAATACACTAGTCTAATTCTACCCTTATTCCTCCATGAGACCAGATTAAACAGTTGGTCTCATAGCTTCTCTACCTAATCTAATATCTGCTAGGATTAAACTGTCTAGCAGATTTATTCTCTACATTCTACAACAGAAATTTAAAAGCAGTCAAACCAGGATTCGACAGTCTGGTTTGTTGTGGATCCATGGCATAAAGACAGTTGCACATGGACTGAAATTGTAGAAACTTGAAAAAAAAAAATTGAAGGCTTGAAATCTTGAAACTTTGAAGCATCCTTCTTTTCTTTGTGACTCAAGTTTTGAGCTTGTTAGAGTCACTCTCTTCTTCACTTCAACTCTCGTTTTGGGCTTGTTAGAGCTGATTCTTCTTTCTTCTTTGCTGGTTTAGATTTTGAGCATATTAGAACCAACTTCTTTACTTCCTTTGGCTCAGGTTTTGATCATATTAGAGCCAATATTTCGCACTTCATAGGTTCGAGTTTTAAGCATGTTTGAACCTCTCTTTCTCTCTTTTTTGAAACATTTTCTCTTTTTATTTGAAAACAAAACACAACAATGGTATTTACAATGGAAATGAAAACTGTAAACTGGAAATCAGCAGTAGTAATGCTTGAGCATCCTGCCATTGACAAGACCCCCAAACAGATCTGTACCATCTAGCTCTTGCAGAAAAAAGGCATTTGGACTAATGGTGGATTGGATGATGTAAGGACCCTACCACAAACTGTCAAATTTTCCATGATTTCCTTTGTCTTCTCTCCCAAAGTCCCACTTAAGAACCTTATCTCCAATTTTGAAGTCACAAGCTTTTGTTCTTTTATCAAACAACATCTTTATATTTTCTTGTACTTTCAGAGCTCTGTTATAGACTTCTTCTCTTGTTTGTTGGAGATGTATTGTTTGATTTATCCTCCTCACCATGCTGTCCTTTTCTGACTAAATCTCTTGGACTAGTTTAATCACAGGTACCCCTAGGTTGGTAGGAGACACTGCCTCTTTTCCATAAACAAGCTGATATGGTGACATTCGAATGGATTTCTTTTCTGTTAGCCTATCAGCCCACAAAGCATGCACTAACTTGTTATGCCATGATTTCTTGTTCTCTTCAAGCAGCTTTTTGATAATGGTCACCAAGCTCTTGTTTGATGATTCAGCTAACCCATTACCTTGTGGGTAATAAGCAGTTGAATGACCGAGTGCTATCTGATACATGTGACAAAAATCAATCATTTTCTTGGATCCAAAAGCAGCAACATTATCAGTGATTATCTTTCTAGGGCAGCCAAATCTAGAGAGGATGTGGTCTTCTAGGAACTTAATGATAACAAAATCTGTGGTATTCCTAGAAGGTATGGCCTCTATCCATTTTGTGAAATAGTCTATGCCTATAAGGATCCACTTGTGTTGAGAAGAAGATGCAGGGTGTATTTCCCCTATGAAATCTAGGCCCCACTATTGAAAGGGAGCCTCAACAGTAATGGGTTGCAATGGTAAAGGCAGGATTTTTCTTTTGCCCTCAAAGATCTGTCACTTATGATATGCAATTATCATTTTGTGGATGTCATTGAAAAGTGTAGGCCAGTAATAGCCAGCTCTGAGTATTTTGTTAGCAGTGGCTTTCCATTTTAAATGTTCTCCACACTCTCCTGCATGGAACTCCTTTTTAATCCTCTCTGCTTCAGTTTCAAGCAGACATTTCAACAGAAAACCATTTGCATTTTTCCAGTATAAACATTCATTCAATATGCAATAGTTTCTGGCTTTCAACTTTAGGAATCTAGACTTAGTCTTTGATAATTCAGGAGGGGCATTGAGGTTTGTGAGTACATACAGGATATCAGAATACCAGGGAGAGTTTTGAAATTGTTCTTCAACCATAGGATCAGGTAATCCTTCATGCTCATCCAAGGCATCCACCATGTTTATGTCAAGGGCTTGCAAGTTAGATTCAGCCATTAGTTGAGGTAAGCCCTAACATTTGATTAGTTTTATGGATTTTATTTCCAGGTCATACTCTAAAATTACAGCAATCCATTTGCCCCTCTTTCCATCAAGACCTTGGGACAAAATGTCTTTAACCACTATGCTTGGCACATAGGAAATGATGTGAGAATGCAAAATATACACCCTAAAGTCTTTCAAGGCCTTTACCAAGCCATAGGCCTTTTTTTCCATTATGTTATATTTCAAAGGTGCATCCCTTAGAGCTTTTTTGAAGAAATAAATGGGTTGTTCCTACCCCTCTGGATTTTTTTGCAGCAGAACTGCAGCCACTGTATGCTTAGAGGCAAAGGAGAATATCAGGAAGTCTTTTGAAAAGTCAGGGCTGATTAAGACAGGTGCCCAGGTGAGTGCAAGTTTTACTAATTCAAAATATTTTTTAGCCTCTACAGTCCACTTAACCCCTACACCTTTTTTTGGCATGTTTGTCATATCCTTGAGGTGCTCAGCTAAGTTGGGAATAAACCTCCTTAAGAAGTTAATTTTCCCAATAAAGGACTGCAACTCTTTTATGTTTCTCGGGTGGGTAATATACAATATTCCCTCAACTCTTTGTGGGTCTATTTTAATTCCCTTCCCTGATATAATATGGCCAAGAATCTTACCTTCTTGAAGCCCAAATACAGTCTTCTTAGGATTTAAAGACAGACCGAACCTTCTAATTTTTTCAAAAACTCTTCTCAGATGTTTTAGGTGCTCCTCATCAGTCTTGGAATAGACTATTATGTCATCCAGATAGATGACAATGAAGTGCCCTATCTCCTCTGAAAAGGTTATGTCCATTACTCATTGGAAGGTTGCACCAGCGTTCATTAGTCCAAAAGGCATTTTTACGTGCATAAAAGTGCCCCATGGAGTGGTGAAAGCTGTCTTGAGTTGGTCTTCTGGGAGTACTAAAACTTGGTTATAGCCTGAAAAATCGTTTAACAAGGAGATCCTTTTTGAGCGAACTACCCTCTGTAGGATGTGTTCCATCTTTGGTAAGGGGTAATTGTCTTTAAGTGAAGCTCTGTTAAGGTTTCTGAAATCGATGCACAGTCTGATCTCGCCTGTCTTCTTTCTCATGGCTACAAGGTTGGAAACCCAATTGAAAAACCTCACAGGCACTATGATTCCTTCCTCGTACATTTTCTTGATTTCCTTTTCAACTAGAGGCAGTTGTTTCGGTTTAATTCTACAAATTTTCTGTCTGAAGGGTTTTTTGTTTTCTTTCAAAGGGATCTTGTGCTGGATGATATTCGTATCATAGGCTTTTAAGTCCTCGTAGCTCTAGGAAAGCACATCGATGAACTCTTTAAATAAGTCGATATATTTCCTTTTCATGTATGTGGGCAAGGACTTAGCTAGTTTAATCATCTTAGGCTTATCCTCAGTGCCCATGTTGCATTCCTCAACATTGGAGTCTGCATGTCCTATAGTGGTTTTTTTCGCTACGTCGTTAAAATAAAAAAGGTCCTCTAAAGGTGCCAGTCCTCTAGGTATATTCTTATCTTTTGACTGTAGCACCTCTATTTCCTCTTTTTCTGCATTCTTATATTCTTTGGTTTGATTTCCAAGTTATTTAGTCAACATGTTTATTTCTACGTTATGGGGTGATTTCTCTTCATTGGGGGGCTCTTCACTCAGGCAGCTTTCATCGGATTTAGAGTCTGAATCGAAGAATTCAAACCCATTCTTGCCAATCAGGAAATTCTCTATCTGCTTGTCGCCCTCAAAGACCTGCCAATATTTCTCATTATCAGGCACTGCAAGTATATATTTTGTCTGGATGATTATTTGTTTGTCATTAAGAGCTTTATGATATGAACTAGCTATGTAGGCTAATCTATTCACGATGATTTTCTGACTCCTAGGAACAAACACCAGTTCGTATTCTACAAAGGTTTTCAGTAAATCCATAGCATCATTTCTGTACGCTCTCAATCTAGGGTGTTTAGCTGTATACTCTTCGTTCACTTGTTTTATGATTAACTCAGAGTCTCCGTGTACAGCTATCCTTCGGGCTCCTAGTTTTTTCAATAGATTCAAGCCTAGGTTAAGGGCCTCATACTCTGTGATATTGTTTGTACATTTGAAGTCCAGATTGAAGGCATGACTCTCAGCATAATCACTATCTGTGTTATGTACCCACACTCCGAATCATGCATTCTTTCTAGTGCAAGACCCATTGAAATTCATTCTCCATAAAGGATTGCTTTGAGGTATATCCTCATTTTCCTCCATAACATTGGTTTCACTATTCTTTTGTAATATGGGGTCTGCGTTGTGGTGTGGAGCATTTTGTTCTTCATGATGTGTATGGAGTTTAGAGAGATGACTAGTCAGTCGTTTGTAGTCTTGTTCTTGTTCACTCTGAGTTTCAGATTCAATGCAATGTCCGAAGGTTTCTTCTTCGTTTCCTTCTATGTCTAGAGTGGCCATTATGTTAAAATCCATGGGCACTGTTCTATTGTTTGCATCTCTATCTTCCAGCTCTGGCTTGTCTATGGATTCATCATTGCAAAGAATAAAGGAGTCTAGATCTGTGTGTATAGAGTACAGAGGTGATTTTTTAGGTTTTTCAAGGTTGCTGACCATGAACTTCATTTTTGCCTCTCTATGCAGTCTCCTTAGCTAGCTAAAGAAATGGATTGTGGCATATGACCCGTCCAGCTGCATTGTACCTTGCAGCTTGGCTCCCCATGACCTGGACAACAACATGCCATACTTAGGTGGCACATCTACCATCATAACATCCATAACCATACATTTTGCTAGAATCTGGGTCAGGTTCACACAGAGATCTTTGATTAGGCCAAGACACTTTACTTTGCTAGATTCAAATGAATACAAATCCTTATAAGGTCGGGTTATCTCTAGGCCTAACTTCTCCATAACTACCTTAGGAATTAGGTTGTGTGATGCCCCAGAGTCATGCATCACGTTGTAAAGGATCTTTTCATGGATATTGAGGCTGATATAAAAATGAGGTACTACTCCTTCCTGAAATTTCCCTTCTATCTTTGGACCAAAAAAAAGGGCTAGTTGATCATCACTTAGATTGACAGTGTCATTTTTTTCACCTAGATTTAAAGCTTTCAAAATTTTTCCTTTATATACATCCTAAGTGGCCAGATTAGAGAGTGGGACAAAGATTTTAATTTTAGCAATCTCACTCTCCAAATTGAAGGGAGATTGACTCTTTGTAAGACTCATCTCTATTTTTCCAGCCACTATTTTAGTGGCAGAATCAGTGTGCTGATTCTCACTATGTACAGTGTTTGTAGCTATTTTATCAGGAGCATTAGCTGCAGTGCTAGTGCTTCTAGTTTGTTGACTTTTTTTATCAGTATTTTGGTTGTCCTTTTCTTTGTTCTTCCCAGAACACTCAACTACTGATTTATTGCTTTGAGCAGTCACCTTAGGAGTTTTCTCAGGCCTTTTCTTAATGGTAATCTCAGAATCTTTTGGTTTGGAAGTGTCTAAGCTCTTCTTGCTTCTAAGTTCATACTGTTCTCTGACCTGTATGATGGCATTTTCAAATCCTAGCCTATAATCCTCAGATTCTAACCTTTCCTCATCCCAATGTGAGTGTGAAGTCTGGTTGTCTTCTGTGGAACAGTTGTGGATTGAGTTGTCTATTTCCACCATGTTTATTGTGGTTCCCTAAGACTCTTCTATTATCCCATCATCTTCATCAAGGAAATTATCTTGAAATGGGGGTATGAATTGTTGATCAGAGTCTCTCTGCCTGTTAGGAGGGTTGTTTCTGCTAAAGTTTTGGTTCTAGTTATGATTTTGGTTTCTTTTCTGGTTGTTGACTTGGACAGTCAAATTTTCCACCATTTTTCCTAGTCTCTCCATGGTTTTGGCTAGGCTGTCATACTTGGGATTAAATGTGGAAGCTGATGTGTCATCCCTATATGTTACCTTTTTCTCAGACCTCATTCTGGCTCTATTTTCAATCAGGTTAACTTCTACACTCACTGCTCCTTTTTGCATATCTTCCAATGTGTTATAATCTCTCTCCCTAAGCTGGTAGGCCATGTCAGCATGAAAGCCTTCAGGGTATTTCACTAAGGCCATTCCTTGTGGAGGTTTCATGTGTGGGGGAAGAGCGTTGTAAACACTATTAAACCTTGTAGAATAGTCATGGATACTCTCTCCTACATTTATTTTAAGATTCTTGTATTCTGCTAAGATTTAGAGAGGGTTGGTCTTGACTTCCCTTTTTTTTAATGAAGGTCTGATATAAAGAGGGAAGATCATGGATACTATTAGGAGGTAGGCCTTTAAACCACTTCTTCACATCTCCTCCTAAACTCTGGGAAAATATTCTCATCTTGACTATCTCATCATCTATCTCCATATAGTCAAAGGAATCTTCCATCCGATCTACATGGTGTTGAGATGTGGTAGACTCTTTTGCAGTGAAATGTGGGATTTTTGACTGATAATCATTGGGTAAAGGCACTAGAGGCTATGGTAACACCAAGGGGGAATACCATGCTGCCATGATGATGTTTTGAGGAGGTAAAGGATTGGATTGAGCAGCAGATATGTGGATGGCAGGAATACTAGGACCAGCAACACTCTGTTGAGCTGATTTAGGGTGATATAGCCCCAAGTTTTGAATGAAATTAATATCCAGAGGTGTATATGGAGGGGTCTCTCTATCCCTAATATGTTGACCACTATGAGATGGTGAACCAGGAAGCTCGACATTTGACTGATCTAGAGCACTGAATGACTTAGTTCTTGGTAAGCTTCTTTGTGATTCTAAGTCAAAAAGAGTGTCTGGTAGAGCTGTAAAGTTTTCTGGTGCAGAGTTAGCTCTATGGATGTGTATGGAAATAGTTGGCTCCCTAGGTGTAGGAGATTTCCTGAGGATGATCTCAGGGTTTTCAACTATTTCAGGTGGGTTTGGGTTAGGATAAGCTCTAGTATGAATGGTTCTTGAAGCCAGTATTTTTGTCTTCAAACAAAGAAGCTTTATCCTACTTGTTACTTCTAATATGGCTGATGTTGTTATGAAATCTGGTCTCCCAGTAGAGTCTTATGAAAACCAAGATAATTAGCAAGCCTACTGATCACCAGCGGAGTCTTTTCATCGTTAAGGAACTATGGAGTCGCCAGGTGGAAGGTTTAGAATGTTTCAAGAAGGTATACTATCCACCACAGTGATTAACTGCCAATATAACCAGAGATTTTGGTTTTCTGAGGTCCTAGTGATGTAATAATATGGAAAACACTCAGAAACTCCCCAGTGGAGTCGCCATTATGTTGGTGTTCCTATTTTTTGGCAAGTTTAGCAATACCAAAAGATAAGACAACATGAGAGCCACTTTGGGACCTTGGGATCTAGCCCTCCTAGGTCCAGAGAGGGATCTCTCTATAAAGGCAAAGGTATATGTCTTTGAAGTTCAGTTTTAAGATATTAGGCTAGTTATAGGCACAGGGGTTGTTGTTTGTTTTGTTTGTTTGTTTGGTTGTTGGGAAACATGAAGGAAGGGTTCAATACAAGAAAAAGGGTGAGAAAAGAGGATTTAGGCAAAGGAGAGATACTTCAGGGAACACTCGAGACCATTGGGCAATGGAGCCATAAAAGGGTTTACTTGCTATTCAGTATCCAAGGCTTTCAATTGGGCTAGTCTTCTAAAACAGAGGATCTTTAAAGATGATAGTGTGGTATGAAATGATAAGGAATGAAGGTGAATGACAAGGAAACCTCGAAGGTGACCACTTAGGAAATAGATGTAGGGACAGGGCATGCCATTAACAACTTATGATCCAACCCCTAAAAGGCTAACTCATTAGACAACAAGAAACACTTAAGATTTAAACACAAAGGTGAAGCCTAAGATCAGAGAAAGGCTTTGAACTTTCAATGATTCGACATTCAACTTAAGGTAACTTAGAAAGGTCCAATTGATTGAAAAAGACCCTATTGAGATAGAAACAACATTCTAAACTCTCAGTATCCCAATTCCTTCAATTAAAACTAGACAAGAACATCTAATAACAGATTCATAAATTCATACATCAGTTAGCAGTGAATAACAACTACTACATTGGTTAAATTATCTTGAATTAGTTCTCAGATAACACAATCAGTAGAAAAGATCAAAGATAAGAAGAGCAGGAGTATTAGGGTACCATGCGAGGGTATATCCTAAGACATATTTCTAATTCTTACCAGAGAAATGAAATGTAATGAATTACAGAAGGAAAACAGAGACAAAGGTAGAACACATCATCACTGCTTTAAATGAGGATCCAAAGAAATGTGCTTGTCATATTAAAGAGAAACACCAGTCATATACAAAATTTTCCAACAACTTGATATTCAGTCTAAAATCATCTCCCCATCCTATCTTACAACTTTACACATAGAACTATATCTCAAGAGAAACTGCTTACAGTTCATAGATATCCGATCAATAACCAACAACCTTTACAATGTGTTTTTCTTGAGTTCTTATAGCTGAAAGAGAGGCGGAGGAGGTAGATGAAAATTTAAATGAAACATTAAAACAAAATTACAGGGAAGGGGCTCGAGGCCCTTTCTGTCTTAATATCTATACATTGATCTTCAGTACTCTTTGGTTGAAAGAGTGGTCTTCGACAAGCTGATACTAACTTCATGGGTATGTTCTTTGATGTAATTTTTAGCTGCAGTACTTTGGTGAATAGAAAAAAAGTAGATAAATGACTTTTAGATCTGCCATACTGCATAAAAAATCTCTGGTATTAGTAGGACTTTCAGTCAGGGTGTAGATCTTCTCCGGAGCTCGATGTAGAATAAAAAGCAGTATGGGAACTTGTCCTTCACGGGAAAGAAACTTCTGCTGAGGTGAGACACTGAAAATATTGTTTTCTATGATTTAGGCCTCATTAGGCCTTCTTTGTTAATCACAAGGTCTTTAATGTGGTACATTGGCCCTTCAAACACTGAATTAGAGCTTAAAATCTTCACTAACAGGCTTTAAACCTCTTAATTCTTCACTAATACACTTTGCCGCTTCTGTGGATATATCTGTCTATGGAAATGGAGTTTTAATGGCGCTGGATGGTTTTACAGAGTTAAACCATGGTCTTTAATGGAATTTTTTGTTCAAAAAGCATCGCAGGTGTTTACTCTACAATCTCTGGTTCAGAAAATGGCCTTCACTGTGCTCTATGTTACTATGACAGTCACTGTGAGGAATGGCAGTTTCCACCACCTGTAACCCTGCAAAACACAAAAATATGTTAATAATAACCATGCAGGAGTAGAGGTGAATGTAATGGAGGACTGTGCGAATGGTAGCACATACATGGTGGAAGCGGTGGATGCAGTGGAAAATGACTGAAAAATGCAGTGAAACAGTGAAAACTGC
This sequence comes from Pinus albicaulis, assembly GCA_034641835.2. Lineage (NCBI taxonomy): Eukaryota > Viridiplantae > Streptophyta > Pinopsida > Pinales > Pinaceae > Pinus > Pinus albicaulis. Next base: position 661,039,063 of record CM076579.1, on the reverse strand, counting down.
TCTGATGAAGGTCAGATGGAAGAAGGGTTGTGGACCGTTCGATCAAATCAGGTAATAGTGATCGACAGTGGAGATTCGTTGATGGAATGAATTTAGGGGGTCAAGCAGAATGTCTAAACTATTTAATATAAAACATAAAATTTTACCCCTTGGTGAAATATAAAGGAAAAAGATGAAAATGCAGTGAAATCGGGCCATGAATGGTGGGACCTGGCAGGGGCGAAGGGCGATTGAATATGGACTGTTGGATCTCAGGAGGAGATCAATGGTCAAGATGCCACGATGAAGTTCTTTGGTAGCGCGATTAAGAATTATGAATGAAATGCGCAATTGTAATGATGGTCGTTGATCTATATAGATCAACAGTTGGGATTGCATGGAAGGGCCTTCCGGGTTGGAAGTGGGAAGGTGGTTTTTAGAAGGAAAACCACTGTTTTTGCATTGCAAAAGCCTGGTTTGGAAATTTTCCCAAAATTATACGATATAGCTCGCCGCTCGACACGTGGAAAAATAAAACCTCCCATATCACGTGATTTAGGACTGTTAAAATCCGAACGAAGAAAAAACACGATATGGATGTTGGCCGTTGGATCTGGGACCATGAGATCTAACGGTGGTAGATGGAGCGTGATATGGATATTTGCATGGCTGGTAAGGTGGGGACTGGTCAAAGGCGATTTGAATGTGAGCAATCTGATTAGTGCGATGGACGGTCAAGATGGAAAGCGGGAAGGCGAAGACAAAGGGGCAATTTAATGGGCAAGGAGAATCCTAGTCGTTGGATCCTTGGGATCAACGGTGGAGATTTAAAGAGGAAGCGGAGGCAAAAGGATCAAATAAATGAGCTGGAGAAAGGAGGGCCATCGGATCAAGCAGGGTGGACGGCTGTGATCCAATCGAATGGAGGGCGATGAAGGGAAAATGAGTGGAGAGAGATCAAATCCTGGCCGTTGGTTCTTGTGGATTCAATGGCCAGGATTGCATCGGAGGATCGCAATTGGGGGAAACCAGGAAGTGGCACATTGAAACTTGCCCGATTGGTGGTGTTGCGATGTTATGATGGCTGTTAGATCTATACAGATCAACGAATGAAATTGCATCATAGGGGAAAAGAAAATGGCTGATGGGCGCGATGCGATTTGCACCGAACCATTGGATTTAAATGGGAATCAATGACGGAGATCTTAATCGGAGGTTGATGGAGGGATGCAGTGGGTTGTGATGAGATAAGCGCAGACCGTTATATCTTATATAGATCAACGATGGATATTGCACCCGCGTTCCATAGAACAATTCCTCCTCGCATCAGAACTTTTCATTTTACAAAGAAAACGCGCTCCACTCCAACTTTCTGATGTGATAAGTGCTGTATGGTGTAGTGCTTGGTATTAGTGCCTAGTTTCATGGAGGGGAAGTGGTTGGGGCTTAGCTGAGAGGGGCTTAGGCTTGCATATGGTAAAAAGTGGGTTTTGGGCCTAAAAACAGGGTTTTTTAAGGCTAAACAGAGGTTCCGGTAGGGAAAAAAAAGGGCTTAAAATCAAATGAAGGGATTTCACATGATTTTTTAAAGGGAATTGGGTGATTTAGAAGACTTACGAAAGGATTTTGGGGGTTAAAGGGGAAACCTTGAGAAAGGAAAAAAGGGTCAAAATGGGGAATTTTGGAGGGATGCAAAGGAGCAAATGGAGGCTTTTCTGAGCATAACGTTTCATAGACACTGAGGATTTTCTTGCTGGAAACAACAGTGAAGATATTTTTCAGAAGAAAAGGGCACATGGAGGCTTCAAGAATGATATGTTTTCAAAGGAAATGTATTTCTTGAAGGCTCAGAAAAATACTTAGCCACCTGTTTGCTCTGTCAAAAAATTATAGGTGCCTAACATGCCCAAGGTGAAATGTCTCGAGGATGGAGAGATTAGATGAGATGGTAGAGGTAGTGGGTGTTGATTAGCACAATTCAACTAAGCGAGGTGAGCACACTTGATGCCTCACCCTATTAATTCACCCTTGACGGGATTTGAAGGTATTCCAAGTTTTATTTCTAGATAGATATCAAATTTCCTATCAGTTGTAGCTAAAATTTCTTGTCTTGGCCTTTAAATTTAATATAAAATCAATGAAAACAAATGGCTCAAACCCCCCTTCTGTCGTACCCTTCACATAATGGGCCAACAAAAGGAAGAAAATTGGCGTGACATTATTAAAAAAAGGGGACATAGATGCAACATGAAATCAACATGATGTGTCACTAATAAGGACGTGACACGCGGCTTGCATATCTATAATTTCTAGGTGGAAAAGTGGGCGAAAAGTGGGTGACACCTGACATGATTCAATCATAGATACATGGAAATGTGGAAAAATTGTTGAAAATGGGTCAACATGGCAGGACACATAACCTTGATGGGTCAACCCTAGCAGTTTCTCAATGAGCTGCATGTTTAATTTCCAGGGTGATGCAGCGCCAAGAGGAGATGGTAGATAGGCTAGCATAGAATTAGTGTAACAGGCCAATTAGAATCACATAATGAAGCATGGTGGGACCACCAGTGACACATAACCCCAACATAAATACATCAACGATAAATGATGGTGCTCTAGTGGTAATGGTTAGGGAAATGATACTGGGGGCTAATACTATCCTCAAGGACATAGTTATATGGTGTAAAGTGATTGGGGTCCGAGGAATACCATGAATGAGTCAACAACATTTAAAATCGGTGATTTAGTTTCATATTTAGTGTTTCAACCAAAAGTGGAAGTGCGATATAACTTGGCTAAAAAACAAATGAACAAGTTGGAAATTACTTGGTATAAATGATAGATTTGGTGGTATATGTGGAAATTTGGCCAAATTTGGAAGTTATCCAAGTTTAGAACAACAAAACTCATGGATAAATCTTGTAACATGCCAAAATTGTGAAAATTAATAGATTAACTGAGAGTTTGAGATTAAGCTAGTAGAGTATAGATTAAAGACCATTAATACACATCAAGAGGACATACCAGAAGTATAAAAACAAGAAGAAATCAAGATCAAACCATTATTTAGTTGAAGAAGTGTTGAACATAGCTAAAGTTTTAAATCCAAAAATATCAACTCAATTCTTTATAATATTAATTGAACAACAAAGTTAGTGGTTCTTGTTGCAACGATATGCATATTGTAGCATGCGTCATGTGTGAATTAGAGATCAGATTTCGGGTTTGAAAGGTGCGTATGAATGAAGAAAATTCATTTGTGATACTAGTGATTTTAGGTGGTAGAGGCATGTAAGTAGCAAGGTGGTGTTTTAAAAGAGTAGGAAAATAATTTATCTATGCAAGAAAGACATTGAATTATGAGATGAAGTAATATTATTATATGTAAAGGTGTTAGTATGAATCTTAATTCCAAATGTATGAAAAAATACCACTTTAGCTGCACATAACAAACAACCCTAATAACAGAAATGACTGCTAATATCTTCAGATCTGTAGTTAGGTGATCAAGATAAATGCTAAAAAAATCTAGATATATGCATTAGATGACATTAAACAGTAGAATAAACAAGATTTACTCCATGCATCCAATATACAAGACAATAATATATCAAATTAATTTTGTATTAATGGTACCTGGGAGGAAAACACAAGAGGGTGTTCCCGGTTCTCCTCAATGGGATGGGTTCTTTTAAGTCCTCAACACTTTAGATTTAGAATTCCTCTCTCTTGATGGTGTAGAAAACCCAGACAAAAATGGAAAAGTATGGCTATGATGGTGGATCAATAGCTAGACCAGGAGTTGAGATCCATAGTGATCTTTAGGCAACAAAAGGTGACAAATGAATGGGAAAACCCTTCTATTTATAACAAAATATTGAGTTAGCCTAGATATTGGTTCATAATTAAAATTTTATTAACCAAATCAAGATCCAAATTTTATGGAATATTTTATTATATTTGTTGGAGGGAAAAGGAATTTGACTTGAGTCAAATCCCCTTAGTTGTAAATAATAAATAAATAAATGATTTATTTATCATTTTAAGGATGTGATTAAGTCATAATAAATAAATAAATGATTTATTTATCATTTTAAGGATATGGTTGAGTAATAATCAAATAAATAATGATATATTTGATTATTTAAGGAAGGCTTAGTCATATTTAACAAAGAATATTATTTAAGTAATGTTTAAATAATTATTCTTAGAAAATAATAGGATAAATAATGATTTATCTAATTAATTTCCTTGTCTTGGGTTAAATATAACCAAGAATATTAATCAAACTATTGTTTAACTAATTATTCCTTGAGGAAAGTCAAACAAATATGGATTTGTTTAATATTTTCCCATGGGGTTTCCTGTTTAGACCATAAAAAATTTAATAAAGGTGGTTTAATAAGTTATTTTTCATAGTGAATGCGATTTTACTTTGGGGTAAAATTGGTCTTACTTGGTGTACTTGGGTCCATCTAATAACAATGGATTAGATGACCAAAAAATGGTGTAACATATTTCCCCCCAGCATGCGAGCGTTAGGAACTAATCGTATGACTGAAGTACGTTGTAAGAACTTAATCACTAGACGTCAAAGGGGAAGTCAAAGAGAGAGGAGTGTAAGGTAGACAAAAGTGCTGAAAGAACTAGATGCTGAGGAGGTGACTTGCAGGTGTGAAAAGTATTTTGATAAGTGAGTACCTGCTATAGGTGGCGGGGGAGGCATACCTATGCTCGCCTAGGCAAAAGTACAAACAATAAGGTTTCCGGAAAACCATGGGATGAAATAATAAATCATATGCTGGCATAAAAATGAGCCAGATGAATAACATAATAATGAATCCCACATACATATTGTGCCTGGGATAACAGCCAGGACATTGTACAATAATATTTGAGTACATGAGATATTAGAACAACCTAGATGCCCCTGTAAACAGGAAAGGGCTTTGAAAATCCGACTGATATATGAAATCAAGAAGGTGCTGCAAGCGAATGTAGTTGGTATCATCAAATCTATGGAGCTGCATCGAAAGCTGAAGTGAAGAAGCCATCCAGGTATGTGGGAGGCTACCTGTAGGGCCACCCCCTCATGAGGGTTGAGACATCTCACACACACCTGGGAATCACCGATATTAGTTGCTGCATCACTGAACCATCAAGTATACGGATCTCGATCATGCTGAAGGGAGCTGGAGCTGAGAACCAATCAATTCAAAGGGAAATAAGGAGTCCCTTTGCCTGATCTGGGGTACCGAACAAGAGTGGAAGCTGGAACCAAGGTACACCGCCCTCTAGACCTGTCTTCTAGAATGAAGGAGTTGATGTTGAAAGAAGGAGGTCCGCCATAGGTGAGGCAATAAGGGATCCTCAACTAAGGCACGAGAGACAATAATAGAGTGACTTACAGACTGACACCAATGATGATGATGAAATTGGGAGTACTGAGTAGCGAACAAATGACTTCCCTTGTTAGAGCATAAAGGGCATGAAAGACTTGGCAGCGACTGAAACATCATCATGAGGGATAGGGGATAGTGGGACTGAAGGCCATAATGTGTGACACGAGAGAGGGACCAAGCAATGAAGGGTGAAGGACTATAGCGGGATGCAAAGGAACTCGGGATAGACTCCATGAAAGCAATGGTGACTCATCTCGGATGCTCTAAACAAGGGTGACTCGATGGTGCTACCACATATGTAAAGGGTCCAATGGGGACCATAAAAGCATGAGTACAAGATGTTAACTCACGATGAAAGTCGACACGAGCGTGGACAAGTATGGAGGCAACATGGTGCCCCCAGCACAAGTGTTGCAAGTGAAGAAATTCGATTTTGAGGAAGGGTGAAGTGACGCTTCTTGGAAAAAATGTGTCTTGGTGAAGTATCAAATCACAAAAAGCTAATAGATACCCATTTGAGGGCTTGGTGATATATTTCCAATCGTATAGATGATTCGTCAAACTGAGCTACGGTTTGGTTACAGTAAGCTAAAGAAAAATCAGGGTTTTTCTTTTAATAAGGCATTTTCCTTCCAGATTCACTCATTTTCCAGTGGAGCTGTGGTGAATGTCATGAGGAGAGGAGGCCTTAAATCTTGCGGCAGTTGTAGCAGATAAACCGACTATTGGAATTTAACATTTTACGGTTGTAGGTAAGATGCCTAATCCTACTCTTTTATTTTAGTGGGTTGAAAGTTCATCTTAGGTACCTAGAGCTCATGAACAGGCCAGGTCACACATTCTTGGGTCTGCTCTACGACCTGGGTAGTAGGTACTGGGAAGAAAACTACTACCTGTCCCAGGGAATGACCTGGAAAGTGTGACTTGTCAGAGAAAGGGGGTTTCAGTGCTGTTATGGCATGAGATCCAGGATTTTATGGTTGATGGGCATGGGTGCCCCCAGGCATGTTATGGACATGCAAAAATGTATTTAGAAAAAGGGAAATCTAAACACACTTTAATTATGTGGTGCGCCACTTGTTTTCGGTATGGTTATGCAGTTTGAGAAAGGAAATAGATGATTACCGATCTCTTTTGGTACTGCATATATGAATCAAATATACCTTAAGTTTCTAGGTTGGCATACATGGTGTTACTATCCCAAAGATAGGATTTGGGAAAATTAACTGATGTTTTCCCAGAAAACCCATAGGTTGGTCAACCACAATGTCTATGAGACTGGGTTGCTGATGACATATGAAGGAATGATGAGGGGTATCATCCCTAGAGTGATCTTGAAGTGATATGTGACTCTAAAGGTTCTTCTAAATGTGGAAGAATAATGGGACTAGAGTCGACATGACTAGATTCACTAGGAGAGTGGTGGAGAACTGCTTCTCCCGGTCTCTCAAATATGGGTGCCCCCTTACCCAAACATTGGGTGTCAATGTAATGACCACAAGGTGCATGTGGTTGGAATGCATGAGTTTGATGTAAGGGGGAATAGATAAAGTCAGGAGTGGTGGCTACTTCCATAATGTGGTCATTGTATAGAAGATAGGGTGACTGATGGAAGAAAGACCACCTCATGCGGCGAAGTTACCTTACTCCTCATCATGAGAGGAGAGGTTTGCATGCGCATCGTCACAAGGGGTGACAAAAGAGTAAGCAGACAAAGGATCTACGAATGTTGAGACTAGGGAGGGTGATGAAGGGAGGTCAAGTGAAACATTGGGGGAGGTCTCATCGAGGACTTCCGACCAAGGCCTCATTATCTCGACATCATAAGGGGGAATGTCAATGGGAGCATCTGTGTCCTCTGGTGTTGCCGAAGCAAGATAAGAAAATAAGGGAGCGGTTGACTCGTTGCGCCCGATCTTGAATTTGCGTAAGGCTTCTAAAGAGGAATGATACTCTTCGAGGTGAGGAAAAAGGTGATTGTAGTGGTTCTAGAAATCACAAAAAGCACAAAGGTGATTTGTGCTCAATGTTTTGAGTTTCGGGATTGAATCAGGTATAGTGACATATACCTTTGGGATATCAGATTCCGGAAACGTCTCATTGACCATGGACTTGAGGTGAGGAAACTCCAGACAAGTATGGGTGGCATGGCCGACAACATCACACAAAGCACACTGGATGGTATGATTTGGAGGCCGAGAAGGGCTAAGGTTTGTCGGGGTATCCTTGTCCTTTGATGCCCCCTTGTGAGCTTTTCCTTTCTTACCCAAAGTGGTTGCAATGGGAGGTGGTTCCTGTTGTGGTGAATGAGGCACTGTTGCATTGGGAGAAGTCATAGGGACCGGTTGAACTAGGGTCAAAGCAAGATAAGGTTTAGGTTGACCAGGCGGGGTGGCGACTGGAGGATCGAGGTACCAAACGGGAATCCCAAGTGTTAGGTTAGGAAGAGAGAGGGTGGCCATAACAAGTACTGTGTACACTCTTGGTGGGGGAGCTAGGAACGGTATCTGACCAGAGGGGTAATGACTAGGCGGGATAGCTCCAAGATGGTTGAGGCCTGGAGGAACCATTCCAAGAGGGTAAAGGGGGTCATGAGTACCAACTAAAGGTGAAGGGCCAGGAGAAGAAGGTTCATAAGGCTTATCAGAAGACATCATGAGAATCTGGTAATAGGGAGAACTAGATGGAAGAGTTTGAGTGGCCACCTAACCTTTAGGTGGTTGGGTAGCCACAAATCCCTACTGAGGGAAAGGATCAGTAAGCACAACTAGTTGATTAGGTGCAGGACTAGGAGGAATCGAAGGGATGGCTTCCTGTCCTCTCAATGTTGCTTGAGACTCCCATAGTTGTCTCATCTGTGGCAGAAGAGGGCAGTCATGCATATAATGACCATAAACATCACAACAATAACAAGGCTTGTTCGTACGAAGAGGCCTATATTGCTTGGGCTGAGTGCCTTGTTGCTAGTTTGTAGTGTTAGGAGCATTACCTTGATTAGGCCCAGGATTGCCAGGGGCAACTTGATTTTTAGTGTCTTTCCTCTTCCTTTTTGAGGGAGGAGAATTAGTCGTGCCCTGTTGTGTGTACACCTACCCTAGAGGGGGCAGCGGTTGCTGTTGCGGGGGTTGAGAAGGAAAGGGACAAGGAGGTGCTAATGCTGGAGGAGTTGGAGCACCAGGCTGTGGATACAGATAATAAGGAGGTTGGTTAGCAGTGTGGTAAATAGGAGGTTGGGAAAAAAGAGGAGGCATGTCATATCCTAGATACGTGCTACCGGGAGGGGGAAAATTGAATGAGGTGCTAGCCCCTCCCTAAGGAAAACCATAGCTCATGGGAGGTTAAGCATACAGATTAAAGAGAGCTCTAATGATACCGTCGGCGGCGTGAGATGCCCCTGGTGCATTGACACCACCAAGTCTAGGAAGATCAGCTAGAACAGTATAAAAATAACCCGACTGAGCATAGATCAGGTCATATGTTAACGCAATTTGGAGAGCGACTTCTTTGGTTTGAGGAAAGTGCGATGCGACATATTTTCCGATAGGCAGCAAGAGAGTCCTAAGGAACCAGTCCATGTAGACATAGTCTTCGAAGGTGGGGGCTCAACATAGGCTCCTTCTTCTCCGTCATTCCTAAACATGGTTGGATAGGCGGGTTGCAGACTATTGACAGAAAGAGGTCAAGAGTTCAGTACTAGTGTCATAGCGAAGGGGAAGCTGGAAATAAGACAAAAAATCCCAAGAAAGAGTCATAAAGGTGGTATAAGAGGAAGGGGCCTGATCAACATACCACTTAGAAGCTTCACCTGTAAGCATTCTTTGGAATAACCGAAGATGGACAGAGTCATCGGTAATTGAGTTAGACGAACACCACATGTGGAAATATCGAATATCATTTGAAGGAGCTTCTCCAGCAAGGCCTTCAAACTCTAATATGTTTGAAGGGAGATTTTTTGACAAGAAATCCAACTAGCGTCATGGTGTATAGGGTCGTTTATGAACTAGTCGAAGTTGAGGAGGCTGACGCCTGCCATGAAAGGGAGCAAGGGTGCAGCTGGGGTTGTGTCCGTTGTGGTCCCACTAGTGGTATTCCCGGTAGGATGGCCGAGGTTACCACCAGTATTAGGTCCTGCACCAGACATAGTGAAGGTGTCAGGGGGTGAACCGAAGGCGGAATGAGAAGGAGAACCCAAAGGACCAGAAGAAGAGTCGGTGTGTGGACTCGGTGGAGGAATAACTCAAACCCTACGCGGAGGAGTGAGTTGTCCTACCGGAAACTGACGATGAAGGCCAAGAAGTCTCCTGGATAAATGCCTTGGTGGTGCAATGGTGTTGACACAAATATGACACAAAGGAAAAAGAGACCAACAAGGGCAGGGAGGTGCAGGATCAACTGATTACAATGTCGAAACAAGGGTAGAGAGGTGCAGGATCAACTGATTTCAATGTTTTAGAGTATTTGCCTGACGGTGTTAACCAAGCCCTTTTTCACTTAGGGTGTGTCTGTAAGAGTGTGCAAATTTTAATTTTTAAACCCATACATTTGTAGAGAAAGAGAAAAATTTTGTTGTATAGTTGTAAATAAACCTGCAACGACAGTATATAAGCCTGCAAAAAAAGAAAAAAAAAGCTAAAAATGCAATGATATACACCCAAGGAGGTGGGCCTCTCAAAAACTAGTCTATAATTGAGTCAAAAGACTAATCAAAACACACTAAAACAACCAATAGATCTAAGGTTAGAAGGGAGAGGGATCTAAAGGAAAAAATCTGCTGGAAAGTGGTGCAGAAACAACAACAGATTAGAGGAAAATTTCTATAAAAAGAGGTGGAGAAATGCTATCTCCAGGAGAGAATCAAAGTGCACCCTAAAGGAAAACCAAAACAAAGCTAAATGAGGATATTTGGATGGATAACATGCCGATTTGAAGCAGATCTGAAGATGAGGTATTAGATTTGAAAAAATGGCTGAAGACTCTAAAATTTTAGACGACCTGCAACAACAAAAAATCTTCCACAAAAAGTGGATGGTATTGAAGCCCTAAGGGGCTAGTTTCCCACTTATTCCAGCGAAGAAAAACAAGTACAAGTCCAAAACAGGAAGAGACGGAGGTCAGACAACCCTGAACAGAGGCTCAGACAAACCCAGAAAACTTTCAGAAAAATCCTTGGAAAAAGTCCAGGTCACAGTTTCTGACCTATTTTCAGCAAAGGTTTCACTTTTTGGGCTGTAGAGTGCACCGTGGAGGTCCAAGTCACAGGTTTTGGGCTAAAAAGTGTGACCTGCACTTCCAACACTCTCGGTGGCAGATTTCATAAAAATTTGTTGTCTCAGCTGCGACTGATGTCTGTCACCTGCGCAATAGGTCCAAAAACACACAGAAGTTAGAATTTTTATAGTTTTAGGGTTTTACAGGTGAAAAACAACATCAAGAAGAGAAAAAACAAGGGGCTAAAGAGAAATCCTAGGGTTTAAAGTAGCTGGATATGCAAGGATCAGAAAAATGACAGCGGTCGTAATCGTAAACCCGTGTGGAGTTGCCAGTTGTTAGTATGAATATTAATTCCAAGCGTACGAAAAAATACCACTTTAGCTGCGCATAAAAAAAACCCTAAAAACAGAAATGACTGCTAATATCTTCAGATCTGTAGTTAGGTAATCAAGATAAATGCTGCAAAAATCTAGATCTACGCATTAGATGACATTAAACAATAGAAGAAATAAGATTTACTCCATGCATTCAATAGACAAGACAAGAATAGATCAAATGAATTTTGTATTAATGGAACCTGGGAGGAAAACACAAGAGAGTGTTCCCAGTTCTCCTCAATGGGATGGGTTCTTGTAAGTCCTCAACACTTCAAATTTAGAATTTCTCTCTCTTGATGGTGTAAAAAGCCCAGACAAAAATGGAAAAGTATGGCTATGATGGTGGATCAATAGCTATACCAAGTGTTGAGATCCAAAGTGATATTTAGGCAACAAAAGGTGACAAATGAATCGTAAAACCCTTCCATTTATAACAAAATATTGAGTTAGTCTAGATATTGGTGCATAATTAAAATATTGTTAACCAAATCAAGATCCAACTTTTATGGAATATTTAATTATATTTGTTGGAGGGAAAAGGAATTTGACTTCACTCAAATCCCCTTATTTGTAAATAATAAATAAATAAATGATTTATTTATCATTTTAAGGATGTGATTAAGTCATAATAAATAAATAAATGATTTATTTATCATTTTAAGGATATGGTTGAGTAATAATCAAATAAATAATGATTTATTTGATTATTTAAGGGAGGTTTAGTCATATTTAATAAATACTATTATTTAAGTAATGCTTAAATAGTTATTCTTAGAAAATAATAGGATAAATAATGATTTATCTAATTAATTTCCTTGTTTTGGGTTAAATATAACCAGGAATATGAATTAAACTATTGTTTAACTAATTATTCCTTGAGGAAAGTCAAACAAATATGGATTTGTTTAATGTTTTCCCATGGGGTTTCCTATTTAGACCATAAACAACTTAATAAAGGTGATTTACTAAGTTATTTTTCATAGTGAATGTGATTTTACTTGGGGTAAAATTGGTCTTACTTGGTGTACTTGGGTCCATCTAATAACAATGGATTAGATGACCAAAAAATGGTGTAACAAAAGGTTATGTTGATCTATTTTTGAATATTATACGAAAGAGGAATCAACATGGAAAATAAATGGATGTTATCATTTTGGAGAGTAGATGCTTCTATTTGAGTAGTTGCCTGAATAATAGCATTGGGGTGGGAGCTTTTATAGGTTGGTGTTTGAAAAATCAAGGAGTGTATGCTTCTTATAATTTTATCACATTTCTGCATATGAGTGTGTGCTTCTAGCTAGTGGATGCTAGTAAAATAATTCACGGGGGTAGTATCTCCTTTCAATGGTTGTTGATAAGCAAGGGGAAATAGCTCCTTTCTGTGGTAGTTTATAAAAAAGGGGTAGTATCTTGTTGCATTGGTAGCTAATAAATTGGAGATTGGTAGGTTCCTTTAGGTGGCAGCCTCAGAAACTTGCATGTAGAAGCTTGTTTATATCTTGTCTATGCAAAAGGAATAAATAAGAAGATTGATGTATTTATATTTTCATATGTGTGTGTTAATTTGAAAATATATTTATAATTTGGTTACACTATTGATTCACCCACCATCCCAGTAGTTTTATGGTTTCTAACACTTAAATTTATCTCACCTTGAAATTATATATATATATATATATATATATATATATATATATATATATATATATATATATAATAAATAAAAAATATAAAATAAAATAAATATATATAAATTTATTTTGTTATAAAATATTATAATTATCATTTTTGTATATATAATATTATTATACATTGTCCATGGGGTCTTTGATATATGGTGATGAGATGCTCTATTAAGAAACTCCTTGATGTGAAGTCACTACTATCACGGTGATATATTGGACATGTTGAAAATCCAGTCCTCCCAAGCTTTCAAAGAAAATTTATTATTATACATTAATATATTTTAATTTTCAATTCTATTGATTTTAGGGTTTTTTTTTGTTTAAATTAAAATTTGCACATCTAGAGAGGATAAAAATAAATTCTTAGACATATATAATTGATATTAAAATAATATAAAAAATATTTATTTTTGAAGAAACCATCCATATGGGTGAGAATGAGATTGAGAATCATAAGATGCATTGTTCCCACAGTTCTCAAGAAACCATTGCCACAAGTAAAAAATAAAATTCACATTTCACATTGTATAAAGTGGTGAGAACACACCTGTTATGAAAATAGAGGTTTTTTTTTTAATTACAATTTAGAAATCACACCTAACACTAAAAATTATCAATTTATTCCACTTTTGTTATGTAAATAAGATAGGACATGTGAGACTAATATTGCCATAACAAAATTCTCTTATTTACTAACAACAACAACAAAAAACCATGTCACTAAATACTTAAAAGTACACATATTTTTAAAGTAAAAAACTGATAAAAATTTGAATTCAAATTCAAAATCAATCTTCATCTGAGTTAATAAAGTTTCTTACTCTTTTTTTGTGCTTTATGTTCAACCATATAATATTTGTGTTCAACATTGAAAATGAAATTCAATTTTTATTACTTCTACTTTTTTAAAAGCATGCACATGTTGTGGAATATGCAAATGTTCATACCTTTAACTTTTATGAATTTTTACAGATGAAAACAAAGTAGATTGTAAAGTTATTCCATGAAAAAAGTAAAATATTAGCCAGTTTGCAATTACTTAGATAATATTTTATGTTTTTTGATATATATATATATATATATATATATATATATATATATATATATATATATATATATATATATATATCAGTTATGTGCTCACAATGAAATATAGTTATAATCAGGGTTTAAATTTTTTAAACTTCATATTTGACAAGATATCAAACTTCAAATTTGAAAATAGTCGAACATTTGTAAACACACACACACACATACACATATATCAAAATAGAAAACAAGTTGATACACTATTTCAAATGTTTATAGATGGCATGAATATATATTCTAAAAAGACTCAGGCCGAACCCTTTAAAAGAAAATAAAAATCATCTCTCTTACAAATTTACCAATGAACAATCTATATATTTTGCATCAAATTTCATGTGTGCGACAGAAAGTTTGTGTTCTTTGCTTCACATAATAATTCGCCTGGCACTTCCCTACTTCCCTTTTTAGATACCTTTCTTATATTGTATTCCATATTTTGATGAGAGTGAAAAACATGAATACATATGCATACAAAGAAATATAAATTTATTTTTTCAATAAAGATATTATTATTATTTGAAAAAAAATCCAACTTAAACTTATATCCTTTTCAAATTTAATAAATATAAAAAATATTAAAACAAATAAAAACATATATTTCTCTATATGTATATGTATTCATTTTTTCACTCTCATCAAAAGAGGGAATAAAATATAAGAAAGGTATCTAAAAAGGGAAGAAAGGAAGTGCGGTGGGAATGCTTATGTTAAGCAAGGAACACAAAATTTCTTTGACACACATGAAATTTGATGCAGAATATATAGATTCTTCATTGGGAAATTTTTAAGAGAAATGATATTTATTTTACACAAGCATTTTACAATACACATGAAATTTGATGTAGAATATATAGATATTGCTAAATTTGTAAGAGAAATGATGTTTATCTTCTTTTAAAGGGTTCAGTCTAAAACATTTTAGAATATATATTCATGCCATCTATAAATATTTTAAATAGTGTATCGACTTCTTTTATATTTTGGTTATCTGCTATGTATCATAGGTATTATTGCAATATACTAATACTAAAAGTTATTAATCCATTCCACTTTTGTTATGTAGTAATTTCTATTAAGATATGGCATGTCACACTAATATGATCATAAAAAAATTTATCTTATTTACTAATCTAAAATACAAAATCATGTTAAGTAAAAATTAAATGTCTATATGTAAATTTGAATTCACATTAAACATCAATATTCATGTGCATTAATAAATATTCTTCTTATTCTTATTTTCAGGGTGTTTTTTCTTAAGTGTATAATGTTTGTGATCAACATTGAAAATAAATAATATTTGTGATCAACATTGAAAATAAAATTTACCTTTTCGCTTAAGGTTATAATATTTGTGATAAAAAATTCACCTTTTCTTGATTGCTTCTAAGTTTTTCAAATTCATCTATATGTTGTGGAATATGCAAATGTTCACCCCTTCAAATTTTATGAATTCATATAGAGGAAGACAAAGAATTACATTGTGAATTTATTTAATGGGAAAATTAAAATTTTACCTAGCTTGTAATTACTTAGGTAAGATGTTAGGTCGTTTTCAATATATATCGAATACCTCCCTTCCCTCACAATAGTGCGATATCTAATTTTTTCCAATTTTGTAACCAATGGAATATATATATCCCAGGTAGATATTTTAAAGTAATATCCTCACAAAAAAATATAGTTATATTCAAGGTTTTTATTTGTTAAACTTCATATTTGAAAATATCACAAACTTAAAATTTTAAAAGAAAACTATATATCTATAAAAACAAAGACAACTTATATATAGTTCAATAGTAAATATGTTGCACAATAGACAACCAAAATAGAAAACAAGGTGATACACTACTTTTTCAAATGTTTATAGATGGCATGAATATATATATTGCAAAGTGACTTAGACAGTAACAGTCTCGAGTTAAAAATTCATGTAATAAATTTAATAAAGGAAAAATAATGACCATGATCACGGGACACATATTCCAAGATGAATATTGAGAAAAACATCCTAGTGTAGATGTTCATATGGTTTATTATGGATATAGGAATTGGCTAAGGCTTTGGAACGGCATAGTGAAATTTATTGGCTTTTATATATGAAAGTAATGGAAATTAGGAGAAAAGGAAGGTTAAAGGTCACAGGTTGCATGTGAGGAAGAAAATGAAAGAACATAATTAAATTTTAAGAAATTAGAGGCCCCATCAATAAAAAGGCTTCTGAGGATCAGTACACAAACTTTTATTAGTATAGTCTTCGAGCTCTCATTCTATTCTATCTTCTCTCTCATAATCTTCGATACTTTAAGTTTTTTTGGAGCACTCTTAGAGGAGTGTGAAATACTTGGGATTTAGAGCAAGAAGGCAAAGGAAGAGTAGGAAATCGTAAGAGGACACCGGGATCAACATCTACAATGGGTTTTTCTTGCAGATACCGACTTTCATGCATGAATTCCTTACTATTTTTGGCATGCATGGCATATGAATGTGGTTATTTAGTTATGATATGTCATTGGCATGGAGGATTTCCTGTATTGATAGTGGTTTTTCTTATCTTTGTCATTTCCTAGATATCCATGGTGTCGTGGGAGTCTTTCCCATTTTTTCCTGGTTGGTTCACATGTTCCTTTTGTTGTGGGTTAAGTTATTAGTTCCTAGAGCCTTTGATGGATAAATTCTCTTGAGCCCTGTAACAACTTGGGTTGAGTTACTACTATTGGAGCATTGGTTGGACAAATTCTCTGGAGCCCTTAATGAGTTAAGTTACTAGTCTTGGAGCCTTGGTTGGACAAACACTCTAGAGCTCGACAATAGTAGTGGGCTGAGTTACTAGACTTAGAGCCTTGGTTGGAAAAAATGTTGTGGAGCCCTAGATAGCTTGGGTAGAGACCAATCTAGTGATGGTTAGTGATGTTTGACTATGAGGTGGAATCACTGGTTTAGGGTTGTTGAGGTTTTTCCTTTGTAATCCCTGGTTTGGTTTTGATGGATTTGTTCTATGTGATCCCACACTCATGCTTGGAATATGGCACAGGGGTGATTGGCTGAAGAGATATTTGGTTCAACCAATCTATAGTCAGGTGGAATGTGGAAGTCCCAAACCTCGTTGGCCTTTTCACTCATGATTAATAGATTCTTCTATTTCGTATTATATGGGTGAATATACTTTTTTATATGTGATTTATATGGGTATTATATGATTGATATTTTTTTTGGTTATATGCTGGTTATGACTGAGTTTTATGACAATAATAATGTATGGATATCATCATGTTTTGGTTAATGAATGAATTTATAATCAATGCATGGATCAATAGATGTAATGCAATTGTTGTGATGAAGTATCAATGCTTCTTAGTAATTATTAGATAAGTTTGAGACCCCTATGCTTAGTATGTTGTTTAAACCTGTAAATTGCATATGTGTGACATGTTTGATGAAACCCCTATCATGGCTAGTACAGGTGTATTCAAGTACTTGTTAAATTATTTTAATTCGTATCATTTTTTTGATGTTGTTTTTCATTTCAGGAAGTTTCATGGAGTTTTGGGCAGTGGCCTGAGTCCTGGCCCTGAAAAGGTGGCACATTATTCGGAGTCACTTAAAGAGAACTAGATAGAAAATTCCATAGTCTCATGCTTTCCTTACTATGGGAGAAACTGGAGGGTCCCAGTTGCATGCATTTCCATGTGATGGGAGTGAATAAGTCTTTAATGCAAAAAATTGTCAGTTTGTCTCAGGGGCTGGTCACCTATATGGGTTGTATGGCTCCTAAGGTTTATGTTGCATGTGTAGAAGATCAGGTTGGTTGTATTTCATCAATTCTACTTCCTTAATTGTACTTAAGGAGTTTAATCATATCATAGTAACTATTCATAACATGTTAACCCCAATTGGATGGTTACTTAGGTAGATGTGGGAGGAGGGTGTTACATAGACTAATCCTTTTAAACAAAAATAAAAAGCATCGTTCTCTTACATATTTAATAGTGAAATTATATATATATATATATATATATATATATATATATAATATACGAAGCCACACGGGTTCTCCTACACATACCCTCTTCCACACATCCTTTATTATACATACCTCCCCTACTCCATGCACCTCTTGTTCCTCACTACTACCTCTTATGCACTTGTCACGTTTTCACATGTTCTCCTAGTTCACACTATTCATTTCCTACACACCACTTGTCTAGAGAATTAAAATCATAAATATACAATTTCATGATTGTGTGATCTTCCACACATAATATCATTCTCTACATAGGTTAAAGATTGAAAATATATGTGCTAATTATTCAAGGATGCCTTGAAATGCAGATCACCATAAATGTGAACAAAGATTTTTCCCTTCACGTATCATTCTCGGGGGTTTCTAATTCTAAGAATAGATTTTCTTAAAGGTGTTTTAATTTGAGGTTTGGGTTCTCTTGCGCCTCTCTGTAAGCGCTGCCATCACTTCTGGCTCCTTCACATCGCTAGTCTCATAGCCATCGCTGCCTGACTTAAGTATGATGGATTCCAAAGGAGGGGGCCGTGCAACCCCCCCCCACCCCAAAACTCTAGGGATCTTCACGGATCTAACATCCCCAGAACTTCGCTCAACTCCGATCCACCCTCTCACATGACGCCAGTAGCAGATCCAGTAGCCACTCAATCTCTACATCATTCCAGTGATGGGATCGGGACTAAGGACATGTAGCTATTGAAATCTTTGACCTGCATACCAATTCAACTGAAAATACCAGAGATCCACTTCCTTGTGGAACGCATCAATGGCCGCATCCAATATATGCATGATCATGCATTGATCGACAATTTTATTGGGTTATGGACAACTGAGAAGGCCCTCCATGGCTAGATCAAAGCAAAATGGAAGCCAAAAGGGCAGGTAGATCTACAGTTGGGCCCCAAGGGCTTCTTCAACATCATTTTCACCTGCATCGAAGACAAGAACTGAGTCATGGATGGAGGCCCTTGCTTCTTCAATGCAGCAGAGCTCTACCTAAGGGATTGGGTGGAACGTTTCAACCCAGATAAGGAGGAATTCAATCGGGCACCAGTCTGTATCCGACTATACTCCTTGTTGCAGGAGTATTGGGAAGAGATCACCCTCAAGGAGATCGGAACTGCCTTGGAACATTCATCAAAATTGCTGAAGAAAGAAAACACAACTGATATACTGCATACGCTCAAATATGTGTCTATATGCATCTTGCAAAAGCGCTCCCTGACTCGGTAAGTCTCTGGCATGAATACTTTGAGTGGATACAATCCATCGATTATGAACACATTCCTTTTTGTTGCAAAAAATGTCATATGCATGGCCATTTGTTCAGGGACTACCCTCAAAATCACCCCCCAGCCCCTTTAGGCCCTCCCAATGCCTCAAATCCAGATGGGTTTACCCGAGTATCTCTTAGAAAAAGAAACTATAAAAATAATCTAGCACCTCCTGACCCTCCCTAGCCCCCCCTTCCTCGCAAAACCCCTCTTCCAGTAATAGCTTTCAAATCTTAGCCGATCTTGATTTGGATCAAGTTCATGAGGAGCCCCGCCTTGACCCTACTATCTCCTTGATTCCCTCCTTCGGCTCCATGCTCCCCCCTAAATGGCTTGGACACTGCGATGGTGAAAGCCGCAATGCCCAATGAAACCCTGAAAGCCTCAACAAGTTCTCCTGTTGAACCTGCTCAAAGCATCATGCCAAAGCCGAACGTTGAGATGGATCTTGACTTCCAATCCCCTCCATCTCAACTCAGGAATCCCATAGAAAGCCCCAAATCAGAATTAGTGTCTTACATGATTGAAGAACTAGAATCCATTGAATTTTGGGATCTATATCTAACTAGGTTGGAAAATTCCTGTGATTCAAAAGCTTTTCATACCATTCCGCCCAAACAGATTGAAAACTTGGAGGAAGCACTTCTGAAGGCGCGGCTGCTAAAGGGAATTGTCCATATTGGAATTCAAGGGGAGATTATACCCAGGGAAACAATCAACATCATCAGAAAGTCAAGGAAGCGTGGAATACCAATGGATTTACAAAGGTTAATCACGTTGGGGGATCAACTAGTGGAATCTGGTAGATACCCCAAGTTGACAAAATTCTTCAATGCTCTGAAACCTCTGAGTTTATGATGAAACTCACATCCTGGAATATTCGAGGGATCAATAGTCCCTCAAAGTGTCGAATGATAAAAAATAGTCTCAACCGCAACAAACCTACCATCTTCTTCATGCAGGAAACCAAATGTACCAGCTCCACTTTTCATTCAATTCTATCCCGTCTTTGGCCGGGTTGTGATACCATAGTCGTTGATTCAGATGCAACCTCAGGGGGCATTTCCACTACTTGGAATCCTACCCTCCTTACCCTCTCTCACTTTCATGCCTCCCATCATTTCATTCAAGCCTCCTTTCACCTCATTGGCACTAACCTCAAAGGAATCCTCACCGATGTATTTCCCTCAATCCACTGCCAGCAAAATTCGAATCCTGGACGATCTCTCAGCCATGTATGCTTAGAACCCCCAACCCCATTAGATCCTTGGCGGATATTTTAACATGATTAATAGTTTGCGAGAAAAGCATGGAGGACGCCCAATTATCGAAGCTGATTCTGTGAACTTCAAGAACTTTATCAACCAAAACCATCTCATTGACATTCCAACTACTAATGGCCTTCATACTTGGAATAATTGAAGAATTGGGACCAACTTCATTGCTTCTCGCCTAGATCGCTTTCTTGTCTCAGATCCCATCATTCAAGCAAGAGGAGACATCTTCTCCTCCATTCTTCCAGTGGCAGGATCAGACCATTGGCCCATCTAATTACAGTGGGAGAGACTGAATATGGGAAGGCACAAACCCTTTCGCTTTAAGAAATTTTGGCTCCCTCATCCGGGATTCCATGAAATGGTGATGCACTGGTGGCACACTATCCCCCCTCACAATGGATCCATCATGTACAATATTCAACAGAAGCTAAAAATCATCAAAACTAGACTAAAGCACTGGAATCAAAGCACCTTTGGCAATATCTTCCAAGGACATTGAGACCTGGTGGTTCAAATGGAAAAAATCCAATAAGATCTCATAAAATCTGGGCGAACTGAGGCACTGGACACACAAGAGAAGGATCTCAAATCATAGATTGAGGAAAAGGAACTTCACAAAGAGATTATCTAGAAACAAAAATCTAGAATCCGATGGCTTAAAGAAGGAGAGAAGAATACATCCTTCTTCCATCAATCTACCATACAAAGAAGAATGGCCAACCAAATCTCCATCCTCCGTAGTGCCCAAGGAGTAAATTTGGAAAATCATGAAGAAATAGAACAGGAGCTTTTGAATCACTTCAAGGATACGCTTACAAAGCCACCCTTGGATCGCTAGGAAGCCATTGAGCGCATCACTAGACACATCCCTACCTTGATTATGGAAGATCACAACCAGATGCTGCTCAGACCTATCCAACTTTAGGAGGTGTATTAGGCCATGGCACATCATAAAGCAGGCAAAGCTCCTGGCCCAGATGGGTTCACGACTAACTTCTTTCACGTCTTTTGGCAGGATCTATGGAAGGATATCTGGCCGATGGTTGAAGAATCTTTATCTATGCACTGGATGCTTCCTACTCTAAATGCCATCTTCATTACCTTCATTTGCAAAGAGGATAAAGCCTCCTCCCCTAGCAAATTTTGCCCCATTTCCCTCTGCAACGTCCTCTATAAACTGGTATCCAAAGTCATTGCAAATCACCTCAAGACCCTTTTTCCTATCCTCATCTCCCTTGAACAAACCAGTTATGTAGAAGGTAGACATATTCTTAATGACATAATTCTCGCGCACAAGGTGGCACATTATCTACGAACATATAAGATTCCAGGAATGTTTCTTAAGATAGACCTCTTAAAGGCCTTCGATAAGCTCAGCTGGAGCTATATCCAGCAAATGCTTACGAACTATGGTTTCAGTCAAACTTGGATCAAATGGATTCTTACCCTCATCTCCTCCCCCCTATACTCCATTATCCTTAATGGCACTCCCTCTCCCCCTTTCTATCCCTCTTGAGGTATACGGTAAGGGGACCCTCTCTCCCCTTTTCTCTTTGTGCTCATGGCCGAAGGCTTAGGCAGGCTTCTCAAAGCCCACATTCAAGATCACTCTCTTCGAGGAATTAGTCTCCACCAGCGCCCTCCCATCTCACACCAATAGTTCATTGATGACAACATGCTCTTTTGCTACCCCTCCGTCCAGGAAGCCTCCACCCTCAAATCCATCTTAGACTGCTTCTCCCTGGTAGCTGGCCCCTCAATCAACAACTCTAAATCCCAGATATTCTTCTTCAACACTCCACTGATCACCCAATGCAATATTACTCGAATACTGGGCTTTCCTATCACCGTTTTTCCCTCCAAATATATTGGTGCACCTCTCGATGATTCCGTCCTCAAGAACTCATCTTGGAAATAATTTCTAGAAAAATTGGAATCTCAGCTCTTTGTTTGGACTCATTGAGCCCTGAATCTCGCTAGTCAACTTATCCTTGTCAAATTTGTCCTTCAATATATGCTCCTGTATCTCTTCTCCATGCTGGCTGCTCCAAAATGGGTCCTCAATGCAATCCGGAACCTTCAATGTAACTTTCTCTGGGGAGGAACCAAAGCGAGAAGGAAATGGGCCCTTGTGAATTGGCAAGAAGTATGTTTCCCTAAGAAGGTAGGTCGACTGGGGCTTCACTACACTCACCTTAGTAACAAAGTCATGGGAGAAAAAAATTGGTGGCAATGGGTCTCTAATCCTAATATCCCATGGTCGTAGATGTGGGCAGCCAAATATGCCCGCAAATGTTCGCTGGGTAATCTCATTCGATTTGACAATGATCTTGCAGGATCCCTCATCTGGAGGGTGGCTAGTCAGCATCGAGCTCTAATTCGTGACCACAGATTTTGGGAATTCAAGTCAAGTCGCTTAGCAAACCTCTGGCATGATTCTTGGCAGAAAATGCCGAGGTTGGCTGCTATTTTTCCCAACTCAAATTGTCAAGGCATCCTGGAGCAATTGCCACATCCATGCGTCAACACTTTCTGGAATAATTCAGCCAACCCCATAGGCTAGTTTCGTCAGTGGCTCTTGTATGACCATCTTCATTCTCACATTGGACTCAACCTCACCAATGAAATCGTAGAAGAAATAAACAAGAGACAGGTCCAGATATCTGAAGAGCTAGACAATATTTATTGGGGCTACACCACCACTGGAACCTTCTCCACCAAGGAAGCCTACAACCTGATTCTCCCACCCCACCAGCCTGATGGCATCTGGGAAAAGGTCTGGCACTTGAAAAATTGGCCCAAAATCTCCACCTTTCTTTGTCTCCTCAGCAAGCGCTACCTACTCACTTGGGACAACCTCTGCAGGAAAGGCTTCATCTGCCCATCCCAATGTCCAAACTATGGAACCAAGGACGAAACTACTCAGCACCTCTTCAATAAGTGCGAAGTAGCCATGCCACTATGGGAAAAAGTGGTTCTTCTCTGTAGAATATCGAACATAATTCCTGGGAACATCATCAACAAAATTCCAATCTGGCCTTCTACTCCCTTTCATTGCACCATTCTCAATGCTCTCTGGACAATTCTACCAGGGTATATTTTCTGGACTATATGGAAGGAGCGCAACCACAGAATCTTCAAATATCAATGCACCTCCACTGAGACTCTATGGAATATGGTATGTGGAAACCTTCAGGAGACTCTTGCTCTACATCAATGGCAGGATGCGGACCTCCCCACTCTCCAGGGGGAACAAATCATCTGGGCCAGTTGGAACTTACGCCTGCACTCCTCTCCCATCCCTGAGCCCCCCTCAAACCAAATGCCTCCCTCTCATGGTCTTTGGTCCCCTCAGCCTTCAGGCCTCTATAAGCTTAACTTCGATGGTGCCTCTAAGGGGAACCTGGGGCAGGCTAGATATGGAGGTATTTTCAAAACTTCCCTAGGCCATGTGCATCTAGTCTTTTTTGGATCCCTTGGATGGGATACTAACAACTTGACAGAGCTGGAAGGCATGATTCAAGGGCTCATCCTCGCGAGGGATCATCACCTTTTTCCCCTAATCATTGAATGAGATTCTTAGATTCTCATCGAAATGGAAAATTAACTCCAGGCAGGTTCCTCATCCACCAATCTCATCAAGAGCTCATGCCTGGCTACCAGGATCAGCATGCTCAAGCAACAGATTCGTATTGACATAGCTATAAATTTCCACCATGCTAGATGCTCCGCCAACAAAGTAGCAGATCTCCTAGAAAACAAAGGGGTCAACCACTCCTCTCCCATTTTTGTTGGCCCTCTTTCCTCTGCAAATGATGAAGCTCTTATTTAGGGTTTCACACAATTGGTGCACAATGACAACCATCCCTAGGATGCGGGTGGTACCTAGCCTTGCAAGACTACACAGGGTAGCTATGTGGATCACCACACGGTGTGCCCATGTGCCCCAGCCCTTGGATGCACAATACCTTCAATTATCGCGTGGGATAGACTTTAAAGTCCCATGTGCCACCTTATTTTCAACGTACTCAATGAGTTTGGTATTAACTCCTCCCGGCACCATGTTGTTCACTTCTCCCACTCCTTCTCTGGATCTTCAGCCCACTCTGATCGCTCTCCCTTTGTTCTTCTTTCTTCGGACCTCCCCTTCTCAGGCAAGAAGCTTCTGGGCTCAGGCCTCTGTAGCGACTACTCCGTAGTATCGCGCACTGTCCAAGCCTGTCGTGATTCCACGACGACACCAGCAATGGTGGTGACGAGATGGGGGTAGGGGCCCCCCTTCGTGTCCCCCTCTTCCCCATGCCATCCCCTAGACTTAAATATTCTGGTCTCTTTGGAAATGGCAAACTTTCTTCCCTGTGCCTTCATGCCTGCAGAGCCATCCAACTCCCTCGTGCCTCCCACGCAGCTCCTGGACCCCTCTGCTCCCCCCTCCACCTCCTGCGGTAAGAAGAGAGCCCGCAAGTCCATCATCCCTGCAGAGCCTACCTTCATCCCCCATAAATTCAAAGCCCTCCCTGTGCAGCTAGCCTCCAGCTCAAATTCCAATGACAACGACTCCGAGCGGGCCGAAGAGAAGCATCTACCAGGTCTACGTCTCTTGAGCTCCTCCAAGAGGAATTAAGACCTCATTTCGACTGACGCCATGGATATTACAACATCTATTAAGGATAATGCCACTTATGACACTTCGATGGAGTGCCACAGGCTTCCTACATCCCCACGCGAGTAGCTTGAAGACTCTAACCTTGGGCTTGATTCATTGGACTATAGCTACATCTGCCGCATCCTCGAAGAGGATCCTCCCTCCAGCAACAAGCATGAAGTTTCTCCTTAGCACTCTCTCTTCAGGTTCCTTAGTTTGTTGGTTCTGGTTGTTTCCTATGCTAGCTCTTTTGGTCTCTTTTTGCACTATTTTAAAGGCTGGTTTCCCGCTATGGGAAACTCGTTCTATCTGGATAATTAAGGCTAGTTTCCCCTCTAGGGGCAGTCTAGTTTTTGACAGCAATATTTTGTCTATTCCCTCTGTCATGGATCTTTCCATTTCTGAGGATGAGCAATGTAACATCTGGTTGATTAATTAATAGAATTAGTATTACTTTGAAAAAAAAAATGTTTTTTAATGTAAATGGAAATAGACATCGTCCTTCATGATCTAGATCATAGGATTGAGACAAATGTATGGCTCATGCTTTACAAAATTATCTATTGTGATTTTAATTTTCCCTACTTCACTTTTTAAAAAAATTTATTTGTTTTTATTCCTTCATTTTATGAGAGTTGAAATATTGAATGCATATACATATACAAAAACATTATTTAAAATAAATGCATATACACTTATTTTATTTATATATTAATTTTAAATTTGATTGATTTTATTGTTTTTTTTTCTTGAACATCTACAAAGTTGCAAATCTATAGAGGATAAAAATCAATTTTTTCATATATATAATTGATACTAAAATGATATTGAGACTCATAAGATGCATTTTTCCCACAGTTCTGAGGTAAACATTGACACAAATAAAACTTAAAAAACACAATTCATATTGTATATGGGTGGCGAAAATATACTTGTTATGAAAATAGAGAATTTTTTAATTACAATTTAAAAATCACACCCAATACTAAAACTTATCAGTCCATTTCGTTCTTGTTATGTACTAATTTATGTTAAGATAAGACATGTGACACTCTTAACCCACTCTTCCACATATGCTTTATTCTGCATGCATCGCTAACTCCACAAAACTATTATTCCACGCAACTATTTCTTCTAGGAGACAATTGTATTGCTTCTGCTTTATAGAGTGCTATGAAGGCGAAGCTCAAGTCACTATATTTTTATTATTTTATTCATTAAGTGCTTTGAATAATAAATTATGAGTGGGATATAAATGACGAGAATGTTTTGAAAAATATGGTTTTATGAAATTTGATTATATCTACCTTTGTAAAGCTATGTAAGGTGTCACTATTTGAAAACAACTCCCCTAGCTGCCACTGTGTCCATGTTTCAGCCATTGGATCAAATTTTAGATGATTGAAATGTTTTAGGCCATTAGATCAAGTAAATATTTTTATATATGTTTTTTATAATGTTAGTTTTTTTCATTTTAATAAGTTAGATTGAATTTAGGTTTTGGTGCCTTTTAAGTTAAAATGTTGTTATTAAAAATTTGTTAGATTTTAACCTCAATTTTTTTAATAAAATTTACATTAATAACTTAATAAAACTAGATTTAACATAAATTAGTTTAATGAATAAAAAAAATTGTAAAATACATAAACATTAAATTTTTGGGTACATAAGCATAAAATTTTTATTTATAATAAAATTTATATCATAAAATTAAACTCCACAAAACCAATTAATTTATATTACATGGATAAAAAAAATAGCAAAAAAGGAAAACAACTATTTATATCTTTAAATATTACATTTTTGTGCTACTATGCTCTCCAACAAAGTATGATAGAAAGGTTGTAATGTCATGTTTAACATTTGACTATGTCAAATTACACAAAATTAAAAATAAACGTAAATTTAATAAAAAGACTGACATAATGTAATGAACATTTTAACGAGGTCACAATATAATAAAAAATAAAAATAATAAAATAAAATAATGGTAAACTATAAATACAGCCCTTGGTATTCATGTGGAATGTAGTTTCTTTATAGGGGGAAACTAAGATGGCCTAAATGAATCTTAACTCTCGATCTAAACTATTTATTTAATAAAATTATTTTTAATGTTTATGACCATTATTATTTAAAATTTTACTTAAAAAATGTATCTAATTTTTCATACATCCAAATATACATATTTTTTCTTGTTATGCATTATTTTTGTTACAACTATTTTAGTATTCCAAAATTACATGGGTTTTTTTGTTATATATTATTTATGTTACAACTGTTTTATAATTCATGACTATTTTTTCTTAATATATAAAAAATTAAATTGATAATGAATTTTTTTTAAATATGTGATCTTTTTTAAAGTTCCAAATTATTTCGAGGACATGATGTATCTTATGCAATAATGATGAATGTTCATAATTCTCATTCCTTAAATAACACTAAATTTACCTTTAAAGAGGTCAGCAACACTTTTTTGTATCAAAGTCAATAATACAGAAGAAAGGAGACATGGTGAAGAGAACCTTCCAACCTTACAACAAGCCCTAAAAAGGCATAACGTTGAATGTATAAAATCCATTTTCCCTGATACACATGAGAAGTGCAATGAAAAATCTTGGAATTTAGAAAATGTCATGAAGCTTATCTCATGTTCCGTTCATTTAGATTTGAATTATATGGAAAAATCAAAGAAAGACAATGGATACTTATCAAGAATGTATGATTCTTTAGAAGGAAATGACGTTCACAAGGCTATGGAGGACCAAATAGCATAATTAAAAATAGAAGAGGAATCTTCAGAAAATGGGTTACTCAAGGATTTTGGAATCTAGATGAGCTACATTATCTGACTGATTCAAGCAAAAGCTCAAAAATATACAGACAATAGTGATATACAGACAATTTATTCATAAACAAGATAAATCTAGAATTATAACCTGAGATAGAGTTATAGGAAGAGAAACATTCCAATTGTAAGGCGGAGCAAAGTTACATGGGTAGTAGTTCACTCAACATAATTCTCCACCGCTTATTTTGGAGGAGAAAGCTCTTACTACCTCATCAATTAAAGAAGGCCCACATGAGAAAATTAGAAGAGATTCCTTAATGTTATTTTCATTTTACATTCAATCACTCTGCTCTTTTTTGTCTAGTAGTCTCTTTACCTCTGCCCTTAAATTCAATGACTCAGAAAATACTAGACAAAACACACTTACCTATTGCAATCAGTTGAAAAAAAAAGGTATCTCTATAGGGTCACTTGGGGAGGAATCTATTATTTAAAAGACCAGGAAAATAATTTAATTTCAAAACAAAAATGTACTATCACTAGGGAATGGAGTTATTGCATTTATAATTTGTTCCCATTCTTGTCACTACAAAATTTGATTTTTTCCTTTTATTTGATGGGAAAATAAATGATCTTTAAAAGGCACTAAAGTCTTGAATTATGATCCTTAAAGAAGTCACTAGATTCCCTAATTATGAGATGATTTTTTCTTCTTACTTTTGGGACTTCATGATGTTTGTTATTCTGACTAAGGTGAAAAGTTCCAAAGAAGTGGAATATTGGTTATTCAAAGAGGAATTATGGAAATATGATTGTATATAATTTATTAATATAAATTATCTGAACCGAGATTAATTAATCATCCAATAGTTTAAAAATATTGATTTCTTTTGCGTACTTAATAGATGTTAAAGAATAGTACACAAGAAATGGGAAATGGTGAGTTAAGGTAGTTCATGAGGTCAGAGTTTTCTTTGTTTTATTTTATAATGATGTTAGAATATAGTCTCTAATATGTTATTCCTAATTAACTGGTTTAATTTTTATGAAAAAGAGTTAACTATGGACAATACTTTTGTCTCTATGGTGATCCAAAGGGCACATGGGAAGTTAAGTCCCCACCGTAGCCTCCATCCAATGATTCAACCCCTTAGCCTTTTACTCTGAGCAACGATTAGCCCCTAAAGGGATTAACCAGAGAATGGATTGAATTCATAACAGAGCATTCTAATGCTTGGTTGATGAGCTTTGTGTCCCTAGATGTACTTAGATTTGGTATTAACCACATACAAAGGTATAAGAAGAAAATATGCATGAATTTCTCACATATTGGATAGATTGTTTAAATACAAACTTGTGATATAATAATAATTAAGCAGAATCTATATATGTTTTACAAAGACCTAGTATATGAAAAAATATCAAGCTTTCCTCCCTAACATTGGTTTCACTATTATTTTATAATATGGGGTCTGCGTCATGGTGTGGAGCGTTTTTTTCTTCATGATGTGTATGGAGTTTAGAGAGATGACTAGTCAGCCGTTTGTAGTCTTGTTCTTGTTCACTCTGAGTTTCAGATTCAATGCACTGTCCGAAGGTTTCTTCTTCGTTTCCTTCTATGTCTAGAGTGGCCATTATGTTAAAATCTATGGGCTCTGTTCTATTGTTTGCATCTATATCTTCCAGCTCTGGCTTGTCTATGGATTTATCATTGCAAAGAATAAAGGAGTCTAGATCTGTGTGTACAGAGTACAGAGGTGATTTTTTAGGTTTTTGAAGGCTGTTGACCATGAACTTCATTTGTGCCTCTCTATTCAGTCTCCTTAGCTGGCTAAAGATAGGGATTGTGGCATATGACCTGTCCATCTGCATTGTACCTTGCAGCTTGGCTCCCCATGACCTGGACAACAACATGCCATACTTGGGTGGCACATCTGCCACCACAACATCCATAACCATACATTTTGCTGGAATTTGGGTCAGGTTCACACAGAGATCTTTGATTAGGCCAAGACACTTTACTTTGATAGATTCAAATGAATACAAATCCTTATAAGGTCGGGTTATCTCAAGGCCTAACTTTTCCATAACTACCTTAGGCATTAGGTTGTGTGATGCCCTAGAGTCATGCATCGGGTTGTAAAGGATCTTGTCATGGATATTGAGGCTGATATAAAAATGAGGTACTACTCCTTCCTAAAATTTCCCTTCTATCTTTGGACCAAAAAAAAGGGCTGGTTGATCATCACTTAGATTAACAGTGTCATTGTTTTCACCTAGATTTAAAGCTTTCAAAATTTTTCCTTTATATACATCCTAAGTGGCCAGCTCAGAGAGTGGGACAAAGATTTTAATTTTAGCAATCTCACTCTCCAAATTCAAGGGAGACTAACTCTTTGTAAGACTCAACTCTGTTTTTCCGGCCACTATTTTAGTGGTAGAATCAGTGTGTTAATTCTCACTATGTACAGTGTTTGTAGCTATTTTATCAGGAGCATTAGCTGCAGTGCTAGTGCTTCTAGTTTGTTGACTTTGTTTATCATTATTTTGGCTGTCCTTTTCTTTTTTCTTCCTAGAACACTCAGCTATTGATTTATTGCTTTCAGCAGTCACCTTAGGAGTTTTCTCAGGCCTTTTCTTAATCGTAATCTCAGAATATTTTGGTTTGGAAGTGTCTAAGCTCTTCTTGCTTCTAAGTTCATACTGTTCTCTGACCTGCATGATGGCATTTTCAAATCCTAGCCTATAATCCTCAGATTCTAACCTTTCCTCATCCCAATGTGAGTGTGAAGTCTGGTTGTCTTCTGTGGAATAGTTGTGGATTGAGTTGTCTATTTCCACCATGTTTATTGTGGTTCCCTAAGACTCTTCTATTATCCCATCATCTTCATCTTGATCAAAGTCTCTCTGCCTGTTAGGAGGGTTGTTTCTCCTAAAGTTTTGGTTCTAGTTATGATTTTGGTTTCTTTTCTGGTTGTTGACTTGGACAGTCAAATTTTCCACCATTTTTCCTAGTCTCTCCATGGTTTTGGCTAGGCTGTCATACTTGGGATCAAATGTGGAAGCTGATGTGTCATCCTTATATGTTACCTTTTTCTCAGACCTCATTCTGGCTCTCTTTTCAATCAGGTTAGCTTCTACACTCACTGCTCCTTTTTGCATATCTTCCAAGGTGTTGTAATCTCTCTCCCTAAGCTGGTAGGCCATGTCAGCATGAAGGCCTTCAGGGTATTTCACTAAGGCCATTCCTTGTGGAGGTTTCATATGTGGGGGAAGAGAGTTGCAAACACTATTAAACCTTGTAGAATAGTCATGGATACTCTCTCCTACATTTCTTTTAAGATTCTTGTATTCTACTAAGATTTAGAGAGGGTTGGTCTTGACTTCCCAATTTTTTTATGAAGGTCTGATATAAAGAGGGAAGATCATGCATACTATTAGGAGGTAGGCCTTTAAACCACTTCTTCACATCTCCTCCTAAACTCTGGGAAAATATTCTCATCTTGACTGTCTCATCATCTATCTCCATATAGTCAAAGGAATCTTCCATCTGATCTACATGGTGTTGAGATGTGGTAGACTCTTTTGCAGTGAACTGTGGGATTTTTGACTGATAATCATTGGGTAAAGGCACTAGAGGTTGTGGTAACACCAAGGGGGCATACCATGCTACCATGATGATGTTTTGAGGAGGTAAAGGATTGGCTTGAGCAGCCGATATGTGGATGGAAGGAATACTAGGACCAGCAACACTCTGTTGAGCTAATTTAGGGTGATATAGCCCCAATTTTTGAATGAAATGAATATCCAAAGGTGTATATGGAGGGGTCTCTCTATCCCTAATATGTTGACCACTATGAGATGGTGAACCAGGAAGCTCGAGGTCTGACTGATCTAGAGCACTGAATGACTTAGTTATTGGTAAGTTGCTTTGTGAGTCTAAGTCAAAAAGAGTGTCTGGTAGAGCTATAAAGTTTTCTGGTGCAGAGTTAGCTCTATGGATGTGTATGGAAATAGTTGTCTCCCTAGGTGTAGGAGATTTCCTGAGGATGATCTCAGGGTTGTCAACTATTTCAGGTGGGTTTGGGTTAGGATAAGCTCTAGTATGAATGGTTCTTGAAGCTAGTATTTTTGTCTTCAAACAAAGAAGCTTAATCCTACTTGTTACTTCTAATATGGCTAATGTTGTTATGAACTCGGGTCTCCCAGTAGAGTCTTATGAAAACCAAGATAATCAGCAAGCCTACTGATCACCAGTGGAGTCTTTTCATCGTTAAGGAACTATGGAGTCGCCAGGTGGAAGGTTTAGAATGTTTCAAGAAGGTATACTATCCACCACAGTGATTAACTGCCAATCTAACTAGAGATTTTGGTTTTCTGAGGTCCTAGTGATGTAATAATATGGAAAACACTCAGAAACTCCCCAACGGAGTCGCCATTATGTTGGTGTTCCTATTTTTTGGCAAGTTTAGCAATACCAACAGATAAGAAAACATCAGAGACACTTTGGGACCTTGGGATCTAGCCCTCCTAGGTCCAGAGAGGGATCTCTGTATAAAGGCAAAGGTATATGTCTTTGAAGTTTAGTTTTAAGATATTAGGCTAGTTATAGGCACAGGGGTTGTTGTTTGTTTTGTTTGATTGTTTGGTTGTTGGGAAACATGAAGGAAGGGTTCAATACAAGACAAAGGGTGAGAAAAGAGGATTTAGGAAAAGGAGAGATACTTCAGGGAACACTCAAGACCATTGGGCAATGGAGTCATAAAAGGGTTTACTTGCTATTTAGTATCCAAGGCTTTCAATTGGGCTAGTCATCTAAAACAGAGGATCTTTAAAGATGATAGTGTGGTATGAAATGATAAGGAATGAAGGTGAATGACAAGGAAACCTCCAAGGTGACCACTTACGAAATAGATCTAGGGATAGGGCATGCCATTAACAACTTATGATCCAACCCCTAAAAGGCTAACTCTTTAGACAACAAGAAACACTTAAGATTTAAACACAAAGGTGAAGCCTAAGATCAGAGAAAGGCTTTGAAATTTCAATGCTTCGACATTCAACTTAAGGTAACTTAGAAAGGTTCAATTGATTGAAAAAGACCCTATTGAGATAGAAACAACATTCTAAACTCCCAGTATCCCAATTCCTCCAATTAAAACTAGACAAGAACATCTAATAATATATTCATAAATTCATACATCAGTTAGCAGTGAATAACAACTACTACATTGGTTAAATCATCTTGAATTAGTTCTCAGATAACACAATCAGTAGAAAAAATCAAAGATAAGAAGAGCAGGAGTATTAGGGTACCATGCGAGGGTATATCCTAAGACATATTTCTAATTCTTACCAGAGAAATGAAATGTAATGAATTACAGAAGGAAAATAGAGACAAAGGTAGAACACATCATCACTGCTTTAAATGAGGATCCAAAGAAATGTGCTTGTCATATTAAAGAGAAACACCAGTCATATAAAACATTGTCCAATAGCTTGATATTCAGTCTAAAATCATCTCCCCAGCCTATATTACAACTTTACACATAGAACTATATCTCAAGAGAAACTGCTTACAATTCATAGATATCCGATCAACAACCAACAAACTTTACAATGTGTTTTTCTTGAGTTCTTATAGCTGAAAGAGAGGTAGAGGAGGTAGATGAAACTTTAAATGAAACATTAAAACAAAATTACAGGGAAGGGGCTCGAGGCCCATTCTTTCTTAATATCTATACATTGATCTTCAGTACTCTTTGGTTGAAAGAGTGATCTTCGACAAGCTGATACTAACTTCATGGGTATGTTCTTTGATGTAATTTTCAGCTGCAGTACTTTGGTGAATAGAAAAAAAGTAGATAAATGACTTTTAGATCTGCCATACTGCATAAAAAATGCTCTGGTAGTAGTAGGACTTTTTGTCAGGGTGTAGATCTTCTCTGGAGCTTGATGTAGAATAAAAAGCAGTATGGGAATTTGTCCTTCACGGGAAAGAAACTTATGCTGATGTGAGACACTGAAAAGATTGTTTTCTGTGATTTAGGCCTCATTAGGCCTTCTTTTTTAATCAAAAGGTCTTTAATGTGGTACATTGGCCCTTCAAACACTGAATTAGAGCTTAAAATATTCACTAACAGGCTTTAAACCTCTTAATTCTTCACTGATACACTTTGTTGCTTCCGTGACTATCTCTGTCTATGGAAATGGAGTTTTAATGGCACTGGATGGTTTTACAGAGTTAAACCATGGTCTGTAATGGAATTTTTTGTTCAAAAAGCATCCCAGGTGTTTACTCTACAATCTCTGGTTCAGAAAATGGCCTTCACTGTGCTCTGTGTTACTATGACAGTCACTGTGAGCAATGGCGGTTTCCACCGCCTGTAACCCTACAAAACACACAAATATGTTAATAAAAACCATGCGGGAGTAGAGGTGAATGTAATGGAGGACTATGCGAATGGTTGCACATACATGGTGGAAGTGGTGGATGCAGTGGAAAATGACTGAAAAATGTAGTGAAACAGTGAAAACTGCTTTGATGAAGGTCAGATGGAGGAAGAGTTGTGGACCGTTCGATCAAATCAGGTAATAGTGATCGACAGTGGAGATTCGTTGATGGAATGAATTTAGGGGGTCAAGAGGAATGTCTAAAATATTTAATATAAACCATAAAAGTTTACCCCTTGGTGAAATATAAAGGAACAAGACGAAAATGCAGTGAAATCGAGCCATGAATGGTGGGACCTGGCATGGGCTAAGGGTGATTGAATATGGACCGTTAGATCTCAGGAGGAGATCAATGGTCGAGATGCCACGATGAAGTTATCTGGTAGCGCGATTAAGAATTATGAATGAAATGCGCAATTGTAGTGATGGTCGTTGATCTATATAGATCAACGGTTGGGATTGCATGGAAGGGCCTTCCGGGGTGGAAGTGGGAAGGTGGTTTTTAGAAGGAAAACCACTATTTTCGCGTTGCAAAATCCCGGTTTGGAAATTTTCCCAAAACTATGCGATATAGCTCGCCGCTCAACACGTGGAAAAATATAACCTCCCATATCGCGTGATTTAGGACTGTTAAAATTCGAACGAAGAAAAACCACGATATGGATGTTGGCCGTTGGATCTGGGACCATGAGATCTAATGGTGGTAGATGGAGCGTGATATGGATAGTTGCATGGCCGGTAAGGTGGGAAATGGTCAAAGGTGATTTGAATGTGAGCAGTCTGATTAGCGCGATGGATGGTCAAGATCGAAAGCGGGAAGGCGAAGACAAAGGGGAAATTTAATGGGCAAGGAGAATCCTAGTCGTTGGATCCTTGGGATCAATGGTGGAGATTTAAAGAGGAAGCGGAGGAAAAAGGATCAAATAAATGAGCTAGAGAAAGGAGGGCCATCGGATCAAGCAGGGTGGATGGCTGCGATCCAATCGAAGGGAGGGCGATGAAGGGAAAATGAGTGGAGAGAGATCAAATCCTGGTCGTTGGTTCTTGTGGATTCAATGGCCAGGATTGCATCGGAGGATCGCAATTGGGGGAAACTAGGAAGTGGCACATTGAAACTTGCCCGATTGGTGGTGTTGCGATGTTATGATGGTCGTTAGATCTATACAGATCAACGAATGAAATTGCATCGGAGGGGAAAAGCAAATGGCTGATGGGCGCGATGTGATTTGCACCGAACCGTTGGATTTAAATGGGAATCAATGATGGAGATCTTAATCGGAGGTTGATGGAGGGATGCAGTGGGTTGCGATGAGATAAGTGCAGACCGTTATATCTTTTATAGATCAATGGTGGATATTGCACCCGCGTTCCATAGAACAATTCCTCCTCGCATCAGAACTTTTCATTTTACAAAGAAAACGCGCTCCACTCCAACTTTTTGATGTGATAAGTGTTGTATGGTGTAGCGCTTGGTATTAGTGCCTGGTTTGTTGGAGGGGAAGTGGTTGGGGCTTAGCTGAGAGGGGCTTAGGCCTGCATATGGTAAAAAGTGGGTTTTGGGCCAAAAAACAGATTTTTTTAAGGCTAAACAGAGGTTCCGGTAGGGAAAAAAAAAGGGTTTAAAATCAAATGAAGGGATTTCACATGATTTTTTAAAGGGAATTGGTTGATTTAGAAGACTTAGGAAAGGATTTTTGGGGTTAAAGGGGAAAATTTTAGAAAGGAAAAAAGGGTCAAAATGGGGAATTTTGGAGGGATGCAAAGGGGCAAATGGAGGAATTTCTGAGCATAACGTTTCACAGACAGTGAGGATTTTCTTGATGGAAATAGCAGTGAAGATATTTTTCAGAAGAAAAGGGCACATGGAGGCTTCAAGAATGATATGTTTTCAAAGGAAATGTATTTCTTGAAGGCTCAGAAAAATACTTA
Organism: Pinus albicaulis; assembly: GCA_034641835.2. Lineage (NCBI taxonomy): Eukaryota > Viridiplantae > Streptophyta > Pinopsida > Pinales > Pinaceae > Pinus > Pinus albicaulis. The sequence continues at coordinate 661,002,924 of CM076579.1, read as the reverse complement.
GCCACCTATTTTCTCTGTCAAAAAATTATAGGTGGCTAACATTCCCAAGGTGAAATGTGTCGAGGATGGAGAAATGAGATGAGATGGTAGAGGTAGTGGGTTTTGATTAGCACAATTCAACTAAGCGAGGTGACCACACTTGATGCCTCACCCTATTAATTCACCCTTGATGGGATTTGAAGGTATTCCAAGTTTTATTTCTAGATAGATATCAAATTTCCTATCAGTTGTAGCTAAAATTTCTTATCTTGGCCTTTAAATTTAATATAAAATCAATGAAAAAGAATGGCTCAAACCCCCCTTCTGTCGTACCCTTCACATAATGGGCCAACAAAAGGAAGAAAATTGGTGTGAAATTATTAAAAAAATGGGACATAGATGCAACATGACATGAACATGATGTGTCACTAATAAGGACGTGACACGCGGCTTGCATATCTAAAATTTCTGGGTGGAAAAGTGGGAAAAAAGTGGGTGACACCTGACATGATTCAGTCATAGATACATGGAAATGTGAAAAACTTGTGGAAAATGGGTCAACATGGCAGGACACATAACCTTGATGGGTCAACGCTAGCAGTTTCTCAATGAGCTGCATGTTTAATTTCCAGGGTGATGCAACACCAAGAGGAGATGGTAGATAGGCTAGCATAGAAATAGTGTAACAGGCCAATTAGAATCACATAATGAAGCATGGTGGGACCACCAGTGACACATAACCCCAACAGAAATACATCAACGATAAATGATGGTGCTCTAGTGGTAATGGTTGGGGAAATGATACTGGGGGCTAATAATATCCTCAAGGACATAGTTATATGGTGTAAAGTGATTGAGGTCCGAGGAATATCATGAATGAGTCAACAACATTTAAAATCGGTGATTTAGTTTCATATTTAGTGTTTCAACCAAAAGTGGAAGTGTGATATAACTTGGCCAAAACACACATGAACAAGTTGGAAATTACTTGGTATAAATGATATATTTGGTGGTATATGTGGAAATTTGGCCAAATTTGGAAGTTATCCAAGTTTAGAACAACAAAACTCATGGCTAAATCTTGTAACATGCCAAAATTGTGAAAATTAATAGATTAACTAAGAGTTTGAGATTAAGCTAGCAGAGTATAGATTAAAGACCATTAATACACATCAAGAGGACATACCAGAAGTATAAAAACAAGAAGAAATCAAGATCAAACCATTATTTAGTTCAAGAAGTATTGAACATAACTAAAGTTTTAAATCCAAAAATATCAACTCAATTCTTTATAATATTAATTGGACAAAAAAGTTAGTGGTTCTTGTTGCAACGATATGCATATTGTAGCATGCATCATGTGTGAATTAGAGATCGGATTTCGGGTTTGAAAGGTGTGTATGAATGAAGAAAATTCATTTGTGATATTAGTGATTTTAGATGGTAGAGGCATGTAAGTAGCAAGGTGGTGTTTTAAAAGAGTAGGAAAATAATTTATCTATGCAAGAAAGACATTGAATTATGAGATGAAGTAATATTATTATATGTAAAGGTGTTAGTATGAATCTTAATTCCAAATGTACGAAAAAATACCACTTTAGCTGCACATAAAAAAACAACCCTAATAGCAGAAATGACTGCTAATATCTTCAGATCTGCAGTTAGGTGATCAAGATAAATGCTAAAAAAATCTAGATCTATGCATTAGAAGACATTAAACAGTAGAATAAACAAGATTTACTCCATGCATCCAATATACAAGACAAGAATATATCAAATTAATTTTGTATTAATGGTACCTGGGAGGAAAACACAAGAGGGTGTTCCCGGTTCTCCTCAATGGGATGGGTTATTTTAAGTCCTCAACACTTTAGATTTAGAATTCCTCTCTCTTGATTGTGTAGAAAACCCAGACAAAAATGGAAAAGTATGGCTATGATGGTGGATCAATAGCTAGACCAAGAGTTGAGATCCATAGTGATCTTTAGGCAACAAAAAGTGACAAATGAATGGGAAAACCCTTCTATTTATAACAAAATATTGAGTTAGCCTAGATATTGGTGCATAGTTAAAATATTATTAACCAAATCAAGATCCAACTTTTATGGAATATTTTATTATTTTTGTTGGAGGGAAAAGGAATTTGACTTGAGTCAAATCCCCTTAGTTGTAAATAATAAATAAATAAATGTTTTATTTATCATTTTAAGGATGTTATTAAGTCATAATAAATAAATAAATGATTTATTTATCATTTTAAGGATATGGTTGAGTAATAATCAAATAAATAATGATTTATTTGATTATTTAAGGAAGGCTTAGTCATATTTAACAAGCAATATTATTTAAGTAATGTTTAAGTAATTATTCTTAGAAAATAATAGGATAAATAATGATTTATCTAATTAATTTCCTTGTCTTGGGTTAAATATAACCAAGAATATGAATTAAGATATTGTTTACCTAATTATTCCTTGAGGAAAGTCAAACAAATATGGATTTGTTTAATGTTTTCCCATGGGATTTCCTGTTTAGACCATAAAAAATTTAATAAAGGTGGTTTACTAAGTTATTTTTCATAGTGAATGCGATTTTACTTGGGGTAAAATTGGTCTTACTTGGTGTAATTGGGTCCATCTAATAACAATGGATTAGATGACCAAAAAATGGTGTAACATATTTCCCCCCAGCATGCGAGCATTAGGAGCTAATCGTATGACTGAAGTACGTTGTAAGAACTTAATCACTAGACGTCAAAGGGGAAGTCAAAAAGGGAGGAGTGTAAGGTAGACAAAAGTGCTGAAAGAACTAGATGCTGAGGAGCTGACTTGCAGGTGTGACAAGTCTTTTGATAAGTGAGTACCTGCTATAGGTGGCAGGGGAGGCATACCTATGCCCGCCTAGGCAATAGTACAAAAAATAAGGTGTCCGGAAAACCATGGGACGAAATAATAAATCATATGCTGGCATAAACATGAGCCAGATGAATAACATAATAATGAATCCCACATACATATTGTGACTGGGATAACAGCCAGGACTTTGTACAATAATATTTGAGTACATGAGATATTAGAACAACCCAGATGCCCCTGTAAACAGGAAAGGGCTTTGAAAATCCGACTGATATATGAAATCAAGAAGGTGCTGCAAGCGACTGTAGTCGGTATCATCAAATCTATGGAGTTGCATTGAAGGCTGAAGTGAAGAATTCATCCAGGTATGTGGGAGGCTACCTGTAGGGCCACCCCCTCATGAGGGTTGAGACATCTCACACACACCTGGGAATCACTGATATTAGCTGTTGCATCACTGAACCATCAAGTTTACGGATCTCAATCATGCTGAAGGGAGCTGGAGCTGAGAACCAATCAAGTCAAAGGGAAATAAGGAGTCCCTTTGCCTGATCTGGGGTACCGAACAAGAGTGGAAGCTGGAACCAAGGTACACTGCCCTCTAGACCTGTCTTCTAAAATGAAGGAGTTGATGTTGAAAGAAGGAGGTCCGCCATAGGTGAGGCAATAAGGGATCCTCAACTAAGGCATGAGAGACAATAATAGAGTGACTTACAGACTGACACCAATGATGATGATGAAATGGGGGGTACTGAGTAGCGAACATACGACTTCCCTTGTTAGAGCATAAAGGGAATGAAAGACTTGGCAGCAACTAAAACATCATCATGAGGGATAGGGGATAGTGGTACTGAAGGCCATAATGTGCGACACAATAGAGGGACCAAGCAATGAAGGGTGAAGGACTATAGCGGGATGCAAAGGAACTCAGGATAGACTCCATGAAAGCAATGGTGACTCATCTCGGATGCTCTAAACAAGGGTGACTCGATGGTGCTACCACATATGTTTATGGTCCAATGGGGACCATAAAAGCATAAGTACAAGATGTTAACTCAAGATGAAAGTCGACACGAGCATGGACAAGTATGGAGGCAACATGGTGCCCCCAGCACGAGTGTTGCAAGTGAATAAATTCGATTTTGGGGAAGGGTGAAGTGACGCTTCTTCGACAAAATGTGTCTTGGTGAAGTATCAAATCACAAAAAGCTAATAGATACCCATTTGAGGGCTTGGTGAGATATTTCCAATGGTATAGATGATTCGTCAAACTGAGCTACGGTTTGGTCGTAGTAAGCTAAAGAAAAATCAAGGTTTTTCTTTTAATAAGGCATTTTCCTTCCAGATTCACTCATTTGCCAGTGGAGCCGTGGTGAATGTCATGAGGAGAGGAGGCCTTAAATCTTTCGGCAGTTGTAGCAGATAAACTGACTATCGGAATTTAAGATTTTACGGTTGTAGGTAAGATGCCTAATCCTACTCTTTTATTTTAGTGGGTTGAAATTTCAGCTTAGATACCTAGAGCTCATGAACAGGCCAGGTCACACATTCTTGGGGTCTGCTCTACGACCTGGGTAGTAGGTACTGGGCAGAAAACTACTACCTGTCCCAGGGAATGACCTGGAAAGTGTGACTTGTTAGAGAAAGGGGATTTCAGTGCTGTTATGGCCTGAGATCTAGGATTTTATGGTTGACGGGCATGGGTGCTCCCAGGCATGTTATGGACATGCAAAAATGTATTTAGAAAAAGGGAAATCTAAACACATTTTAATGATGTGGTGCGCCACTTGTTTTCGGTATGGTTATGCAGTTTGAGAAAGGAAATAGATGATTACCAATCTCTTTTGGTACTGCATATATGAATCAAATGGACCTTAAGTTTCTAGGTTGGCATAAATGGTGTTACTATCCCAAAGATAGGATTTGGGAAAATTAATTGATGTTCTCCCAGAAAACCCATAGGTTGGTCAACCACAATGTCTATGAGACTGGGTTGCTGATGACATATGAAGGAATGATGAGGGGTATCATCCCTAGAGTGATCTTGAAGTGATATGTGACTCTAAAGGTTCTTCTAAATGTGGAAGAATAATGGGACTAGAGTCGACATGACTAGATTCACTAGGAGAGTGGTGGAGAACTGCTTCTCCCGGTCTCTCAAATATGGGTGCCCCCTTACCCAAACATTGGGTGTCAATGTAATGGCCACAAGGTGCATGTGGTTCGAATGCATGAGTTCGATGTAAGGGGGAATAGATAAAGTCAAGAGTGGTGGCTACTTCCATAATGTGGTCATTGTAATAGAAGATAGGGTGACTGATGGAAGAAAGACCACCTGACGCGGCGAAGCTACCTTACTCCTCATCATGAGAGGAGAGGTTCGCATGCGCATCGTCACAAGGGCTGACAAAAGAGTAAGCAGACCAGGCGGGACAACTCCAAGTACTGTGTGGCCATAACAAGTACTGTGTACACTCCTGGTAGGGGAGCTAGGAACGGTATCTGACCAGAGGGATAATGACCAGGCGGGACAACTCCAAGATGGTTGAGGCCTGGAGGAACCGTTCCAGGAGGGTAAAGGCGGTCATGAGTACCAACTGAAGGTGAAGGGTCAGGAGAAGAAGGTTCATAAGGCTTATCAGAAGACATCATGAGAATCTGGTAATAGGGGGATCTAGATGGAAGAGTTTTAGTGGCCACCTAACCTTTAGGTGGTTGGGTAGCCACAAATCGCTGCTGAGGGAAAGGATCAGTAAGCACAACTAGTTGATTAGGTGCAGGACTAGGAGGAATGGAAGGGATGGCTTCTTGTCCTCTCAATGTTGCTTGAGACTCCCATAGCTGTCTCATCTATGGCAGAAGAGGATAGTCATGCATATAATGACCATAAACACCACAACAATAACAAGGCTTTTTCGTACGAAGAGGCCTATATTGCCTGGGCTGAGTGCCTTGTTGCTGGTTTGTAGTGCTAGGAGCATTACCTTGATTAGGCCTAGGATTGCCAGGGGCAGCTTGATTTTTAGTGTCTTTCCTCTTCCTTTTTGAGGGAGGAGAATTAGTCGTGCCCTGTTGTGTGTACACCTGCCCTGGATGGGGAAGTGGTTTCTGTTGTGGGGGTTGAGAAGGCAAGGGACGAGGAGGTGCTAATGCTGGAGGAGCTGGAGCAATAGGTTGTGGATACAGATAATAAGGAGGTTGGTTAGCAGTGTGGTAAACAGGAGGTTGGGCAAAAAGAGGAGGCATGTCGTATCCTAGATACGTGCTACTGGGAGGGGGAAAATTGAAGGAGGTGCTAGCCCCTCCCTAAGGAAAACCATAGCTCATGGGAGGTTAAGCATACGGATTAAAGAGAGCTCTAATGATACCGTCAGCGGCGTGAGATGCCCCTGGTGCATTGACACCACCAAGTCTAGGAATATCAGCTAGAACAGTATAAAAATAACCTGACTGAGCATAGATCAGGTCATATGTTAACGCAATTTGGAGAGCGGCTTCTTTGGTTTGAGTAAAGTGCGATGCGACATATTTTCCGATAGGCGGTAAGAGATTCCTAAGGAACCAGTCCATGTAGACATAGTCTTCGAAGGTGGGGGCTCAACATAGGCTCCTTCTTCTCCTTCATTCCTAAACATGGTTGGATAGGCAGGTCACACACTATTGACAGAAAGAGTTCAAGAGTTCAGTACTAGTGTCGTAGCAAAGGGGAAGCTGGAAATAAGACAAAAAATCCCAGGAAAGAGTCATAAAGGTGGTATAAGAGGAAGGGGCCTGATCAACATACCACTTAGAAGCTTCACCTATAAGCATTCGTTGGAACAACCGAAGATGGAAAGAGTCATCGGTAATTGAGTTAGACGAACACCACATGTGGAAATATCGAATATCATTTGAAGGATCTTCTCTAGCAAGGCCTTCAAACTCTAATATGTCTGAAGGGAGATTTGCTGGCAAGAAATCCAACTATCATCATGGTGTATAGGGTCATTTATCAACTGGTCAAAGTCGAGGAGGTTGACTCCTGCCATGAAAGGGAGCAAGGGTGCAGCTAGGGTTGTGTCCGTTGTGGTCCCACTAGTGGTATTCCCGGCAGGATGGCCGAGGTTACCACCAGTATTAGGTCCTGCACCAGACATAGTGAAGGTGTTAGGGGGTGAACCGAAGGCGGAATGAGAAGGAGAACCCAAAGGACCAGAAGAAGAGTCAGTGTGTGGACTCAGTGGAGGACTAACTCGAACCCTACGCGGAGGAGTGAGTTGTCCTACCGGAAACTGAGGATGAAGGCCAAGAAGTCTCCGGGATAAATGCCTTGGTGGTGCAATGGTGTTGATACAAACATGACACAAAGGAAAAACAGACCAACAAGGGCAGGGAGGTGCAGGATCAACTGATTACAATGTAGAAACAAGGGTAGAGAGGTGCAGGATCAACTGATTTCAATGTTTTAGAGTATTTTCCTGGCGGTGTTAACCAAGCCCTTTTTCGCTTAGGGTGTGTCTGTAAAAGTGTGTAAATTTTAATTTTTAAACCCATACATTTGTAGAGAAAGAGAAAAAGTGTGTTGTATAGTTGTAAATAAACCTGCAACGACAGTATATAAGCCTGCAAAAAAAGAAATAAAAAGCTAAAAATGCAATGATATACACCCAAGGAGGTGGGCCTCTCAACAACTAGTCTATAAGTGAGTCAAAAACTAATCAAAACACACTAAAACAATCAATAGATCTAAGGTTAGAAGGGACAGGTATCTAAAGGACAAAATCTGCTGGCAAGTGGTGTAGAAACAACAACAGATTAGAGGAAAATTGCTATAAAAAGAGGTGGCGAAATGCTATCTCCAGGAGGGAAGCGAAGTGCACCCTAAAAGAAAACCAAAAAAAAGATAAATGAGGATATTTGGATGGATAACATGCCAATCTGAAGCAGATCTAAAGATGAGGTATCAGATTTGAAAAAATGGCTGAAGACTCTAAATTTTAGACGACCAGCAACAACAAAAACTCTTCCACAAAAAGTGGAGGGTACTGAAGCCCTAAGGGGCTAGTTTCCCACTTATTCCAGCGAAGCAAAACAAGTACAGGTCCAAAATAGGAAGAGACGGAGGTCAGACAACCCTGAACAGAGGCTCAGACAAACCCAGAAAACTTTCAGAAAAATCCTTGGAAAAAGTCCAAGTCGCAGTTTCTGACCTGTTTTCAGCAAAAGTTGCACTTTTTGGGCTGTAAAGTGCACCGTGGAGGTCCAAGTCACAGTTTTTGGGCTAAAAAGTGTGGCTTGCACTTCCAACACTCTCGGTGGCAGATTTCAGAAAAATTTTCCGTCTCAGCTGCGACTGATGTCTGTCACATACGCAATAGGTCCGAAAACACACAAAAGTTAGAATTTTTATCGTTTTAGGGTTTTACAGGTGAAAATCAACATCAAGAAGAGCAAAAACAAGGGGCTGAAGAGAAATCCTAGGGTTTGAAGTAGCTGGATATGCAAGGATCAGAAAAATGACAGCGGTCGTAATCGTAAACCCGTGTGGAGTTGCCAGTTGTTAGTATGAATATTAATTCCAAGCGTACGAAAAAATACCACTTTAGCTGTGCATAAAAAACAGCCCTAAAAACATAAATGACTGATAATATCTTCAGATCTGTAGTTAGGTAATAAAGATAAATGCTGCAAAAATCTATATCTATGCATTAGATGACATTAAACAATAGAAGAGATAAGATTTACTCCATGCATCCAATAGACAAGACAAGAATAGATAAAATGAATTTTGTATTAATGGCACCTGGGAGGAAAACACAAGAGAGCGCTCCCAGTTCCCCTCAATGGGATGGGTTCTTGTAAGTCCTCAACACTTCAGATTTAGAATTTCTCTCTCTTGATGGTGTAAAAAGCCTAGACAAAAATGGAAAAGTATGGCTATGATGGTGGATCAATAGCTAGACCAAGTGTTGAGATCCAAAGTGATCTTTAGGCAACAAAAGGTGACAAATGAATTGTAAAACCCTTCCATTTATAACAAAATATTGAGTTAGTCTAGATATTGGTGCATAATTAAAATATTGTTAACCAAATCAAGATCCAACTTTTATGGAATATTTTATTATATTTGTTGGAGGGAAAAGGAATTTGACTTCACTCAAATCCCCTTATTTGTAAATAATAAATAAATAAATGATTTATTTATCATTTTAAGGATGTGATTAAGTCATAATAAATAAATAAATGATTTATTTATCATTTTAAGGATATGGTTGAGTAATAATCAAATAAATAATGATTTATTTGATTATTTAAGGGAGGTTTAGTCATATTTAATAAATAATATTATTTAAGTAATGTTTAAATAATTATTCTTAGAAAATAGTAGGATAAATAATGATTTATCTAATTAATTTCCTTGTTTTGGGTTAAATATAACCAGGAATATGAATTAAACTGTTGTTTAACTAATTATTCCTTGAGGAAAGTCAAACAAATATGGATTTGTTTAATGTTTTCCCATGGGGTTTCCTGGTACAGACCATAGCTTGACTTAATAAAGGTGGTTTACTAAGTTATTTTTCATAGTGAATGTGATTTTACTTGGGGTAAAATTGGTCTTACTTGGTGTACTTGGGTCCATCTAATAACAATGGATTAGATGACCAAAAAATGGTGTAACAAAAGGTTATGTTCATCTATTTTTGAATATTATATGAAAGAGGAATCAACATGGAAAATAAATGGATGTTATCATTTTGGAGAGTAGATGCTTCTATTTGAGTAGTTGCCTGAATAATAGCATTGGGGTGGGAGCTTTTATAGGTTGGTGTTTGAAAAATCAAGGAGTGTATGCTTCTTATAATTTTATCACATTTCTGCATATGAGTGTGCGCTTCTAGCTAGTGGATGCTAGTAAAATAGTTCACGGGGGTAGTATCTCCTTTCAATGGTTGTTGATAAGCAAGGGGGAATAGCTCCTTTCTGTGGTAGTTTATAAAAAAGGGGTAGTAGCTTGTTGCATTGGTAGCTAATAAACTGGAGATTGGTAGCTTCCTTTAGGTGGCAGCCTCAGAAACTTGCATGTAGAAGCTTGTTTATAGCTTGTCTATGCAAAAGGAATAAATAAGAAGATTGATGTATTTATATTTTCATATGTGTGAGTTAATTTGAAAATATATTTATAATTTGGTTACACTATTGATTCACCCACCATCTCAGTAGTTTTATGGTTTCTAACACTTAAATTTATCTCACCTTGAAATTATATATATATATATATATAATAAATTAAAAATATAAAATAAAATAAATAAATATAAATTTATTTTGTTATAAAATATTATGATTATCATTTTTGTATATATAATATTATTATACATTGTCCATGGGGTCTTTGATATATGGTGATGGGATGCTCTATTAAGAAACTCCTTGATGTGAAGTCACTACTATTAGGGTGATATATTGGACATGTTGAAAATCCATTCCTCCCAAGCTTTCAAAGAAAATTTATTATTATACATTAATATATTTTAATTTTCAATTCTATTGATTTTAGGGTTTTTTTTTTTTTAACTTAAAATTTGCACATCTAGAGAGGATACAAATAAATTCTTAGACATATATAATTGATATTAAAATAATATAAAAAATATTTATTTTTGAAGAAACCATCCATATGGGTGAGAATGAGATTTAGAATCATAAGATGCATTGTTCCCACGGTTCTCAAGCAACCATTGCCACAAGTAAAAAATAAAAGTCACATTTCACATTGTATAAAAGTGGTGAGAACACACCTGTTATGAAAATAGAGGTTTTTTTTAATTACAATTTAGAAATCACACCTAACACTAAAAATTATCAATTTATTCCACTTTTGTTATGTAAATAAGATAGGACATGTGAGACTAATATTACCATAACAAAATTCTCTTATTTACTAACAACAACAAGAAAAAACCATGTCACTAAATACTTAAAAGTACACATATTTTTAAAGTAAAAAACTGATAAAAATTTGAATTCACATTCAAAATCAATATTCATGAGTTAATAAAGTTTCTTACTCTTTTTCTGTGCTTTATGTTCAACCATATAATATTTGTGTTCAACATTGAAAATGAAATTCAATTTTTATTACTTCTACTTTTTTAAAAGCATGCACATGGTGTGGAATATGTAAATGTTCATACCTTTAACTTTTATGAATTTTTACAGATGAAAACAAAGTAGATTGTAAAGTTATTCCATGAAAAAAGTAAAATATTACCCAGTTTGCAATTACTGAGATAATATTTTATGTTTATATATATATATATATATATATATATATATATATATATATATATATATATATATATATCAGTTATGTGCTCACAATGAAATATAGTTATAATCAGGGTTTAAATTTTTTAAACTTCATATTTGACAAGATATCAAACTTCAAATTTGAAAAGAGTCGAACATTTGTAAACACACACACACATACACATATATCAAAATAGAAAACAAGTTGATACACTATTTCAAATGTTTATAGATGGCATGAATATATATTCTAAAATGACTCAGGCCGAACCCTTTAAAAGAAAATAAAAATCATCTCTCTTACAAATTTACCAATGAACAATCTATATATTTTGCATCAAATTTCATGTGTGCAGCAGAAAGTTTGTGTTCTTTGCTTCACATAAGAATTCGCCCCGCACTTCCCTACTTCCCTTTTTAGATACCTTTCTTATATTGTATTCCATATTTTGATGAGAGTGAAAAACATGAATACATATGCATACAAAGAAATATAAATTTATTTTTTCAATAAAGATATTATTATTATTTGAAAAAAAATCCAACTTAAACTTATATCCTTTTCAAATTTAATAAATATAAAAAATATTAAAACAAATAAAAACATATATGTCTCTGTATGTATATGTATTCATTTTTTCACTCTCATCAAAAGAGGGAATAAAATATAAGAAAGGTATCTAAAAAGGGAAGAAAGGAAGTGCGGTGGGAATGCTTATGTTAAGCAAGGAACACAAAATTTCTTTGACACACATGAAATTTGATGCAGAATATATAGATTCTTCATTGGGAAATTTTTAAGAGAAATGATATTTATTTTACACAAGCATTTTACAATACACATGAAATTTGATGTAGAATATATAGATATTTCTAAATTTGTAAGAGAAATGATGTTTATTTTCTTTTAAAGGGTTTAGTCTAAAACATTTTAGAATATATATTCATGCCATCTATAAATATTTTAAATAGTGTATCGAATTCTTTTATATTTTGGTTATCTGCTATGTATCATAGGTATTATTGCAATATACTAATACTAAAAGTTATTAATCCATTCCACTTTTGTTATGTAGTAATTTCTATTAAGATATGGCATGTCACACTAATATGATCATAAAAAAATTATCTTATTTACTAATCTAAAATACAAAAGCATGTTAAGTAAAAATTAAATGTCTATATGTTTTTTTGAAAGTGAAAAAATGATACAAATTTGAATTCATATTCAACATCAATATTCATGTGCATTAATAAATATTCTTCTTATTCTTATTTTCGGGGTGTTTTTTCTTAAGTGTATAATATTTGTGATCAACATTGAAAATAAAATTTACCTTTTCGCTTAAGGTTATAATATTTGTGATAAAAAATTCAACTTTTCTTGATTGCTTCTAAGTTTTTCAAATTCATCTATATGTTGTGGAATATGCAAATGTTCACCCCTTCAAATTTTATGAATTCATATAGAGGAAGACAAAGAATTACATTGTGAATTTATTTAATGGGAAAAGTAAAATTTTGCCTAGCTTGCAATTACTTAGGTAAGATGTTAGGTCATTTTCAATATATATCGAATACCTCCCTTCCCTCACAATAGTGCGATATGTAATTTTTTCCAATTTTGTAACCAATGGAATATATATATCCCAAGTAGATATTTTAAAGTAATATCGTCACAAAAAAATATAGTTATAATCAAGGTTTATATTTGTTAAACTTCATATTTGAAAATATCACAAACTTAAAATTTTAAAAGAAAACTATATATCTATAAAAACAAATACAACTTATATATAGTTCAATTGTAAATATGTTGCACAATAGACAACCAAAATAGAAAAGAAGGTGATACACTACTTTTTCAAATGTTTATAGATAGCATGAATATATATATTGCAAAGTGACTTAGACAGTAACAGTCTCGAGTTAAAACTTCATGTAATAAATTTAATAAAGGAAAAATAATGACCATGATCATGGGACACATATTCCAAGCTGAATGTTGAGAAAAAAATCCTAGTGTAGATGTTCATATGGTTTATTATGGATATAGGAATTGGCTAAGGCTTTGGAACGACATAGTGGAATTTATTGGCTTTTATATATGAAAGTAATGGAAATTAGGAGAAAAGGAAGGTTAAAGGTCACAGGTTGCATGTGAGGAAGAAAATGAAAGAACATAATTAAATTTTAAGAAATTAGAGGCCCCATCAATAAAAAGGCTTCTGAGGATCAGTACACAAACTTTTATCAGTATAGTATTCGAGCTCTCATTCTATTCTATCTTCTCTCTCATACTCTTCGATACTTTAATTTTTCTTGGAGCACTCTTAGAGGAGTGTGGAATACTTGGGATTTGGAGCAAGAAGGCAAAGGAAGAGTAGGAAATCGCAAGAGGACACCGGGATCAACATCTACAATGGGTTTTTCTTGCAGATACCGACTTTCATGTATGAATTCCTTACTAGTTTTGGCATGCATGGCATATGAATGTAGCTATTTAGTTATGATATGTCATTGGCATGGAGGATTTCCTGGATTGATAGTGGTTTTTCCTATCCTTGTCATTTCCTATATATCCATGGTGTCGTGGGAGTCTTTCCCATTTTTTTCTGGTTGGTTCACATGTTCCTTTTGTTGTGGGTTAAGTTATTAGTTCCTAGAGACTTTGATGGATAAATTCTCTTGAGCCCTGTAACAACTTGGGTTGAGTTACTACTATTGGAGCATTGGTTGGAAAAATTCTCTAGAGCCCTCAATGAGTTAAGTTACTAGTCTTGGAGCCTTGGTTGGACAAACACTCTGGAGCTCGACAATAGTAGTGGGCTGAGTTACTAGACTTATAGCCTTAGCTGGAAAAAATGTTGTGGAGCCCTAGATAGCTTGGGTATAGACCAATCTAGTGATGGTTAGTGATGTTTGACTATGAGGTGGAATCACTGGTTGAGGGTTGTTGAGGTTTTTCCTTTGTAATCCCTGGTTTGGTTTTGATGGATTTGTTCTATGTGATCCCACATTCATGCTTGGAATATGGCACAGGGGTGATTGGCTGAAGATATATTTGGTTCAACCAATCTATAGTCAGGTGGAATGTGGAAGTCCCAAACCTCGTTGGCCTTTTCACTCATGATTAATAGATTCTTCTATTTCATATTATATGGGTGAATATACTTTTTTATATGTGATTTATATGGGTATTATATGATTGATAATTTTTTTGGTTATATGCTGGTTATGACTGAGTTTTATGACAATAATAATGTATGGATATCATCATGTTTTGGTTAATGAATGAATTTATAATGAATGCATGGATTAAAAGATGTAATGCAATTGTTGTGATGAAGTATCAATGCTTCTTAGTAATTATTAGATAAGTTTGAGACCCCTATGCTCAGTATGTTGTTTAAACCTGTAAATTGCATATATGTGACATGTTTGATGAAACCCCTATCATGGCTAGTACAGGTGTATTCAAGTACTTGTTAAATTATTTTAATTTGTATCATTTTTTTGATGTTGTTTTTCATTTCAGTAAGTTTCATGGAGTTTTGGGCAGTGGCCTGAGTCCTGGCCCTAAAAAGGTGACACATTATTTGGAGTCGCTTAAAGAGAACTAGATAGAAAACTCCATAGTCTCATGCTTTCCTTACTGTGGGAGCAACTGGAGGGTCCCAGTTTCATGCATTTCCATGTGATGGGAGTGACTAAGTCTTTAATGCAAAAAATTGTCAGTTTGTCTCAGGGGCTGGTCACCTATATGGGTTGTATGGCTCCTAAGGTTTATGTTGCATGTGTAGAAGATCAGGTTGGTTGTATTTCATCAATTCTACTTCCTTAACTGTACTTAAGGAGTTTAATCATATCATAGTAACTATTCATAACATGTTAACCCCAGTTGGATGGTTACTTAGGTAGATGTGGGAGGAGGGTGTTACATAGACTAATCCTTTTAAACGAAAATAAAAAGCATCGTTCTCTTACATATTTAATAGTGAAATAATATATATATATATATATATATATAATATACGAAGCCACATGTGTTCTACTACACATACCCTTCTTCCACACATCCTTTATTATACACACCTCCCCTACTCCATGCACCTCTTGTTCCTCACTACTACCTCTTATGCACTTGTCACGTTTTCACATGTTCTCCTAGTTCACACTATTCATTGCCTACACACCACTTGTCTAGAGAATTAAAATCATAAATATACAATTTCATGATTGTGTGATCTTCCACGCATAATATCATTCTCTACATAGGTTAAATATTGAAAATATATGTGCTAATTATTCAAGGATGCCTTGAAATGTAGATCACCATAAATGTGAACAAATATTTTTCCCTTCACGTATCATTCTCAGGGGTTTCTAATTCTGAGAATAGATTTTCTTAAAGGTGTTTTAATGTGAGGTTTGGGCTCTCTTGCGCCTCTCTGTAGGCACCGCCGTCGCTTCTGGCTCCTCCACGTCGCTAGTCTCACAGCCATCGCTGCCTGACTTCAGTATGATGGATTCCAAAGGAGGGGGCCGTGCAATCGCCCCCCAAATTCTAGGGATCTTCGCGGATCTAACATCCCCAGCACTTCGCTCAACTCCGATCCACCCTCTCACATGACGCTAGCAGCAGATCCAGTAGCCGCTCAATCTCTGCATCATTCCAGTGATGGGATCGGGACTAAGGACATGCAGCCAGTGAAATCTTTGACCTGCATACCAATTCAACTAAAAATACCAAAGATCCACTTCCTTGTGGAACGCATCAATGGCCGCATCCAATATATGCATGATCATGCATTGATCGACAATTTTATTGGGTTATGGACAACTGAGAAGGCCCTCCATGGCTGGATCAAAGAAAAATGGAAGCCAAAAGGGCAGGTGGATCTACAGTTGCGCCCCAAGGGCTTCTTCAACATCATTTTCACCTGCATCGAAGACAAGAACCGAGTCATGGATGGAGGCCCTTGCTTCTTCAATGCAGCGGGGCTCTACCTAAGGGATTGGGTGGAACGTTTCAACCCAGATAAGGAGGACTTCAATTGGGAACCAGTCTGTATCCGACTATACTCCTTGCTGCAGGAGTATTGGGAAGAGATCACCCTCAAGGAGATCGGAACTTCCTTGGAACATTCATCAAAGTTGCTGAAGAATGAAAACACAACTGATATACTGCATACACTCAAATCTGTGTCTATATGAATCTTGCAAAAGCGCTCCCTGACTCAGTAAGTCTCTGGCATGAATACTTTGAGTGGATACAATCCATCGACTATGAACACATTCCTTTTTGTTGTAAAAAAGGTCATATGCATGGCCATTTGTTTAGGGACTACCCTCAAAATCACCCCCCAGGCCCTTCATGCCCTCCCAATGCCTCAGATCCAGATGGGTTTACTCGAGTATCTCTTAGAAAAAGACACTCTAAAAAGAATCTAGCTCCTCTTGACCCTCCCTAGCCCCCCCTTCCTTGCAAAACCCCTCTTCCAGCAATAGCTTTCAAATCTTAGCCAATCTTGATTTGGATCAAGTTCATGAGGAGCCCCGCCTTGACCATGCTATCTCCTCGATTCCCTCCTTCAGCTCCATGCTCCCCCCTAAATGGCTTGGACACTGCGATGGTGAAATCCGCAATGCCCAATGAAACCCTGAAAGCCTCAACAAGTTCTCCTATTGAACCTGCTCAAAGAAGAATGCCAAAGCCGAACGTTGAGATGGATCTTGACTTCCAATCCCCTACAGCTCAACTCAGGAATCCCATAGAAAGCCCCAACTCAGAATCAGTTTCTTACATTATTGAAGAACCAGAATCCATTGAATTTGGGGATCTAGATCTAACTAGGTTGGAAAAATCCTATGATTCAAAAGCTTTTCACACCATTCCGCCCAGACAGATTGAAAATTTGGAGGAAGCGCTTCTGAAGGCGCAACTGCTAAAGGGAATTTTCCATATTGGAATTCAAGGGGAGCTTATACCTAGGGAAACAATCGACATCATCAGAAATTCAAGGAAGCGTCGAAGACCAACAGATTTACAAAGGTTAATCACGTTGGGGGATCAACTAGTGGAATCTGGTAGATACCCCAAGTTGAAAAAATTCTTTGATGCTCTGAAACCTCTGAGTTTATGATGAAACTCACATCTTGGAATATTCGAGGGATCAATAGTCCCTCAAAGTGTTGAATGATAAAAAATAGTCTCAACCGCATCAAACCTGCCATCTTCTTCATGCAGGAAACCAAATGTACCAGCTCCACTTTTCATTCAATTCTATCCCGTCTTTGGCCGGGTTGTGATACCATAGTTGTTGATTCAGATGCAGCCTCTGGGGGCATTTCCACTGCTTGGAATCCTGCCCTCCTTACCCTCTCTCACTTTCATGGCTCCCATCATTTCATTCAAGCCTCCTTTCACCTCACTGGCACTAACCTCAAAGGACTCCTCACCGATGTATTTCCCTCAATCCACTGCCAGCAAAATTTGACTCCTGGACGATCTCTTGGCCATGTATGCTTAGAACCCCCAACCCCATTAGATCCTTGGCGGAGATTTTAACATGATTAATATTCTGCGAGAAAAGCGTGGAGGACGCCCAATTATCGAAGCTGATTCTATGAACTTCAAGAACTTTATCAACCAAAACCATCTCATCGACATTCCAACTACTAACGGCCTTCATACTTGGAATAATCGAAGAATTGGGACCAACTTCATTGCTTCTCGCCTAGATCGCTTTCTTGCCTCAGATCCCATCATTCAAGCAAGAGGAGACATTTTCTCCTCCATTCTTCCAGCGGTAGGATCAGACCATTGGCCCATCTAATTACAGTGGGAGAGACTGAATATGGGAAGGCACAAACCCTTTCGCTTTGAGAAATTTTGGCTCCCTCATCCGGGATTCCATGAAATGGTGATGCACTGGTGGCACACTATCCCCCCTCACAATGGATCCATCATGTACAATATTCAACAGAAGCTAAAAATCATCAAAAATAGACTAAAGCACTGGAATCAAAGCACCTTTGGCAATATCTTCCAAGGACATTGAGACCCGGTGGTTCAAATGGAAAAACTCCAGCAAGATCTCATAAACTCTGGATGAAATGAGGCACTGGACACACAAGAGAAGGATCTCAAATCACAGATCGAGGAAAAGGAACTTCACAAAGAGATTATCTAGAAATAAAAATCTAGAATCCGATGGCTTAAAGAAGGAGAGAAGAATACATCCTTCTTCCATCTATCTACCATACAAAGAAGCATGGCCAACCGAATCTCCATCCTCCGCAGTGCCCAAGGAGTAAATTTTGAAACTCACGAAGAAATAGAACAGGAGCTTCTGAATCACTTCAAGGATACGCTTACAAAGCCACCCTTGGATCGCTAGGAAGCCATTGAGCGCATCACTAGACACATCCCTGCCTTGATTATGGAAGATCACAACCAGATGCTGGTCAGATCTATCCAACTTTAGGAGGTGGATTAGGCCATGGCACATCATAAAGCAGGCAAAGCTCCTGGCCCAGATGGGTTCACGGCTAACTTCTTTCACTTCTTTTGGCAAGATCTATGGAAGGAGATCTGGGAGATGGTTGAAGAATCTTTATCTATGCACTGGATGCTTCCTGATCTAAATGCCAGCTTCATTACCTTCATTTGCAAAGAGGATCAAGCCTCCTCCCCTAGCAAATTATGCCCCATTGCCCTCTGCAACGTCCTCTATAAAATGGTATCCAAATTCATTGCAAACCGCCTCAAGACCCTTTTTCCTATCCTCATCTCCCCTGAACAAACCAGTTATGTAGAAGGTAGACATATTCTTGACGACATAATTCTCACACACAAGGTGGCACATTATTTACGAACATATAAGATTCCAGGAATGTTTCTTAAGATAGATCTCTTAAAGGCCTTCGATAAGCTCAGCTAGAGCTATATCCAGCAAATGCTTACGAACTTTGGTTTCAGTCAAACTTGGATCAAATGGATTCTTAGCCTCATCTCCTCCCCCCTCTACTCCATTCTCCTTAATGCAACTCCCTCTCCCCCTTTCTATCCCTCTTGAGGTATACGACAAGGGGACCCTCTCTCCCCTTTTCTCCTTGTGCTCATGGTCGAAGGCTTAGGCAGGCTTCTCAAAGCCCACATTCAAGATCACTCTCTTCGAGGACTTAGTCTCCACCAGCGCCCTCCCATCTCGCACCAATAGTTCATTGATGACAACATGCTCTTTTTCCACCCCTCTGTTCAAGAAGCCTCCACCCTCAAATCCATCTTAGACTGCTTCTCCCTGGTAGCTGGCCCCTCGGTCAACAACTTTAAATCCCAGATATTCTTCTTCAACACTCCACTGATCACCCAATGCAATATTACTCGAATATTGGGCTTTCCTATCACCGTTTTTCCCTCCAAATATCTTGGTGCACCTCTCACTGATTCCGTCCTCAAGAAATCATCTTGGAAAGAATTTCTAGAAAAATTGGAATCTCGGCTCTTTGTTTGGACTCATCAAGCCCTGAATCTCACTAGTTGACTTATCCTTGTCAAATTTGTCCTTCAATATATGCTCTTGTATCTCTTCTCCATGCTGGCTGCTCCAAAATTGGTCCTCAATGCAATCCGGAACCTTCAACGTAACTTTCTCTGGGGAGGAACCAAACCGAGAAGGAAATGGGCCCTTGTGAATTGGCAAGAAGTATGTTTCCCTAAGAAGGTAGGTCGACTGAGGCTTCATTACCCTCACCTTAGTAACAAAGTCATGGGAGCAAAAATTTGGTGGCAATGGGTCTATAATCCTAATATCCCATGGTAGTAGATGTGGGTAGCCAAATATGCCCGCAAATGTTCGCTGGGTAATCTCATTTGATTTGACAATAATCTTGCAGGATCCCTCATCTAGACGGTGGCTAGTCAGCATCGAGCTCTAATTCGTGACCACATATTTTGGGAATTCAAGTCAAGTCGCTCAGCAAACCTCTGGCATGATTCTTGGCAGTAAATGCTGAGGTTGGCTACTATTTTTCCCAACTCAAATTGTCAAGGCATCCTGGAGCAACTGCCACATCCATGCGTCAACACTTTCTGGAATAATTCAGCCAACCCCATAGGCTATTTTCGTCAGTGGCTCTTGTCTGACCATCTTCATTATCACTTTGGACTCAACCTCACCAATGAAATCGTAGAAGAACTAAACAAGAGACAAGTCCAGATCTCTGAAGAGCCAGACAATATCTATTGGGGCTACACCACCACTGAAACCTTCTCCACCAAGGAAGCCTACAACCTGATTCTCCCACTCCACCAGCCTGATGGCATCTGGGAAAAAGTCTGGCACTTGAAAAATTGGCCCAAAATCTCCACCTTTCTCTGTCTTCTCAGCAAGCGCTGCCTACTCACTTGGGGCAACCTCTGCAGGAAAGGCTTCATCTGCCCATCCCAATGTCCAAACTATGGAACCAAGGACGAAACTACTCAGCACCTCTTCAATAAGTGCGAAATTGCCATGGCACTATGGGACAAAGTGGTTCTTCTCTGTAGAATATCGAACATAATTCCTGGGAACATCATCAACACAATTCCAAGCTGGCCTTCTACTCCCTTTCATTGCACCATTCTCAATGCTCTCTGGACAATTCTACCAGGGCATATTCTCTGGAATATATGGAAGGAGTGCAACCGTAGAATCTTCAAATATCAATGCACCTCCACTGAGACTCTATGGAATATGGTCTGTGGAAACCTTCAAGAGACTCTTTCTCTACATCAATTGCAGGATGGGGACCTCCCCACTCTCCACGGGGAACAAATCATCTGGGCCAGTTGGAACTTACACCTGCACTCCTCTCCCATCCCTAAGCCCCCCTCCAACCAAATGCCTCCCTCTCCTGGTCTTTGGTCCCCTCCGCCTCCAGGCCTCTATAAGCTTAACTTCGATGGTGCTTCTAAGGGGAACCTGGGGCAGGCTAGATATGGAGGTATTTTCAAAACTTCCCTAGGCCATGTGCATCTAGTCTTCTTTGGATCCCTTGGATGGGATACTAACAACTTGACAGAGCTAGAAGGCATGATTAAAGGGCTCATCCTCGCAAGGGATCATCACCTTTTTCCCCTAATCATTGAATGAGATTCTTAGATTCTCATCGAAATGGAAAAGTAACTCCAGGCAGGTTCCTCATCCACCAATCTCATCAAGAGCTCATGCCTAGCTACCAGGATCAGCATGCTCAAGCAACAGATTCGCATTGACATAGCTATAAATTTCCACCATGCTAGATGCTCCACCAACAAAGTAGCAGATCTCCTAGAAAACAAAGGGGTCAACCACTCCTCTCCCATTTTGGTTGGTCCTCTTTCCTCTGTAAATGATGAAGCTCTCTTTTAGGGTTTCACACAACTGGTGCACAATGAAAACCATCCCCAGGATGCGGGTGGTACCTAGCCTTGCAAGACTACACAGGGCGGCTATGTGGATCACCACACGGTGCGCCCATGTGCCCCAGCCTTGGGATGCACAATGCCTTCAATTATCGCGTGGGATAGACTTTAAAGTCCCATGTGCCACCTTATTTTCAATGTACTCAATGAGTTTGGTATTAACTCCTCCCGGCACCATGCTATTCACTTCTCCCGCTCCTTCTCTGGTTCTTCAGCCCACTCTGATTTCTCTCCCTCTGTTCTTCTTTCTTCGGACCTCCCCTTCTCAGGCAAGAAGCTTCTGGGCTCAGGCCTCTGCAGTGACTGCTCCGTAGCATCGCGCCCTGTCCAAGCCTGTCATGATGCCACGACGACACCAGCAACGGTGGTGACGAGCTGGGGGCAGGGGCCTCCCTTCGTGTCCCCCTCTGTCCCATGCCATCCCACAAACTTAAATATTCCAGTCTCTTTGTACATGGAAAACTTTTTTCCCTTCGCCTTCAGGCTTGCAGAGCCATCCAACTCCCTCGTTCCTCTCGCGCAACTCCTGGACCCCTCTACTCCCCCCTCCACCTCCTATGGTAAGAAGAGAGCCTGCAAGTCCACCATCCCTGCGGAGCCTGCCTTCATCCCCCATAAATTCAAAGCCCTCCCTGTGCAGCTGGCCTCCAGCTCAAATTCCAATGACAACGACTCCGAGCCGGCCGAAGAGAAGCATCTACCAGGTCTGCGTCTCTTGAGCTCCTCCAAGAGGAAAGAAGACCTCATTTCGACTGACGCCATGGATATTATAACATCTATTAAGAATAATGCCACTTAGGACACTTCGACAGAGTGCCACAGGCTTCCCACACCCCCACGCGAGTAGCTTGAAGACTCTGATCTTGGGCTTGATTCAGTAGACTACGGCTACATTTTCCGCATCCTCGAAGAGGAGCCTCCCTCCAGCAACAAGCATGAAGGTTCTTCTTAGCACTCTCTCTTCAGGTTCCTTAGTTTGTTGGTTCTGGTTGTTTCCTATGCTAGCTCTTTTGGTCTCTTTTTGCACTATTTTAAAGGCTGGTTTCCCGCTATGGGCAACTCGTTCTATCTGGATAATTAAGGCCAGTTTCCCCTCTAGGGGCTATTTTTTGACAACAATATTTTGTCTATTCCCTCTGTCATGGATCTTTCCATTTCTGAGGATGAGCAATGTAACCTTTGGTTGATTAATTAATAGAATTAGTATTACTTTGAAAAAAAAAATGTTTTTTAATGTAAATGGAAATAGACATCGTCCTTCATGATCTACATCATAGGATTGAGACAAATGTATGGCTCATGCTTTACAAAATTATCTATTGTGATTTTAATTTTCCCTACTTCACTTTAAAAAAAAAAATATTTGTTCTTATTCCTTCATTTTATGAGAGTTGAAATATTGAATGCATATACATATACAAAAACATTATTTAAAATAAATGCATATACACTTATTTTATTTATATATTAATTTTAAATTTGATTGATTTTATTGTTTTTTTTTCTTGAACATCTACAAAGTTGCAAATCTATAGAGGATAAAAATCAATTTTTTCATATATATAATTGATACTAAAATGATATTGAGACTCATAAGATGCATTTTTCCCACAGTTCTGAGGTAAACATTGACACAAATAAAACTTCAAAAACACAATTCATATTGTATATGGGTGGCGAAAATATACTTGTTATGAAAATAGAGAATTTTTTAATTACAATTTAAAAATCACACCCATTACTAAAACTTATCAGTCCATTTCGTTCTTGTTATTTACAAATTTATGTTAAGATAAGACATGTGACACTCTTAACCCACTCTTCCACATATGCTTTATTCTGCATGCATCGCTAACTCCACAAAACTATTATTCCACGCAACTATTTCTTCTAGGAGACAATTGTATTGCTTCTGCTTTATAGAGTGCTATGAAGGCGAAGCTCAAGTCACTATATTTTTATTATTTTATTCATTAAGTGCTTTGAATAATATATTATGAGTGGGATTTAAATGACGAGAATGTTTTGAAAAATATGGTTTTATGAAATTTGATTATATCTACCTTTGTAAAGCTATGTAAGGTTTCACTATTTGAAAACAACTCCCCTAGCTGCCACTATGTCCATGTTTCAGCCATTGAATCAAATGTTAGATGATTGAAATGTTTTAGGCCATTAGATCAAGTAAATATTTTTATATATGTTTTTTATAATCTTAGTTTTTTTCATTTTAATAAGTTAGATTGAATTTAGGTTTTGGTGTCTTTTAAGTTAAAATGTTGTTATTAAAAATTTGTTAGATTTTAACCTCAATTTTTTTAATAAAATTTACATTAATAACTTAATAAAACTAGATTTAACATAAATTAGTTTAATGAATAAAAAAAATTGTAAAATACATAAACATTAAATTTTTGGGTACATAAGCATAAAATTTTTATTTATAATAAAATTTATATCATAAAATTAAACTCCACAAAACCAATTAATTTATATTACATGGATAAAAAAAATAGAAAAAAATGAAAACAACTATTTATATATTTAAATATTACATTTTTGTGCTACTATGCTCTCCAACAAAGTATGATAGAAAGGTTGTAATGTCATGTTTAACATTTCACTATGTCAAATTACACAAAATTAAAAATAAACGTAAATTAAATAAAAAGACTGACATAATGTAATGAACATTTTAACGAGGTCACAATAGAATACAAAATAAAAATAATAAAATAAAATAATGGTAAAATATAAATACAACCCTTGGTATTCATGTGGAATGTAGTTTCTTTATAGGGGGAACTAAGATGACCTAAATGAATCTTAACTCTCGATCTAAACTATTTATTTAATAAAATTATTTTTAATGTTTATAACCATTATTATTTAAAATTTTACTTAAAAAATGTATCTAAATTTTCATACATCCAAATATACATAGTTGTTCTTGTTCTGCATTATTTTTGTTACAACTATTTTATTATTCCAAAATTACATGGGTTTTTTTGTTATATATTATTTATGTTACAACTATTTTATAATTCATGAGTATTTTTTCTTAATATATAAAAAATTAAATTGATAATGAATTTTTTTTAAATATGTGATCTTTTTTAAATTTCCAAATTATTTCATGGACATGATGTATCTTATGCAATAATGATGAATGTTCATAATTCTCATTTCTTAAATAACACTAAATTTACCTTTAAAGAGGTCAGTAACAGTTTTTTGTATCAAAGTCAAGGATACAGAAGAAAGGAGACAGGGTGAAGAGAACCTTCCAACCTTATAACAAGCCCTAAAAAGGCATAACGTTGAATGTATAGAATCCATTTTCCCTGATACACATGAGAAGTGCAATGAAAAATCTTGGAATTTGGAAAATGTCACGAAGCTTATCTCATGTTCCGTTCATTTAGATTTGAATTATATGGAAAAAGAAAAGAAATACAATGGATACTTATCAAGAATGTATGATTCTTTGGAAGGAAATGACGTTGACAAGGCTATGGAGGACCAAATAGCATAATTAAAAATAGAAGAGGACTCTTCAGAAAATGGGTTACTCAAGGATTTTGGAATCTAGATGAGCTACATTATCTGATTGATTCAAGCAAAAGCTCAAAAATATACAGACAATAGTGATATATAGACAATTTATTCATAAACAAGAGAAATCTAGAATTATAACCCGAGATAAAGTTATAGGAAGAGAAACATTCCATTTGTAAGGCGGAGTCAAAGTTACATGGGTAGTAGTTCACTCAACATAATTCTCCACCGCTTATTCTGGAGGAGAAAGCTCCTACTACCTCATCAATTAAAGAAGGCCCACATGAGAAAATCAGAAGAGATTCCTTAATGTTATTTTCATTTTACATTCAATCACTCTGCTCTTTTTTGTCTAGTAGCCTCTTTACCTCTGCCCTTAAATTCAATGACTCAGAAAATACTAGACAAAACACACTTACCTATTGCAATCAGTTGAAAAAAAAAGGTATCTCTATAGGGTCACTTGGGGAGGAATCTATTATTTAAAAGACCGGGAAAATAATTTCATTTCAAAACAAAAATGTACTATCACTAGGGAATGGATTTATTGCATTTATAATTTGTTCCCCTTCTTGTCACTACAAAATTTGATTGTTTCCTTCTATTTGATGGGAAAATAAATGATCTTTAAAAGGCACTAAAGTCTTGAATTATGATCCCTAAAGAAGTCACTAGATTCCCTAATTATGAGCTGATTTTTTCTTCTTACTTTTGGGACTTCATGATGTTTGTTATTCTGACTAAGGTGAAAAGTTCCAAAGAAGTGGAATATTGGTTATTCAAAGAGGAATTATGGAAATATGATTGTATATAATTTATTAATATAAATTATCTGAACCGAGATTAATTAATCATCCAATAGTTTAAAAATATTGATTTCTTTTGCGTACTTTATAGATGTTAAAGAAAAGTACACAAGAAATGGGAAAATGGTGAGTTAAGGTAGTTCATGAGGTCAGAGTTTTCTTTGTTTTATTTTATAATGATGTTAGAATATAGTCCCTAATATGTTATTCCTAATTAACTGGTTTAATTTTTATGAAAAAGAGTTAACTATGGACAATAATTTTGTCTCTATGGTGATCCAAAGGGCACATGGGAAGTTAAGTCCCCACCGTAGCCTCCATCCAATGATTCAACCCCTTAGCCTTTTACTCTGAGCAACGATTAGCCCCTAAAGGGATTAACCAAAGAATGGATTGAATTCATAACAAAGCATTCTAATGCTTGGTTGATGAGCTTTGTGTCCCTAGATGTACTTAGATTTGGTATTAACCACATACAAAGGTATAAGAAGAAAATATGCATGAATTTCTCACATATTGGATAGATTGTTTAAATACAAACTTGTGATATAATAATAATTAAGCAGAATCTATATATGTTTTACAAAGACCTAGTATATGAAAAAATATCAAGCTTGAGTATGGTCAGTCAGGATGTTGCCACTTACTACAATACAAAGTTTGGTATATGTGGGGTCTTGTATGAAGAGAATGATTATTTTTGGGTTCAGTGTAACATGTGTCATAAATGGTTTCATGGTGACTGTTTAAATGTGAGCCCAAATGTTGCTCAGGAGAATCATGTCAATTTCTCTGTCTGCAAATGGCCAAATATCAAGACAGTCCTTCAACCCATCTAGATTTGGTAATATTTTTCTATTGTGTACTTCAAAGTGTGAAATGATTATATGCATTAATTTCCATTTCATTTATGGAGCGTTGGTGATTGATAAAAATCCAATGAACTATGTTGTTTTAAGTTCTTTTGATATTGTAAATGATTGTTCTTTACATCATTTTCCTAGATGGAAATATAACTAAATTTGGTGCTATATATGCAGACCGACAAAGCATCCATGTTGGATGAAATAATTGATTATATCAAACTTCTGCAGAAGAAAATAAAGGTTGTAACTTTCACCCAAATCTCTCTCAAGATTGAAATTCTGTAACCTATTATAAGCTTATTGTTTTTTCTCAAAGCTCAGTTGTTCTGAAGGTTTTGAGCACGAGTAAGATTGGTGGTGTAGAAATAGTGCCAAGTTTTAGTAAAATAATTTACTTATACTAATTTTTTTTATACTAATAAAAAAAATGGTTGTGTTTTGCACTGGTCATAATTATTCAAGTTATTTATAAGTAATGGGTTTGTTCCAAGTTTGAAAAATAGGTTGTGTTTTGCATTGTTCGAAACATGGTGAGTAATATTTCTCGTCTTTTTTTTGCTCCTCAGGGTAGCTTCCCTGTCAAAAAATTGGTTTTATTTATACTTCATGATATTGAGGTGCTTAAAATACATGATTCTTACCAAGAATTTGTGAGAATGATGAAGCTTCACTATGTTATTAGTAATGGAAATGTATTTGTGGAAATAAATTTATAAGACCATGTTCTTGGAAATGTCCTAAATAAGTTTTGTTAAGAAGTTTGTGAATATACATATATATATATATGATACAAATATATATGCAGTGAAAACTATGAGCATGCTTAGATCAGTAGTTCTTATCATATGGCTATATGTCATATTAATTATTAAGTCAAGTTACACTGCAAATTTAGCAGCAATCGTGGCATTTCAACAACTTTCACCAACAATTCAAGGAATTGATAGTTTAGTGGGAGATAGTTCACCAATAGTATATCAAACAGGATTATTTGTCAGAAACTATTTATTAAAACAATTCAAAATAGAAAAATCCAAATTAGTTCCAAAATCCAAAATCATAAAAGATAAACACCCATTACAGAAAAGGTCATCCTCTTCATCTTGTCTTATTGTGTATTGAAGATGAGATTGAAATGTATAGGTGTTCTTATATTTGAAATGGGTGTGGTGCATTCGTAGAAGTTAAGATATTCTAACAAGAATATTGAAATGTATATAGAGATATAAGGTATTTCATGGATATTCTTTCATAGATATTATTTACAAAGAATTTATTCTCTTTATTAGGGCAAATATACATTCACTTCACACTTTCTTTTCTACTGGATTACTAGAAATTTCGAGTGCGAAATTTCTGAGGCTTGTGATGATAAAATTTATTCTAGAAAAATCTTGGCGAAGATTCAATAGAATTGAGAGATACTTCAACCAAATTTCTTCCCTTGGCTCGTGAACTAGGACCACTACCAACTCTATTATCTCTATCTGTGAATTTACCCTCTTGGGTCAAATATAACATGTCACCAAATTCGAATGCTCAAGCTTTAGCCTCTCCAGTTATGAGTCCTATGAACTATTTTATTGAAAAATATGGTCCTCCATATGGTTTCTCCTGTATAATAATCAAAGAAAGGAGTTAACATGCCAGCTCAAACAACTTGTAAGGGAAATGTGTAGCATTATTCTATTCCAAAATTTGGTCCTCCATATGGTTTCTCTATCAGTCAATGGAGTTAACATGTCATCTCAAACAACTTCTATGGGAAATGTATTCTCTATCTAGCTCATGCTACCTCTTCATAAAACACTACCTTTTGGTAACGTGAGAATGAAGAGGAGTAGTGGCAGGCTTACACAACAAGACTACTAAAGGATGTATTTCCTATGCTACTGCCTTACGACATTTCCTTTGCAACATGTGGTGCAATTGCTAGTTTAATTTCATAACTAAAAATAATGTCATGTGAACAAGTGTCATACAAAATGACTTATAGTTTTTTGAGCATGTGGTGATGATACGTCATACTATTAGCCTATAGTATTGTAATAAATCTCCATGATAAACTAGGAGTAAATCTCTATGGTTAACAACCTTGTTACATGTTTCTTTTAAAATGTATACAAGTTTAAATTATTATTATTTAAAGTAAAGTTATAATTTAGTTAATCTATAACTTAACAAATAAAATATATTAGATATCTAATGAAAAATAGTTATGCTAATAAAAATAAACAAAATAGATTTGCATATATAAAAAGTTCTAATACTTAATTGTGTATATGTTCACACAAGCTAAATTTCTTATACTAATTTAAAAATCATGGACTAACTCTTTGCAACTATTTCTTTTACTATCTATTAACAACTAAATTATGATAAATTTTATTTCTTTTAAAAATATATATATATGACAATAAATAAATAAATTATATTTTATTTCTTTTAAAAATATATATATATGACAATAAATAAATAAATTATGTTATATAATTGTTGAGAGAAAAAAATAAAAATAAATTATGATACATATAAGTTAATAATTTATTATTATTATTTCAAATAATCATTCAAACCATTTACGAAAGAGAAAATTACATTTTTGTTTGTATTATATTTAATATAATCTCTTTATAATTATGTGATTCAAAAAAATATTAATATTTTCCCAATTATCATGACAACAATTTACCATATATCAAACTACTTTTTGGGGTCGTTATCTTTAAAATAATATCTTCACAATTATGTGTAATTTAAAGGTTTGAAATTATTAATAAAAAAAAAAAGGCAAAAGTGAAAGTGTGTGATCAAAGTGCAGGTTCTTCCCCATAAAAGCTAAACCAAACATTTGTGGACAAAATTGGGTATATCTGCTCGTTTGCTTAGACATGTTCCACTAAGAAAATCTATGAATTATAAGATTGATCTCCTTTCAGATTTTCACATATAATATTGGATTACAAAGTGTGAATAGTATTGTATTGGATAGAAGTTTCTATTAATTACTCATATCTTTTCCTAAAAGGTGCATCATAGAAGGATATATTATGATCATAGCCGGGTACTTAAATTAAGGGAATATTTTAACATTTATTGATTTTTAATCGAAAATAAATTTTAAAGTAATAACTATTTATTCAACTTTCACATTATAAATCTAATAATGGGAAGCCATGGTTATCTCAAATCTTTTCCATATTATAAATTATTTTCTTCCTAGAAAGTGTGCTACCTCACATCGCTTTTTTCTCTATTGGAGATAGAGTTTCGCTTTCTCTTTATGTCAAAGCGTATATCATTAGTGAAAGTATATCATATCACGAAGTGCTGTGATGTTACTTTGGGATGTTGAACGATGGCCATGTTTCATGAACAAACTTGGGGTCG
Organism: Pinus albicaulis; assembly: GCA_034641835.2. Lineage (NCBI taxonomy): Eukaryota > Viridiplantae > Streptophyta > Pinopsida > Pinales > Pinaceae > Pinus > Pinus albicaulis. Next base: position 660,972,728 of record CM076579.1, on the reverse strand, counting down.
TAATTAATCATTGCATTATAAAAAAGAAATCGAGATTCTTTCGGTCTCTTTTGTTTACTAAAATATAAAGTTTTATCAAAAGCAACTCAATAAAAGTCACCCTTCATGAATTATGTCTATAAAGAACTACTTTTGACAAATATTAAGTTAATCAAAAGTGAAACAACAACCCATCTTTTTTTTATGGTATATCTAAAGGCCATAGCCACAAGAGAGCTCGGGTACGAAGTCTAAGTAGATTAAGCATGGTGAACAAAGATAGTTGGGAAGCACTTCATGTAGCATACCAAACACCATAATTAAGAAGGGTACTAAAAAGCATCATTGATAAGGATATAATGAAACTATGAGTTAATAGTTGAGTTACTATGTGGGTGGATGATGGATATTAGTTGAGTTATTATGTGGGTGGATGATGGATGGAGATTAAAAGGGGACATTATGATGGGATGTATTTTTATTTTTTTAATTTAAATTTTTAATTTATTTTTGAAATAGAAATTTTTATTAAGTAATAGGTAAATAAACAATAGTCAAAGATGCATTTTTATTTTTTAAATTTAAACTCTTTATCTATTTGTGAAATAAATTTTTTTATTAAGTAATATGTAGATAAACAATATTCAAGAATGATGAGACATTATAATCATTAGAAAACAGAAATGTTAAGAGAAAAACCATTCTTTATAATTATTTTTTCTTAAAATATGAAAACAAATTAAGAAGAGAGGAGAGAGATATCCAAGTAATCAACAATGAAAAGACTATTTTTTCCCATAATGTTGGTGATTATGGAAAAATACAACATTTTCTAACAACTAAAAGTATTATTTTAAATAATTTAAAAAAAGATATAAATAAATAAAATGAAATTCTCAAATGCCATGAGGATGAAGTTAATATAATGACTAACCAACTTAAAGCATTAATAAGCATGTATAGATTACTCAAATAAATCATCAAATTGAGTTTGTTGGACCGAGAGGCTCATTTTACAACTGAGTATGAAGAGATGTGTAGGTTAAGGGATGTGTAAGTTTGTAAGTTTGTCCATTTCCTTTTGAAATAAAAATAAAAAATAAAAAATAAAAATTGTGTTCTAAATAGGAAAATATTGTGGCTGTAATAAAAGAAAAAAAATTATGTTTTAAAAAGAAAAATAATGTCGTCTATAATGAAAAAATTGAATAAGTTGTAAAGTAAATAGAAGTAAAAAAAATGTGTGAGTAAGATATGTTGTAAAGTAATTAGAAGTAAAAAATATGTGAGTAAGAAGTTTAAGTTTTTATTGTTAAAAAAATTAGCATTGACAAATACAATTTAAAAAACGAAAAATAACACATTGTATGTTGCACTCTAAAAAAGTTTGTACTTGAAGAATTTTGATTTCTCTTGCTCATGTTAGATCCATACTCAAAATATCTCTATGTTGATTAATTATCTAGCTAAATATCATGAGAATATATTTAATTTTATCTTATTCATATTATGCTCATATATTCATCCTTCTATGCTACATATGCAACAAAATATTAACATTGTAAAACATGGGCAATTCACAATTGATATGTTTTAAATAAAAATTGGTCAATGCTTGTAGAATAAAACAAGTGCTACACGATAAAACAAGTGTTGGTCTTTACTTTATAGATAAATAAAGTAAAAAACAATATTTAGTTGTAGTATGTGATATATTGATGAGCTTATAATGAGTATATACTTTATAATGGTTTTGAGTGGTTGCCTAAAATATTTTCAAGTAGTAAAAATTAGATGTAAATTATGTCAGATGAAAGACTTTTGTGATCCATAATTTAGATAAATGTCTTTCAGATTAATCAAAACATAATGATGTGGTCGATGTTTCCTCATGACAAGGATGAACCACATTAGATGGTTCGAAAAGTCAACCAAATCATTATGATGCGATTAATCTGAAAGACATTTATGTAGATGTAAATTAGTTATTTATTATTTAAAAGTCTCGTTGTTACTCATGGTTTTCAATATTTAACTATATATGAATATGATTTCCATGATAACCATGAACTAGCATTGTGTCCATGATTAACGATTCTTGAGGTGGTTTAAGGATGAATAAATATGATTTTCTTATTGCTCATGATTGCCCATAATTGAGTTTATTTGACCATGGTTTACTATGGTCAACAATGGGTGATTCTAGATAAACATTGTATAGTTTAATTTTTATTGGGCTTGTTTGACCATAGTTGCAATATAAATTTATTTATAAATATTAAAAGAATTAATTTATAGAAAACATTTGAATTAATTTTTATTATTAATATTTATTTAAATTTCACATTTCTAGAATTATATGTCTTTTATATTAAATTATAAAAATTATATTTTGATATAATAATTAAAAAAAAAATTCTTATTTTCTTAACTACAATTAATAATTGAATACAAAATTTAAAATTAATAAATTTATAGGTTCATCAAATTCATTAAAATAATGTTAGAGAAAAACATTCAAAAACATATATACATATAGAATGTGTTTGGATACCTACTCTATACATACAAAATGTGTTTGGATACGTACTCATATATCAAGGATCAAATACAGGCTGAAGAATATGACAAGTGGTTGGGAACTGCCCAATGAATAAGGCACTGGAGCTGCTAGTTCTTTGTTGCATCATAGGGGAAAAAAATCCCTATTGGAGCCAGTGTTATCCATGATAAAATTTGGTTGGTCTTAAGTTAATTAGGTTGAGTCACTTAGAGTTGAATAGGCTCTTTTGAATTCATAATTTTTAAAAAATGCACATATTTGAGGGGTCTTAATGGTCATCATTCATGTGATAGGAGTCAATTTCAAATAAAAATCCAAAATTATCTCATGCATAAGCAAATCTAGTCATTACAGTGAAATTTGACAAGAATACCAAAGTTCAGAGAGAAATCAGTGTCAAACAGTCAACATTCACTACGAACTTGCCTAAAAACTCTGTTTTTGCAACAAGAGAGAATTTTAAAGTTTTTCAAGAATTAAATGTCTTTTTGAAGCACACCAATCATCTGGAATGGTTAAAGTGTATCAATGGAGACTTTGGTTAGTGAAAACACTCCTCATAGAAGATGATTGGGCTGTCAGCTCATCATGTTGGACACATCATCAAGCATAACAACACATCACTCTTTCCACCTCACCATTGGATAGCTCACCATCTCAATTCAAGTTAACAAGGTCTTAACTCCAATGTATCAGTTAGCTAACACCTCAGCATGTCACTTTGGTTCATTAGAGATGCTACAAGCTTAATTGAAGAAAAAGGGTCTTAAAGCTATTACGCAATATGTTGATGTTAAACATGGTAAGCCACACATTTTTTGTCACTTTTTGTCTTAAGCTATCATCATAAGACATATGGAGGATGCAAAGATGATTTTTGGGCAAAGAAGAAGAAATTTAAAAAAAAAATCTTCCAAACTAGGTGAGTTCCTAGCGTGCTCCATGCTTGAGGTTGAGTTTTCGCTATGAACTCGCTATAGGTTTCCTTCAGCTAAAAATTCTTCAAAAAATACATGGAAGAGGGTGCTAAAGGAATTTATTTAGCTTATTAGATCCAAGGAAGACCCTCCAACAGTTAGAAATGTCAAAGGTTATGCAAAAGGTGGTGAAATGAAAATGCTATGAACTCTCCTTAAATTTCTTGTGCGTGATTGTTTTAGCAGTCCACTTCAAATTCAAATTCTGACCCAATTAAAAATCATTTTGGAAATATGAAGGAGGTTTGTCTTCAACATAAGCCACTCAACAAAAACCTCTCCTAGTTTTTGTAAATACATCAGGGTTTAGAAATTATGCACTCATATTTCAGGCCTATTTTTTAGAATTTTCACTAACCATGTTTGTGTAAAATTTGTAAAATTTGACTTGGAAGAGGTCCAGCTCAGCATCCACGTGGCATGATGACACATTAGCAGTCTAGTACACTCAGAAAATTAGTTGGTTGTAGTCAATAAGGGTTATAAAATAGATTTTTTTGAGTTATTTAATGAAAGGAGAGTCCTTTTTGAATTCAAACTCTGTCAAAGAGAAAATATCCCTAGGAAGTATCCAAGTGATCTAATCCTATTTGAAATAGGTCAATGAGGTAGGAAATCGAAGCTAGCAAGGTGGAAAACCATTTTTATGATTCCTCAATCTATAAATAGGCACATGAGAGGATTAGAACGGGTTGATTGATGTGATGCTACAAGATACTTTTGTAATAATTTACAATGTGTCATAGACAGTTGCAGAAGGCTTCTATCAGACTTGAGATTCATTATGTGTTCTCATATGTATTTGTTTTATCTATCTATTTTATGTTTATTCAGTTAACTTTATGTGTAATCACTTGGAATTCATGTGTAATCATGCTCCAAATTTTTGTATGCATATGGTTTACTGTTTGAGTCGTGGTGTTGAATGAGAATACACACATGCCTCAACTTCTATGATTAGATGTTTTTCATGTAATTGAGTTTCCTTTGACTAAATGCCAAATCGTATCTATTTATTCACATCCTTCAACTGCATAAAATAAATGAATAAAAATAAATAAATAAATAAATTCAAAGCACATTTAAGAGTTAGCCATATTTTTTATCTTTATCTATTGAATATGATTATTATCCTTGAGAAAGCCCTCTAAGGTTGAAAAGGCTATGTTCCAGCCAAAAGTAGGTTTGAAATAGTTACTCTGAATTGGCTATTGAAGCATTCCATCAGATTCAATTTAGTGATAAAATTTTGGTGCGTCTTTCAGGAGACTGAAGATGCATTTTCACGAAATTTTGTGCTCAAACAGAAATATTGAACTCTTGAAGGTAGCAGGAGCTCAGAAGCATTCGAAGGTTGTACTTCTAACTTGGCAACTCCATTCTTGAAGAATTCAGAAATTCATGGCTTCATGGTGACTCCACTACATGAATATCAGTTGCTTGATGAAGTTCCAAGATGAGCTCTATTGAAAGAAAGAATGTTAGGTATGCCCCTATGAGTCCGTCTCACATCCCTGGTTTTCCAAATCCTATGCCAAGAGTTAATTGGTTAACTTATATTTCCATATTTAAAGATGAAAATAAAAGGATGATGCTCTTCACTTCGTTAGATTCAATATGCATGTGCATAAGTTTCGAGTTCAGTTTCCTAAGGATTGTCTCATGAAAATTTTTATGGCCACCCTAGAGGATGAGGCTAGAACATGGTATGAATGGTTGCAACCGAGAAGCTTGTTCTCTCTAAGATATTTCCATAGGAATTTCTTAGAACATTATGAGAAAACTCATTCTTCTTTATCGTTGTTACAAGACTTCTGTGATTTTTGTGAGGTTTTCATTCCATATCTTAAAAGTCTTGGTCATAATGGAGAGTGCATGGATGGGGATATGTTAGAGGCACTTTATGATTTCTCTTCGCATGTTAGTTGTCATGATAATCATGAAAGTTTCCAACAAACATATGTGTCTTCTTTGCTTCAAGATGAAATGGATCAGCACTTTGAAAACCAAGTTATACCCTATGAAATTTGTGAAATTTTGTAGCAACTTTCCCAATCTTTAGGTGATAAAGAGGAACATAAAGATGTTTGGTTACAAGGCTATTCAATTTGTTCATTTTCTGAACCTTTGAATGTTGAGCAACATGAAAATGGGCAGAAGCAATGAGAAGCTTATGTGAAACATGTTTCTTTTTATTATCAGGAGGAGGTTGATTCCTTGATTATGCTTAAAGGTGGTCATGAGGAAACACTAATGGAGAATGATCAACAAGTTTTTGATTTACAAGTTGTTGTCCCAAAATGTCCTGCTATAGATTTAAATGAACAAAAAATGTTGTTTGTGCATAATGATATACATGAATTTCTAAATGTAATGCATGAAAAATCATTTCTAAACATCCATGTAGCACATGATATGGTTCCTCCCATTGAAGATTTTCATGAACAGTTAGAGCCCTGTCTCAAGAATGATGTTGAAAATGAAGACATAAAACAGAGACAACTTGCAGTTATGAATGAAAATTATCCTTTGGATCATCAAGACAGGATGCTTTTCAGTGTTTTCAAGGATCCTATTGCTGATTTGTTGATTTCATCAAAAGAGGATTTTTTTCATGATTATCAAGATACTTTAGTAAGCCTATTTCAGTCATTAGTGAAGGTGTAGTTTCTTTCATTTATAATTTCAGGTTATGGATTCAATTTTTATTTTGAGTTCCTAATAGATGGTCCACTAAAGAATAGTCAAGTAGCCCAAGTGTTGGATCAGCTCTTTGATTGGTTATATTGGACATTTCATATTGCTTGAATTGAAATATTTGTTAGATTAGGATTAGTATGTAGATAACTAAGCTTGTTGGGAAAGAATCTCTTTTAGCATTTAGTTTGAAGATTGTAGTTGCAAGATTCAGTTTGTAAAAGTATCTTTTGCTTCAAGAGCATATCAAGGATCAAATACAGGCTGAATAATATGACAAGTGGTTGGGAACTGCCCAATTAATAAGGCACTGGAGCTATTGGTTCTTTGCTTCACCACAGGGGCGCAACATCCCCATTGGAGCCATTTTTATCCATGATAAAATTTGGTTGGTCTTAATTTAATTAGGTTGAGTCACTTAGAGTTGAATAGGGTCTTTTGAACTCATAATTTTCAAAAAATGCACATATTTGAGGGGTATTAATGGTAATCATTCTTGTGATGGGAGTCAATGTCAAATAAAAATACAAAAATATCTCATGCATGACCAAATCTAGTCATTACAGTGAAATTTGACAAGAATACCAAATTTTGTAGCGAAATTAGTGTTAAACAGTCAGAATTCGCTACGAACTTGCCTAAAAACTCTGTTTTTGCAGCGGGGGACAATTTTAAAGTTTTTCAAGCATTAAATGTATTTTTGAAGCACATAAATCATCTGTAATTTTTATATTGTATCAATGGAGACTTTGGTTAGTGAGAACACTCATCATAGAAGATGATCGGGATGCCAGCTCATCATGTTGGACACATCATCAAGAATAAAAACACATCAATTTTTCCACATCACCATTGGATATATCACCATCTAAATTCATATTTACAAGTTTTTAACTCCATTGTATTAGTTTCCTAACACCTAATCCTATCAGTTTGGTTTGATGGAGATGCTACAAGCTGAATTGAAGAAAAAGGGTCTTAAAGTGATTATGCAAGATGTTGATGTTAAACATGGTAAGTCACACATTTTTTGTCACTTTTTGTCTTAAGTTATCATCACAAGACATTTGTAGGCTTCAAAGATGATTTTTGGCAAAGAAGAATAAATTACAAAAAAAAATCTGCTAAACTAGGTGAGTTCGTAGAGTGCTCCAGGCTTGAGGCTGAGTTTTCCCTACAAACTCGTTGTAGGTTTCCTTCATCTAAAAATACTTCAAAAAAAACATGCCAAATGGTGATAGAGGAATTTATTTAGCTTATTAGACCCAAGGAAGACCCTCCAATAGTCATAAATGTCAAATTTCATGCAAAAGGTGGTGAAATGAAAATGCTACGAACTCTCTTAAAATTTCCTATACATGATTGTTTCAGCAGTTCACTTCAACTTCAATTTATTACAAAATTAAAAATCGCTTTTTAAATATGAAGGGGGTTTTTATTCATCACAAGCCCGTATACAAAAACCTCTCTCCATTTATGCAAATCCATCATGGTTTTGAAATTATGCACTCATCTTTGAGGCATATGTTTCATAATTTTCACTAATTAGATTTGTGTAAAATCTGTAAAATTCGACTTGGAAGAGGTTCAACTCAGCATCCATGTGGCATGATGTCACATCAACACTCTAGTACACTCATCAAATTAGTTGGTTGTAGTTTATAAGGGTTATTAAATATATTTTTTGAGTTATTTAATGAAAGAAGAGTCATTTTTGTATTCAAACTCTGCCGAACAGAAAATATCCCTAGGAAGTCTCCAAGTGATGTAATCCTATTTGACATATCTCTCTAAGGTAGGAATTCGAAGCTAGCAAGGTGGAAAACCATTTTTATGAGTCCTCACTCTATAAATAGGCATATGAGAGGATTAGAAGGGATTGATTGATGTGATGATATAATCTACTTTTGTAATATTTTACAGTCAGTAATAGACAGTTGCAGAAGGCTTCTATCCGACCTGAGATTCATGATTTGTTCTCATATGTATTTGTTTTATCTATGTATTTGATGTTTATTTAGTTAAATTTATGGTTTATGTTTCAAGTTGTGTTTTTGAATCAGAATACACACATGCCTCAGCTTCCATGATTAGATGTTTTTCATGTAATTGAGCTTCCTCCAACTCCATGCCCAATGGTAGTTATTTATTTAAATCCTTCACCTACATAAAAAAACATTCAAAGCACATTTAAGAGTTGGCCATATTTTTTATCTGTATCTATTGAATATCATTCTTATCCTTGAGAGAGCCCTCTGAGGTTGGAAAGGCTAAGTTCCAACCAGAAGTAGGTTTGAAATAGTTACTCTGAATTGGCTTTCGAAACAAGCCATCAACTTCAATTTAGTTATAACAAGTTCTAAATGTTGTTTTCAAAATTTATTCATTATTCATTATAATTTGATGATATCCTGAATGAAGATCCAACTTGGTGAAGTGAATTACTCCATGTAATTCATCGAATAATTCATCAGTGACTAGAATGGGAAATTTATACGTAATAGTGAGCTTGTTGAGCTCCCTATAATTTAGAATCATATATCATGATCCATCCTTCTTGTGCACCAACACTACTAGAGTAGAGAAATAAATTTGACTAGGTTTAATTATACCGACCTCTAGCAATTTTGCAACCATACGTTCAATCTCACTCTTTTGGGAATGGGATATCTCTAAGACCTGATGTTAAGATGAACACTTCCTGGAAGAAAATGAACAACATTATCATGATAATAAATAGGTGGGAGACCTTTGGGTGTCTCAAATACCTCGGAATGATTGACCAAGGCTTTTTGGAGATCTGAAGAAATAGATGATTTCAATGTTTTAACCTCGAGTGAGCATAATTGTGCATTTATGCCCCGTTGTTCTTTATTTAGAATCTTTGTCATGCCATTATAGTTGATTATATTTCCTGGTTTCCTTGTGATACCCCTTAATTCAACTTCCTTGCTTCCCAAAAAAATTTCAAGAAAATTTCTTGAAAATTAAAATTTGTTGTACCCAAAGATTGTAACCATTGGAATCTTCGTACAACATCAATTCCACCCATTGGAATGGAAAGAATTGTATTTTTCATTACATATTACCCCATGGTTAACTTGATATTATGGCACTTTCCATAGATATTTATAGTTCCTCCATTTTCAACAATCACTTGACACTCTCATGTTGTATATATGAAGGAATTCAATTCCTTGGCTATCTTAAAATGAATAAAATTATGGGTACTACCTGAATCAATCAACATATTACATTTTTCTTCTTTATATGTCCTATCTTGAGTGTTTGAGGAGTGGTAATTCCTTCCAATGCATTAAAATATATGTTCAGATTCATTTCTTCTTTCTCTAGTGTAGTTTATTTGTTTATATCTTCTTCTTTTGAAGTTTATTGTTCATTTTCTTCCTCCTCTTCACGATCTATGTAAAATAATTTCTTCTCAACACACTTATGACATTTAGTGTATTTGTTATCAAAAATATACAAAAATCCATTTTCTTTTTTTTCTCACAACTATTGTGGTGTCAACCTTGTAGGTTTTGGAAGGTTAGGAGTAGTAACACTTCCATCTTTATAGTTGTGAGTGGTAGGCTTCCTCGATGCCATAATTTTTCTTTCAATTTTTCTTGCCAACCTGAATGCCTTCTCCAATGAATAAGGTTTCCAAAGGCGAACCTCATGTTGGAGTTTATCCTTTAAATTACCTATGAAGGCATCAACCATATGCTCCTCTAGAATATCATTTACCCTTTTATTCAATTTTTTGATGTCCTCAATGTGCTCTGCCATTGAGACCTTTTGTTTGAGATTTATCAATTGGCTAAAGAAGGTGTTGCTCTTTGTATCCTCATAATGTGATATCATTTCCTCCATAAAAATTGACCAAGTGATAATTGGTTTAAGAGAACAAAACCATTGATACAATACAAAATAATTGGGTTCTAAATATACAATTGCAATGTGTACCTCTTGTGTGTGTTGCACATTATGGATATCAAAATATTGCTCCATATGTAGTATCCATGTTATCGAATCCTTGCCATAAAACTTCCTCAAATCAATATTTGGTATATGGTGGGTCCTCAATCCAATGTTAGATTCTATAAAATCATGACTAACATTTCTTTTGTTCTCATCATGACTTTCATCTAATACCTTATTGCCATTAGGAAGCATTCCTTGTCACGTAACTTTGTCAAACCTTCCTTCAAATACTCCATGTATACTTTTAAACTATTATTAAAATCTTCCGTGTATTTAAACCATTCTTCAAACCATACATATTAGCTTCCATTTCATTTTTTGTTACTCTTTGAAAGAGAAATTTTTTTTGCACTCAGTCTCATAATTTTGATATATCATGTTGCATTGCTTCCTCTTCTTCATGGGTCATAGTAGATATTTATAGTTTCTTACTAGGTGTTTCCATTTTATTTATGTGAGTCATTTTGGAATCAAACAATGATATTTATGTTTCACTTTGTCCCTTGAATCACTTCAAGCTGATTTTTCAAACAAAATTTATGTAAAATTTAAAACAAATACACACATTTTTCATGCTTTGTAGGATCTTGATATTGAATATGTTGTATCTCTGTAATTTCAGATCTTCAAGGTCTGAAATTTCAATATGTGGTATCCCTCCGAGTCTTCTTTCCAACCCCATAAGTCATATCGAAATTGGAGTCTTTAAGAAATATTTATGCATTATCTCCCACGATGTCCTGAATATAGACTTGTTCCATAGAGTGAACTTGTATGGAGTTTCACATGTCACTGTTTTGACCTTCGGCCCTAACATTTCTACAATAAAAACCAAATTTCGTGCAATTTCAACCAATTTTTATAGAATTCAAATCTGATTCCTGGAACAAAAGTTATGACAATTGTCCCTAGGTCACTTATTTGAGACTGAATTTTGGAGCCTTCAAAAACCCTAAATTCCCCATATCATATCTTCGAAAGTATAGCGACCAAGATCTGAAATATTTACACAACGTTTACCAAGATGGTGTATTTACGTTATCAAAATTTTATCTTCTAAAGCCACATAGAAAAAAATTTATAGTCAAAATTCCAAGATGGCTTGTTTGAAGAAGCGAAACCCTAGAATCCAAAGCTCTGATACCAAATGTTATGGAACCAACTAACAAAATAGAAGAAAAGTGTTAGGATATTCTGACACATAGGAAATAGTTAAGTATAGCTTGGTCTAGCGTATAGTTAGGTAAATTGTGTTTCTTTACTATGTACTTTTGTAACTTATAATATGGCGGTCACGATATGTAGTGATCTGACAGTTCATTCTCTCCTCAGTATTACAAACACTTGATATGTGGCTTAACACCCAATTGGTCCATGATATCTATTTAAAGAGCATGGAGGGTAATTCATCTGGTGACCATTTATGAGAGAATCCTATGTAAATTTTCTTTCTTTATATTAATAAATTGAATGAAGTGGTCGCGTTGGCTCAGGTCATGGACTGTTTCCCTCTTTTAGGGTTTTAATCAAGTCAAATACTGGTGTACTGATCTCTGATATGTTTGTCAGCGATGAAATTTAGTGTTTTATCTAAGGAACTTGACCTGTAAATTCCTAGATGGTATCAGAGTTGTTTTGAGGGTCGCATCCATTGTTGATCCAAATCCGAAGCTGGTTTGACTACATGCGACTTCCATTTTCCAAATATATTATTTCTGACCACTTTCGGGTCGAAAAAGCTACTTTGTTGTGATCGAAGCCTCTGTTCCAGTGAGGAACCCCTTTTTTTTCATGCGAAAAGGTTTCTAGTTTCCCAAGTTATGTCATTTTTTATCTGGAGGTATAAAGTATTTTTTTTGCAGTTATATTTATTAATCCCTCTGTTTATTTCAGTTTATAGTCTTTTTTTATTACCAGATCTATACCCTCTTCTCTGCATATGCTCTTTTCTTTGCATTGTGTGCGATCTGGAAAACTAGAAACATGAAGACAGGATTTTTCTGCTACGTATGCTCTTTCCCCGCGACTTTGTGTGATCTCGAAAAATCAGAAATAGCAAGAAAAATATATAGTTTCGAGACGGAATAACCAAAAATATAACATCCTGCAGTAAGGTTTGCTTGTTGTTGTTGTTTTTTTCATAATTTTTTTTATTTGCAAAAAAAAATCACGCACATTGAAGAGCAAAAAAAAAAACCTCCTTCCTTTCAAACAATTATAGTCTTTTTACTAGCTCACTTGGTGTAAAGTTACTTTATGAGAATAGAGGTCTATTCAACCCTCTTTTTCAAGTTTTTTTTTTTCTAAAATTTTTTTTTTCAAGTTACTTTTGCTTAAAAGCTTGTTGGAAAGTTGTTTTTTTTAATGATTTTATTTAAAAATCACATGTAAAAGTGACACTCACTTATTTATAAAAGTGGGTTACATAAAGTAATATTTTTTTTAAAGTGAGCTTATTATAATAAGTTTGGAAAGGGGGGGCGGGGGGGGGGGGGGGGAATATTTTTTTTTAAGTACAACTTCATCATCAACTTTCAACCTATCACATAACTACTCGGCGTCTACTACAACTTTTTTTCAAAAAGACATAACTTCTTCATCTGGAAGTCGTTTTCAGAGCCATTTTTTTTTAACCGGCCTAATTTTTTGAGATCTTTCCATTGGAGCACTTATTTTCAACCCTTAAAATTTCCGTTTTTTAGAACGAAAATTTCATGCTTGGTTATTCTTAAGACCACCAATTATTTCCAATGGCTATCCTACATGGTAGACTTACTTAGAAGTAAAGGGATTTATAGAATAGCCTTAGCACAATAATCTAAACCTATTGATGCAAATAAAAAAACTAAATGGGAAAATAAACAAGATCAAACATGAGGGTTAATAGGAATGTCCATTGGCCAAGATCTTAGATTTCATATCGAATAAATTGACTCCCCTGTTGAAGCTATGAAAAGGCTAAATATTGTTTTTGGAATTAAAAGTGAAATAAGAGCCCATCAGCTTGAAAATGAGCTGCTTACTTTGGACCCAAATAATTTCTCCTCTATTGAATATTTTTTGTCCAAATTCAAGACCCTTAGAATTCTTTTAGAAGGTTATAAGGTCAAAAAGGAAGATGGTAGTCTTATCTATTCCATTCTTTCTAAGCTGGGCCTGTAATACTCTATATTTGTTTCCATCTTCCATTCCACTAGAGAAGGCCTCATTTCTCAAGGAACAACCTACAGGGCCCCCTCTTTTGATGCCTTTTGCGACTCTTTGATAATAGAACAAGAAAAACTCTTACACCTTGGTCTTATGAATACTGGAAACTCTTCTAAGAAAGCCTTAGTAGTCTAGCATCAACCATATCCAAAGAATCCTTAGAAGCAACATCCTAAAAGAATGGTCCTAAATGAAAAAAAGGTCTTAAGTTGTTTCAGCCGCAAACTGAAAATACAACTCAACAAACTAATAAGGAAAATAAAAACAAAGGGAAGAGGACAGATAGAAATTGCAACATTTGTAATCGTGATGGCCACGTAGAGTCAAATTTTTTTAAGAATATGTAATCCTTGGAAGCAGAAATGAAGAAGCACATCATCCATTTGGATAACTCTTCAACTTCATCTTCGGGAATGACACTTTCTACATGTGGTTTTCAAGCATCAAGATCTCGTTATGCATTGAATGTATCTTCTTCTTCTCATTCTCATGAGTGGCTCATCGATTCTGGAGCCTCTTACCACATGGCTAAAAATAAAGCCATGTTTTCTTTTTCAAATGATTATAAAACAAAAGGCATTTATTTTGGTGATGATTGATCTCTTAGTGTTGTAGGACCTGGAACCATTCATCTAGATAATGGCCAGTTTAATGATGTATTATGTGTTCCTACCTTGTCCTGGAACCTTCTATTTGTTTATGGGATAACTCATTCAAGTGAAGGTAAAACAGGAGAATTCTCACCTCATGATGTTGTAATTAAGGACCTAAGAGATCCTACACATATTTTAGCTACTAGCATTGTTAATGATTCCACAAGGTTATATAAGTTTGAAAAATTTGTGTCATCATGTCTTCCCTACGGTTTTGTTTCTCATAATGATGAGGTGAGAAAACTTTGGCATGACCGATTTGGTCACTTAAACTATCGCTCTCTTCAAACTTTATGTAAATAAAATATGGTGACAAGTCTTCCTATGGTATCTTGCTGAGATGTTATTTTTTCTGGTTGTGTACTCGGAAAACTTCATTGGGATAGTTTTGAAAAATGTTCTTATTGGTACACTTCAGCCCCTTTGCAGCTTCTGCATAGTGATTTATGTGGTCCAATTATTGTTGTTTCTTTCTCTGCATACAAGTACTTCTTAACTTTCATTGCTTATTTTTCTAGATGCACTTGGGTATACTTATTAAAACTTAAGAGTGAAGTTTTAATATGTTCTTGGCCTTTAAGGCCTTTGTTGAGAAACAATCTAGACATCAAATTCTTAAGTTAAGATTAACAAAAAAATTATCAACTTTTTCACTGAGCATGGCATTCAATTGCAACATTGTTCTGTTTACTCCACAACAAAATGGCATAGTTGAAAGGAATAATCAAACTCTAAATGAAATGGCTAATTGTATGCTTCAATCTAAAGGACTTAGTCTTAATTTTTTGGCAGAAGCAATTAACTTTACAAATTACATAGTAAATCACACTCCTACTAAGGTTTTAAGGAATATCACTCCAGAAGAAGCTTGGAGCTGAATCAAACTAGATTTAAGTCACTTTCGTCTTTTGGGAAGTGAAGCTTGGGCTGATATTCATGATGAAAAACATAAAGCCTTAGAACCTAAGAGTGAAAAATGATTTTTTGTTGGATATTTTGAATATTTCAAAGGATATGGACTTATTCAACTCAAATCCAAAATTGTAATCATTATAAGAGATGTAAAATTTGACAAAAATATATCGACCTACGAGCCGAGTTTGGCAAGTGTGCCACCTTTGATTCGACATATGTGCCACCTCTCTCTATATCTTCTACTTTTGAAAAAATTCCTTCTAGTTCAAATGTTGAAAAAAAGGATGAAAATCCTCCTTCACCTCCTCAAGATATTCCTTCAGTTACTCAGCTTCCAAAATGGGTTTGCTCTACTTGGGATGCATCAGGTTCTCTTGCAGGTGACCTTGCAGATTAACTTGCTACACGTTCTCAGTTCGATAGAGCCTCTTCCTTATTGGCTCATGTTCTAGAAAATCCTGATCCAGAAACCTTTGAAGAAGCTTCAGGTCATCCAGATTGGGATGCAACTATGAATGAATAATATCGCTCCTTATTGGCAAACAATACTTGGGATCTTGTTCCTCTTCCAAAGGGAACAAAACTTGTCAAATGAAAATGGGTTTAAAGAACAAATTTTGGACTAGATGGAAAAGTGGATAAACATAAAGCTTGTCTTGTTGCTAAAGTATTTTCACAAGTTGAAGGCATTGACTATATTGAAAACTTATCCCGTGTTGCCAAAATGAATTCTATCTGCCTTTTTATTTCCCTTGTTGCCTCCTTTAAATGGGAATTCCATGAGATGGATGTTAAATCTTCCTTCCTACATGGGGACTTGCATCAAGAAATCTACATGACACAACCCCCTGGCTTTATCCAAAATGACTCTAGCCTTGTTTTTCGCCTTAGGAAGTCTTTCTATGGTCTAAAACAAGCCCCTCGGGCTTGGTATGCCAACATGGATAGATTTCTCTTAGATAATGGCTTTTCTAGATGTCATTCCAACAACATTGTCTACACCAAGAAATTGGGTAAGTCCTTAATCATCCTTGTTTTTTATGTAGATGATCTTATCCTTACTGATAGTGATCCCAACCATATAAACCATGTGAAGTCTAGCCTCAAAAAGAAGTTTGAAATGACAGACTTGGGACACTTGCATTATTTCCTTAGTCTTTAAGTATTTCAATCCAAATAAGGTATTACCCTTTCTGAGTCCAAGTATGTCTGTGATATTGTATGCCACTTTCAGATGGAAGAATAAAAGCTAGGCCCTTCTCCCTTTCATTCTGGTGTCAAGATTTCATTCACTTTTAATTCCCCTGAAGTTGATGCTACCTTATACCATCAACTTGTTAGTAAAATTTTGTATCTAACCCATACCCATTCTAACCTTTCCTTTTCCATTGGTCTTGTTGCCCGATTTATGGAAAAACCTCGTGAAAGTCACTAGAAAGTAGCTAAAAAAATAATTCAATATATTCGAGGTACATTTTAGTTCAGGATTCATTAAAGTGTAGGAGAATATCCATTGTTGATTGGTTTTACTAATTCTGATTGGTTTGGTGACCCTCTACAAATATATTCAAACTTTCCTACCATGACATCACTCTCCTCCTTGGTCATCAACCGCAAAATATTAACTACCTAATCTTATTCACAGATGTCACTACTCTTGGGATGATGCCATCTCCTACATGTGTGGTGCCTCCCTACATCACATCTCTTCATTTTTCACTATCTCACTCTGTTGCACACTGATTGATCCTCTCTCACGGTCCTCTAACCTTCTCTAAGATCACCTACTTAACAAAAAAAAAAAAAAAAAATTGCCTCCAACAGAAGGCCTTCACACTATATGATATAAAGCGCTAAGGGATTAAATTTGTTGTTATTTTAAGTATGAATGGATCAACAACTATTTTTGCATATGTGTTATATTCAATAGTTAATCCATATTTGGAGGTGCTCCATAGTTGAAATACTCTGATAAGTCCTATAAATTCCGTAATTGTCTTAGAGATTAATTATAGAGCATCAATATGATAGCAAAAATCATCCCTCACACAAAGAAATTAAGGTTGATGACCTAACTATGATTGAATGTGTTGATCACAGTTAATGAAGTAGGTGGATTTCAATGCACCTATATGTTAGTTCCCTTCTAGTTGTACAGATGATAGTGAAGGAGATTCATCTTTTGTAATTAAGTGCTTTAATATCATGTTGCATTGTTTCTTCTCTGTGTGCCGAGATGTAATTAATGTACGTTCTTGAGCTTTTTTATTGAGTTGAAGCAGAGAATATTTTTGTATAAGTTCCCATACTCTTGTTCCTAATTGAATATTAGTGAGCTACTGCAATACACATGAGATGATATACTACATCATTCGTTGTGCCATTGTGGAACCAGAACTTAGGAAACATTGAGTTAGTAGTGAGTGAGTAGATTTGTTGTGTTCTGTGTGTCTATCTATGATCTATGTTTGAGCCATGGGGTGCTTAGGTTCAGGAGGTTTTAAGAGAAGAGAATAGAGCAGTTGTGAGCATGGATGTAGAGTAGAGAGGAAGTAGTTGTAAGAGACAATAGACTAGGTTATTCATGCTTTTTGTAATTAAAGTAGACATTTTCCTTTAGTTTGAAAATTGTATGAAAAATAGGACGACTGGATAAAGTAGGTTGTGGCATGCATTTATCATAGGTTGGAGCCTCTTGGAAAGTAGTGTATTTTTAATTTAAAGGGGATTGGGGGCCTCTTGTGAGTGGATTCTCACAAACAAAGTGATGTAATTGAGTAGGAGATTTGAATACATCATAATAACAATCAGATAGGTGGTTTTTCCCTTTTGGGTTTCCATGTTAAATCTCTTTTTTCTCGATTGTATGTTGTTCATGTTGATGGTATGTGTTCATGTGAATGATTTCCTCTGTTGAATATGTATCTAATTTTGAATTCTCATATGAGTGATTGCTAATTTAAAAGAGAAATAAAAATTCGGATTAAAAGTTAAATTTAGCATTAATGATTGATTCACCCCATCTCTCAGTAATTCCTTATTCCAACAATTGTTATCACATTCTGGTTCCTTCATGAACATTTTAATCATTGGAAGGTATATCTATAAGGAATCATGCCTAAATAAGAGAATCATGATGCTTATTCAAGTAATATGCTTGCCTTCAATGCGACAAACTATGTCTTCTGGAAGGTTAGGATGGAGGCCCATCTCATGTCCCTAGGTGTATATTTTTGGATATTTGTATTAGTTTATTATGTTGTTCCAATGACACCTCCTATATATGTAGATGGTAAAAATATTTATGAGCATTGGGGCCCTAGAGTCACACTATATTGTGTTGTAATGTAGATCTTGGGAACATCTAAGTGTGATCTTATTTTCTACTATTTTTTTAAGACATTCTATTTAAATAGATGTATATGGAAATATATTTTTTTTTAATATCATTGGATGCATTTTAATAACCTCTAGATTTAATGTTCTATCTTGATAGTTCTTGGCATAAGATTTAGTCAAAATTTGTAGATCACCCGAAATGCAAACAAATAAGGCCATATATTTTATGGTTCTTCTAGATGTGCTGCTATAAATGGTTGTGCAATTTTTCTTTGAACTCAATTAAATTTATAGATTCTAGTAATAGTCCAAAATTCATGTATTTTATTTTCTCCTAATGAGTGTCACAAGAAATTAAAATTTCATGAAGAATTCAATCACAACCATGGAATTAATCTTTTTGTTAAATGCATATAACTAAATCAAATAGAATAAATATGAAAATTACTTTGAAATTGACTCATCATTCACATTTAACATTCATGGCATGTTCTTCAAAGAAAGTGCTAAATTAGGCATGAATAATTTTCAAATTTAGTTCTAATATCCCAAAAGCGAGAATGTAGTAATACAAAAACACAATAGCGGGAAACTACAACAATGAAAAAGTAATTTAAATACACCATATAATAGACATAGCAATTGAGCCATTTTATTATATAGGAGGTGGAACACAAGTACAATAGTGCTCAAAATATCAGACGCTCAAAACAAAGAAGTGGCCTAGAATCACCCTGAAGTGCTCCCACAATAGGGACTGTGTAAATGTTGGACTGCTTGAAGGAATACTCTATTGTCCTTGTTGCAAATGTCAGAACTACAACTGCCAAAAATATATATAAGTGTATATATAGCAGTTTCGTAGCTTAGATGATGCCAGGATTTTAGATCTAGGCTTTATGATGAATGCCCAAGATAACCCAGAAAGGATTTACAGATCTGAAAATCTTGGAAAATCACCCTCTTAGGCCCTGCAACTATATCACTGTCGGGTATGAAGATCTAAAGCATGAAATCAATAATATATGGCTGCAATGATATACAATCAACTCAATGCTTGAAGGTCTTGTCCCTTCACTAGATCCTCAAGCTAGAAGCTCAATATCTAGCTCCTGCTTCCTCCTCCATTGATTGCAGCTATTGAATACACAACAGCTGAGTAAAAATGCGTTTTCAAGGATGGAGGCTCTATAGTATACTGCTAGATAATTCAAATCAGCTCAATAATTAAGGAAACTATATTCCCAAAGTGAAGGAATGGTCCCTCACAGGATTTCCATCTGATATACTGGAAACGCCCCTCCTCCAATAGATCTACAAGACTGGACTATGAAATTCCTTGGGGAACTAATGTCGCATGGAGGTATGAAATGTTGGCATAAATTTTAGATATGAATATGCTACTCCTGAAAGACTGATCTTGAGGCACAAGGTGAAAGGATAAATCCTCCATCGGTTTCCTAGCTAAAATGCTAGAAACAACCTCCTCCTCTCAAACCCTCAAGCAGGAATGCATAATTCTTGAGACTGAATGTGCATATGAGAGTGGCTGAATGTGGCACTAATGTCTAATGATCTATGGTAGCTTATAATAACTTTCCCGGAGTAGGCATTCAAAGTCCCCCGTGGTTAAGGGTGGGATTTTTGCTCGGAAACACCTGTGTGCTAAACAACACTGCAGACTTAGCTAAACAACTGAAGCGTGCATAGAAATTTCAAAAGCCAAATCCAGATCTAAACAAGTCAGAAATAATAATCTAAATCATGCCTTCTATTGTTGCCTTCAGCTCCCTTTTATGCTTTGTGAGCCTTCCACAGCCCTGGCCCACCTCATAATTGCATTGCACATGTGGCCACTAGCCTCCATGAAGACGGTGTTGTCTCTCCATGTTCTACACCATCTCTAAATTTAATTCCCACTCTCGCCATCATGTGTGCATTAGATGCACCACTTCCTCCTCTATTTCACCATTAGTGCTCTATGATCTTACTTTTATTGCACCATGATCTCATTTGACTTCCTCCATGATCTCCATGATATTATCTTTAATAATGCAAGATCTCTAGTCCTTCAACATTTAAGAAGCTACTTCACTACTCCATAATGCATATCTAACTCAAAATTATCCACATACACACATAAAAAGTGGATTTTATTCATCTCTGGGGTTTATGGGTCCCTCCACCCTCTTATTTACTTAATTAATTAAGAAAAGTAAGAACTCTAATATTCTAATTATCTAATGGAAAATTGTGAATATTATAGTCCTCCCCGCCAAAATGTTGCTTGTCCTCAAGCAACTGCAAAAGTGGATGCTACAAAAATCCATCTCCCTCCAAATGGCATCCTCATATGGAAGGTGTACCCATCTGCTACAATGGGTAATGCATGCCCAACTCCAAATATGACTCTCTAGAATGTCTAGAATAGCCTCCAACTAAAAATTTAGATGCCTCTCCTCATCAATAAGTCTCCAAGTGGAAACCATATGATGTTCAAGATCCTCCTCTATGCATAAAATGCATAAAGTGAAGTGTTCTCTTCCCAAAGTGGAAATTCCCCCATCATAAACTATCTCTCCATCCCATGCTACATGAAGTAGATTGTATCTCTCCATGCTTCCATCCTTGGCCCTGTTGGCCTTGTTGGATCCAAGCATAATCCCAAAAATGTGCAAAATAAGAAGTAGAAACATATGGATGAACATGTACAATGTCAAACCATACTCTCCCAATAACAACCACCACAACAAAGCATTCTATTTCCATTAAAAATCATCATTAAACCAAGTAATATATCCATACTCTCTCAATAGAATCCACCACAACAATGCTTCTTGCTGCCATTCAAAATCAACATCAATCCAAGTATGAGATCTATACTCTCTCAAAAGAATCCACTGCAGCAATGCCTCTTGCTGCCATACCACCTCATCATCATACCAAGTACAATGACCATAATCTCCAAATAGAAGCCAACATAGTAAGGCCTCTTGTTGCCAACCTCGGTCATCATCATGCAATGTATGGGGAAAAATCAGCCCATACTCTCCCAAAATTAACCAAAGAAACAAGGATTATTGTTGCCACCTTACATCATCATGGTGCAAGTCATGGAGCAACAACATATTTATTGACATGTGGAATGTCAGATCAGAACAATACAAAAAAGCTCTCTATTGCCACATCATGTGAGATTTATGCCATGTCTCACACCAAAGTGCATACATGAGCATAAGATATATCCAAAAAAAAATTACATTCACAGACATGAGATATATCCCAAACAAAAGTATATACATGGACATAAGATATATCATGTGATGTCAAAACTCTCTCAATAATAACCAGCACAACCATGCCTCTTGTTGTTGCATAACATTAGTGACATCCATTGCATGGATCATAGAAATGTGAGATGTTGTGTAGTAACCATACTCACCCAACAACAACTAGTGAAACCATGCTTCTTATTTCCATGTATCATAGATCTACAATAAGGTTGGCAACCCCATTCTCCTCTTCTAGATCCATTCATCCCAATGTGGATGATGAATCATACTATGCTCAATCTTGGTATCCACCCAAGGTAGAATACCATTCTCCTCCAGCTGATAAGCTTTGCACTCAATGGTATGTTGAAGTGCACCTCCTTTGAGGTCTCTCCATGAGATCCTCTCATCAATGGCCCAATAGAACCCATAAGGTTCCATGCGTGTTGTAGGTATAAATTCCTCTTTGATCTATGAGGTGCTCATCAAGGAAACTTCATCCTAACAATGGAGAATATTTTCCACCATAAGATGTATACCATATATCATCTATCCCTCCAGTGCTTCATGAGTGAAGTTGTCTATGGGATACTCCAAGAATAATGGGGCCCTCATCTCATCATTGCTACTTAGGGACAGCACTGTAGATCTGCATGGTGATACATATGTTGTCTCTTAGCCATACACAATGTTGAACTCATAGTCTAACATTGAATTGAATAGGACTGTGCTCTTCCCATCTTCTGAAACTCCACACTTCAACACAAAGTGTTGGGTGTAGCTCAACCATGATAAAATGGGATATTTATACATCTTCTCCATGATCAAATCAAGTGTCCTCCATGTAATGATAATTTGCTGCTCCAAATTAGCAAGGTGCTCTAATCCTTGGTTATGCAATTGCCCTGATGGCATGGTCTCACAAATCTCAAAATGAGGTACTGAAAAAAATATGAGATGAATTTTTTTGCAAACCTTGGATAAGTTGAATCTCAGGGACATATTTCACATCTACAAGAGTTCCTCCAACCAGTGCAATGGCCTCTCAAACTATTGGTAGTGATGATGGTTGCATCTCTTCTATTGTACCCGCATTGGTATCTACCTCCTCCTCATGCATCTCCGAAATAATGCATGAGGATCCCAATTTCAAGAGCTCAATACCATCTTACAAAGATGCAAGTGTTCCTCCCCCTGATGTGAGTACTTCTGGTGGTGGTGGTGGTGGTAGGGGTTGTTGTTCAGGAGTGATAATGAGGACATCTTCCTTTGGTTCCTAATGTACTATCTCATCAATGATGGGATATGTATCTATGGGAAATGTCTCTGGTTTCCTTCTACCAAAATTCTTCTTCAGTATTTGATAGAAATATGCATAAGCAGTCACTTTGGGATGTGACAAATGACTGAACCACCAATATTTTGCTTCACCCTCAAGGTGCAGTGCTGCAATCTCAACAGCCTTGCTTTCTGCTACTGGGTATAGCAGAAATAATGTAACTAAATATTCCCTCCAAGTCTTCAATGTGCTTGTGGATGATCCACCAAATGTAGGCAAGAAGAATCTATGCCTCTTCTATTGTTGCTGTGGGGTCTCCTTTCTTCTTTGAGTTATAGAAACTATTGGAGAGTAAGATTCTCCTTGAGTGCTCTAGGATATGATTTTTACTTGGACATATATTTACTTAGGGTCTCATACCCCAAGTCTCCTTCATATTCACACCATTCACCTTCCTTCTCAAAGAAAATGGATCTACTAGAATGATGTGGAGCTCTTTTCCTTGTCGATTGTTTCTACTGCTGATAGGAAGTGCTTGGAATTTACTCTTTATGAAATCTTCTTGGATCCTCATTTTCCCTTTCTCTCTTCATTTGATTGACCTCCTTGGAGAGATCTCGCATAGATTTAAACAAAAGAGTAGAAAAATTGAAACCCTCCATCATTTTAGATCTCTACTAGCTACTACTTCTTTTTATATGAAAGATGAAGTGCCCATAAGATGAGCCAAAGATCATGCTCTGATATCACTATAATATCCAAAAAGGGAGAATGCAGTAATACAAAAACACAATAGATGGAGACTACAACAATGAACAAGTAATCTAAATACACCATATAAATAGATAGAACAACTGAGCCATTTTATTATATAGGAGGTGGAATACAAGTACAACAATGCTCAAGATATGAGACACTGAAGCCAAAGAAGTGGCCTAGAATGACCCCGAAGTGATCCCACAAGAAGGATTGCGTAACTGTTGGAATTTGGAAGGAATACTGCATTGTCCCTGTTGCAAATGTCGAGACTACAACTGCCAGAAAAATATAAAAGTGTAGATCTTGCAGTTTCAGAGCATAGATGATGTCGAGATTTCAGATCTGGGCTCTATGATGAATACCCAAGATAACCCAGAAAGGATTTCTAGATATGAAAATCTTGGAAAATCACCCTCTTAGGCCTTGCAACTATATCACTGTTGGGTATGCAGATCTGAAGCATGAACTGAAGAATATATGGTTGCAATGACATACAATTAGCTCAATGCTTGAAGGGTTGATCCATTCACTAGATCCTCAAGCTAGAAGCTCAAGATATAGCTCCTCCTTCCTCCTCCAATGATTTCAGATGTTGAATACACAAAACCTGAGTAAAATTTCACTGTCAAGAATGGGGGCTCTATAGACTGCAGCTAGATAATGAAAATAAGCTCAAGAATGATGGAAACAATATGCCTAAAGTGAAGGAATGGTCCATCATAGGATTTACAACTAAAATACTAGAAACTTTCCTCCTCCAATAGATATAGAAGACTAGATTGCACAATTCCTTGGGGAACTGATACTGCATGGAGGTATGAAATGTTGGCCTGAATTCCAGATATGAATATGTTGCTCCTAGAAGACTGATATTTAAGCACAAGATGAAAAGATGAATCCTCCATCGGTTTCCTAGCTAAAATGCTAGAAACAACCTCCTCCTCTCAAACCCCCAAGTAGGAATGCATAATTCCTGAGACTAAATGTGCATATGAGAGTGGCTGAATGTGGCACAAATTCCTGATGATGTATGGAAGCTCAGAATAATTTTCCCATAGTAGGCACTCGAAGTCCCCCTATGGGTAAGGGTGGGATTTCCGCTTGGAAACACCCGTGTGTTAAACAACACTACAGACTTAGCTAAATAGTTGAAGTGTGCATATAAATGTCAAAAGAAAAATCCAGATCTAAACAGATTAGAAATAATAGTCTAAATCCTACCTTCTATTAGTGCCTTCATCTCCCTTTTGTGCTTTGTGAGCCTTCCACAACCCTAGCCCACCTCATAACTGTGCTGCACATGTGGCCACTAGCCTCCATGAATACTGCGTTGTATCTCCATGTTCTCCACCATCTCTACATTTAATTCCCACTCCCTCCATCATGTGTGCATTAGATGCACCACTTCCTCCATTATTTCATCATTAGTGCTCTATGATCTTACTTTTAATTCACCATGGTCTCATTTGACTTCCTCCAATATCTCCATGATCTTATCTTTAATAGTGCATGATCTCCACTCCTTATACATTTAAGAAGTTGCTCCACTACTCCATAATGTAGATCTAACTCAAAATTATCCACATACATAGATCAAAAATGGATTTTGTTCATCTATGGGGTTTATGAGTCCCTCCACCCTCTTAATTAATTAATTAATTAAGAAAATTAAGAACTCTAATATTCCAATTATCTGATGGAAAATTGGGAATATTACATTAGCTATGGTTTGTGCCAAATTAGAAATTTGTTTGGGTATCAATGTTAAGGGAAATAATATCAGACATTAAATGTATTTGTTGGGTTGCATTTCCACTGATCCCAAGTTTTAGAATTCATAACCCTTGGGTTTGACATGAAGAGTTTAAAATATGTAAAATGGATGAAAAATGGAGAACATATCCTTATGTTTAAAGGAGAAATTAAGGATTCATTTAAATAAATTAAGACCTTGTGGGAAGTTGAAAAATTAAGAATTCAACCATTAGAATACACAAAATTTGAAATTTACGATTTCTTGTAAAACCCTTGTAAGAAATATCAAACAAGTCAAGATACTCTTTAAAAAACCTTGATTGATATTGAAAAAAAAAAATAAACCATCACAATGATGCCAAAATTTATTTCAATTAAATAACTTCATACAATTCACAATAGATCATGTTCACAATTCAAAATGCCATGCAAATTGCATAAAATTGTATTTAGTATGTAGTAAACTCCAAAACATGAGATGGGTGTGGAAAATACATGATAAGAAGGTACAGAAAACCGAAGAGTTACCACAAAATTATGTCTTAGAATAGATTCAAAACCTCCCAATAATTCTCCAAAAAAAATTACAGAGCTTCTCTACAACCAAGATTTCTCCCTCCCAAAATTGACAAAACAAGGCCTGTATATAGGAACTCAAGAGCTTAGAACTCACCCTAAAAACACTAGTCATATTTGAAAAACCACCATGTTTTATTACAAAATTTCCAATTGTACTCGATGAGCCTCAATATTGTGACAAGAATGTTGCAACTCCCAATGCTACCAATTTTAATTATCAACTCGTGGTTCGTACAAACTTAGGAGGTGCTGAAACTATATGTGCAACATACAATTTGTTCTTATTTATTTGATTTGATGTAATGGAGTTAATTTCGTGAAATCAAATCTTAAACTAATTGCAGAAATGGAAATGTTACTTTGAAAAGAAATTAATCAACAATTTATGATTGAAATCCTAAGAGCATGAATTCAAATAAATAGCTCTAATCTACTTTGTAAAAATGAATGTCCTAAGTGGTGTTTATTCTTCCTAAATCATGGATTTAGATAATAGGGGTCATGATTCAAGCCTAAGAGACAAAAACCAAGCTTTGGGATCAACTTTGGTCAATTTTATATGTGCTATAGGAGTGCTACAGGAAGTTTTGTAGCTGCTACAGGAAGTCATGTTTTTGCTATAGGAGGAGATAAATCACAAAACTACCAAGTAAATCAAATGAAAATTGGATGGGGAATTTTTTTTTTTTTATTAAGTAGGATGTCTTAAGAATCCATTACAAATGGAACCACTCCAAAATACCCATGTTAACATGTGCTAAAAAATAACAGAAAATTACTAGTCTAAAAACTGGAAATTCAAGAACTAGTGAGCTAGTTAACCTATCAAATTCCTAACTTAATGAAGTGAAAATGAAATGAGGTAATTTTTTTTATTAACCTAAATTTTTTTATGACCTAATACAAGTGGAATGAATTCAAACAAATCTTATTAACATGTTCTAAAAAATATCATAAAATTAGTACCCTTTTGCTAAAAGGGACTTCCAGAAATCCTAGATTCATGAGCTAGTAACCCAATCCAAGTAGCTCAATGATGAAGATGACTCATCAAAGATTTTCTAAGGATGAATCATGATCTTGAATCTGTAAATAAACTTCAAAAAAACTCACTTCAACCATTTAACCAATATAACCGACAACAAAAGAAGCATGAACAATAAATGCATAAACAAGAGATGTAAACAAAAATTTCATTCAAAGGACATATAGAAATTATGCAAGTGGGATATGAGGCTCCTAGTATGGAAAATCCCAAGGAGACTCGGAGTCCTATGGAACAAACCAAGCCTTAGAAGCTAAAAATGGCACCAAAATTCATTATTTGAATCAATCCAAGTACATCCCTGTAAGAAATGAAAATGGAATTGCTAATCTACAAGTTTTCTCCACAAGATGACTAAAAAATACATGCCTCTAGAGGCTAATTTGATTTGGTATTTATAAAAAAATTATGAGTAAGCATTCCCCTTGAAAGGAGGAATTTCCCCCCTCTAAAATCCCTCAAATAGTGGATTTGGTTCCCAACACTAGGAATTTGCATTAAATCACACATAACACATTCCTAGATTTTCTCAATCATTGGAGCTCCGAGATTTCTCAATAATTTCATGATATTTTTTTCATTTATTCTCCAATATTGATCCCACTATAGTAGGGATTAACTCCCTAGATTATCTCCTTCTCCAAATATTCATAATCTTCCAAATATTCTCACAATATTCTTCAAAAATAAATAATATTAGGCACAAATATGCAATTATCTCTAAACCTTCCTAAGAACATATGAAAACTAAAAAAAATTATTAAGTGTATAAGGAGAGATTTTAATATAGCCTTGATATGCCCAAGAAAGGCTAGATGGGCCTTAATTTGTGTCTAATTTAGAGGCCCATCATACCCCCCTACTGAAACAGTTGCTCATCCTTTGAGTAACCTATTCATCCTCCTTGCCCTGTGGTTCTTCATATATGCTGGCCTATTTCATTCTTTTTTTGTTGGTATATGTGTTGCTCCTCATGCTTCTCTTCTTAATACTATTCTATTTTCATTTATTCCTTATCTCAGTTTCCCAAGTCCTAATGTATATTTAGGCTACTTCTTTCTCTGAGGTGATTCTTCAACTGTAATGGGTTCAATTTTTTAGGGTAACACCTTGCTTTTGGTTCATATTATTGGCCACTTGGATCCTGTAAATTGACTGCAAACTCAAGTGAAATCCCATCATCATCATATCCCATTACCCTTTCAAATACTCCCATCTCGTTGCAATTTTAGAAAATGGTAAGCAGTTCAGGATGTTGATGGATTCTCTCTATGTTGATGGATTTTCTCTAGTTAAATCCTCCCCCCATATTTGCAGACTATTAATTCTATGAATTTTATGTACAAAGCTAGGGTATTGATTGTACCACTTAGTTTCTAATTTATCGGATTTTATGTGTACTTGATACCTCCCACAACACACATTGAAGGTTTCCCCCAATGTATTTTCCTTCCATCCATTGTAAAACTTCTCTCAGGAAAAAAAAGCAATTTGGTAGCAAAAAGGGGATGCTACAGGAAATTGATTTTCTTGTAGCAACTCTAAAAAAGGAATAATTTTGGCAGTAGTGGCCTTAGTTTTCAATTTTAGGAGTGATTTTTGAATTCTTGGCCATGACACATCATACTATCCATTAAATTTTTATGAACACCCTTGATTAGAAACCTGAATTCGCTTTGCTCATTAAATTATGAAATTGAAAACACTTAACACATAACTCTTTCTTCTTATAGAGGCAAAAATGATGCTAAATAACCTAAATCAAAAGAAAAGCATGATGTGAAACCAATATACTAACTTGGATACCTTTCACCCTTGGATAATTTACCATTATGCAATCCAAAATTCATATTGAAAATCCTTTTCAACACTATTGTGTTTCTTTGTACCTTTTAGTAATTAATTAATCATTTTCCAATGCCCTAGTAGAAAATTTTTTCTCTTGCAATCCTGTGTTAACTTCTTGTTGCAAATTGTCTATCTCTTGTAGCATCTTTGTTCCTTCCTGTAGAAAATTTGTCCTTCCTATAGAAAATTTGTTCTTCCTGTAGCAACTTCCAATAGCATCTTTTGTTCCTGTAGCAGCTCTATTTCTCTTGTAGCAACCATCCCAAATCCCATAGCAACTATTCCTTGCATGCCAAGAGGTGGTGGGTCCACCTTTTTATTCTTTTATTTTATTTTACTTTTTATTGATTTTTTCATTATTGTTTTCTTTTTTCAAATTTTTTTCTCATTTTTCCATTGCGTGCAATATAAACTCAAAATTATTTGAGTTAATTGAGTTGGCCCCCAACTAATTTTTGAACTCCATGATAACCTCCCACTTTCTTAATTATTTTTTCACTTTTATCTCATTTATCTCCCACAAATGAAGTTTTCCTTTGGAGAAAAGTTAAGTGACTTGCTAGATAAAACGGAGGCTTCATGTTGTTAAGTTTGGCTATAAAATACCTTTCCTTCTCACACTTTTAATTGTATCTTAATCTAGAATAGATTCAAAGGGTGGGGTTAGAGATTTGAATACTTGTGCCTTACCATGAGATTCTTTATTTTGTGCACGATTTTGTTGCAGTTTTGGAGGTTGTTGATATGATTTTTGAAGCTACCTTTGATGGTTCCGAAGCTCCTACTAATGATCCTGTTGTCAAAGGTTGCTTTCTCATGTGTTGATCCTTTGATGGTTTCATGTTGCTTCTAAAAAAAGGTAATGTATGATCTATTAGCTTCTTGAAATATCATATTTTTATGCTTTTTTCTCTATGAATTGGATTTTCTCTAAAATTTCTCTCTTGAAATGTTCTTGAGTGATAACTTTGATGTGTGTGTGTGTAGGTTCCTTGCTGAGACTTCAAATATATTCTTTTTGGCGAAGAATCCTTCTTGGTGTGCCATTGTTGTCTTCAGAGCCACCTCACAATTATTCCCTATCTCCAAGGATGATCAAAAAACAACTTCAAGGCCTTTATGGTGCTTACATGTAATATTCCCAAATTTTGCAGCTCATGGGAATGTTGCATTTTATTTTTAGTTTGCTTTATTCATGAATAAAAGTATGGGAAGGAGGTTTATTAAACTCCTAAGTTGAGAATAAATACATGCCCAATGTGAAAGGGGAAAATTTTGGGCTATTATATTAAACACCCCTAAGTGTAAAAGGGGGAAATTCATTTGAATAGGTCAATCTTGGCCCCACCTATAGCGCAGATTAGAGGGAAGCTTATCCATCAAGCACAACATACTCCTAGAAGAGGATCTCTTGTGTGAAAAGGGATAAGTTGAAGAAGGTGGTTTAGGGTTTTGGCAAGTCCTCATGTTATAAAAGGAAGGAGAGGCAACAAGCAAAGGTTGTTGATGCTATTCAGAATTTTAGAGGTTGCTGCAGCAACTCGATTTCTCTTGGTTGTTTAGCCAAAGGGGAGAGGGTTTCCTATTTAGGAACCCTCTCTCCTTCCATGGAGTAGCTCTTTGGAGGAGATTGTGATGCATCTCTCCACTATCCGGCATTATGATCAAGCTCCATCTCTATAACAGCGTTGGTCCTGTTGAGGTTTTTGCAACTGTTATGAGTTGCAGCAAGTGGGGGAAACTAGATCTGCAAAGATCTAGGAATTTGGGGAGTCTCCTCTCAAGGAGGGTGTCTTGTGATCACCTGAAAGAGGATATCCATCATATTTTGATTTCATACCTGCAATTTTTATTTTTTGTAATATTTCATTCAAGCTACAACACTGTCTCCTTAGGGAACTGTGTTATTTTCATGTACTAGTTTCATTATTGTTTATATTTCTCATTGTACTTGATCCCTGGTGATTGAGGCTTGCCTATCATCCTATGGATTTGTAAAATAGCTTGCTGAAATTTTCTTATTTAGATATGATATGTAATGTAATGAAATCTATCTTTAGAAATCTCTGAATTTTCCTGCAGTTCAGTGTACTAAAAGCTAGATCTACACTTTATTATGCATTATTCGGTTAAAACCCCAAGGGGATCTGATAAAGAAGGTTGTGTAGTTTCCATATATTGTATGGATATGATGTTTCAGCCATAGATCAGTTGTAGATATGATTTTTAACCTACAGTAGCTGAAGCTCCTCAAAGAAAATGTTGGTCATTCATTTATGAAGCTTTTACATGTATTACTGCTTAATTTTTGAAGAATTCTTACTCTTGCTTCATGTAAATTCAATGATTCTACAATGGAACTTCATTATGGATATGATTTCTTGCTGCCATACTAATATGATTTTAATGGTTGATTTCCAGTGACTCCCAGCAGAAACTGCGCAATTCCTAAAGGAGGGTTTCTCTATTAACTTAGCCCTCTCCTTTATCTAATTTTCACCTAGTGTTGATTGTGGGAGATCTCTTTAAGCCCCATAAACCCATTTTTTTTTGCTAAAAATCTGCATGGAGGTCCCGCACAGCCTAGAATAAGGGAACCCAACCCTATTCTATGTTATTTTTACACTGGTTTTCTTATACAACGTTTCCCTTGAGCCTATTGTAGATTTTCTTGAGAGTAGATTTTCCCGCTTCTTACTTGTTTGGTTTTTTCTTCTCTTTTGGATCCATTATTTAGATTTGTAGATATAAGGTTCCCAAGGGCATAAAAATCTAAGAGGAGTGTGTCATTCCCACACTTTCTATGTTTCACCAATCTTCTATAGACAGAGTCTGGAACGGGCCAGGAAGCCTCTGGTTTTCACCCTCTCTTTAGAGGTGATATAACCAGTAAATACCCTACCAGTATATCTTTGGTTTAGATCTATTGGTGTGATACCAACTTGTTGTGAACCCATAGTGGAATATCTTAAGATATTCCCTACTATGCTTAACCTTTCCCATTTAGAACATTACAGTGGTATCAGAGCATGATCTCTAGCACAACCTATGAGATCAAGATACTAGTCAATTAAAGAGAAAAAGTAGAGATTAGATTGATGGAGCAGATGAGATTATTCTCATCATTTTTTAGATCTAAGAAGAGCCTCTCCCAAGAGGTAAATCAGAAGTGAGAAAGAAGAAGCACCGAGACTCCTAGAGGGTTTCGAGAAGAAGAAAGTTTCAATAAGAGCTGCATGAGATTTCAAGAAGAAGAAGGAAGCCCTAGCACTTCCTATCAGCAAATTAGAAGAACGGATAATCTTAGATCTCCTCATAGATCCACTATTCACACTTTCTTTGAAGAAGGTGAGAAGTATAGAAATGAAGGGGAGGAAGATACCAGTGCTGGTATACTTGAAGGAAGGAGGCCATCATCCTTTCTAGTAGTTGGAGACATCATTGATCCAGATGGAGGAACTCTTGTATTTTGTCAAGAGGTTTCTACATATCAGTTGATCCAAGGTATGCATAAGATTTTAGCACATATTGTTTCAAGATCCATGCATAGCCAAGGGTTAGAACAAAGTGCTGATTTGAAGCAAAGATATATCACAGCACTGTCACATAGTGGCTGTGACAAAGAGGCTTCATCATTCTTGGAGCATGTTGGAGGTATTTCTGCAGATTTGAAGCTTCACTGGTTTTTGGAAGACCATACATGAGAGGAAGGTCTCACTAAGATATCTCAATAGAGATGCATTTCAGTATTCCATGAGATGCAAAGTTCTTCAGTGGGTTAAAGGAGATGGTATTATACAAATGGAGAATGCCATGATTATGCAGCGCATCACTCGACTTCCATATTTGAGTGAGTGGATGAGGATGGTGAGCAAGGGGTCACACGATCACTTGCAGAAATATATCGACCAGCAAGCTTGGTTACACTGGTTGCCCTTGGGAGACTCCTATCACTCTCCAAAGGAACCTATTTTTTCTGATCTATTCCTTGAAGAGCAACTATGAAATGTATAAGGAGGCATGGCAGCGCTAGTTGCTTTGGGGGTAAGCATGATCACTACCCCAAATATTCTCATTCTCTTATCTCATGCTTGGTACATCATTAGTGATTATATGAAGAGGAAGCATGGATGATGTGGTTGTTATAAGGAGATTTGGACCTCACAAGTTAAATCTTATGTCCATGTATTCATCTATGCTTGAAGTATGTCTCATATGTCCACATGCATTTCTATTGGAGGCATATCTCATGCATGACCTTTGGCTTGGGAGGAGGGATGACTCCCACATGATGTGGTATGAGGAGCTTTCTTGTACTATGTTGATGAGGCATTTTACATGTTCATCATTGTGTTGTTGCTCCAAGATCCACATGTTGATGAGGAAAGAAGGCTACAAATTCCTTGTTGCTATGGCTACTTTTGGGTGAGTATGTTAGCTACCCAATAGCTCATTATTCTCTGAATCAAGCCTTGGATTTCAATGTTATGTTGCAGCAAGAGAAGGCATGTACAATTTTGTTTCACTTGAGAAGGTATGGCCACCACATGACATCTCCCATGTCCTTGTGTTTTGCATGGTGAAAAAGTTGGCATGATCATCTCAAGATGTGCATTGATGATGATACTTTGTATTGGGTTGATGTGACATATCATATGTCCATTAGCATGGTTTGGTTTCATGATGCACATGAGGAGGAAAGAGGGTAGCAAGATCACTTTTTTATTTTGTTCTTTGAATGAGTATGGTGACCACCCTATTATCACTCAGATTTTCCTTGAAGTTGTTGAGAAGAGGAAAGGGGTCCGAGGTAACCACAAACCAATCTTTTAGGTACAGAATCTAGCCAATATGTACCCAAAGAGGGCTCTCTCTGTATAATTTAGCTTTGTTTTAGAAGATATTAGGATATTTATAAATTCCAAGGGTTTTGTTTGTATTTGGGTGGTGGAATTCGATATCTAAGGGCAAGATTGAGTAATTTCAGGCCATTGGGCTATGGAGTCAAAAATATGGCTTTACTGGATTAAGTTTCTAAATGAAAGATGGTTTCACAGGGCAAGATAATCAAACAGAGAAAAATTTTAGATCTAAAGTGAATGGAATGGATTTAAAATGGATGAAAGGCAAGTAAGAATCTTTCAACACATTTATAAGAGGGAAAATTGAGTGATTATTAACAAAGAGCAATTAAGTATTCTTTATTAAATAATTAGAAATGCTTAAACTAGAAAAATAGGAGCAATTAAGAATTCACTGTTTAAAACCAGTTTAGAAGAAAACATTTATAATAACAATGATTAAAATCAGATTACACTTAAGTACTTTCTGATTTACTCATTTTCATTAATCATTTAGAAATGAAACACAGTGATATAATAAATAGATATAAAGACTTTAAAACACAAGAGGAAGGTGACTTATTGATCTGTAGTCCGACACATGAATCCTGTAAAAAGTATTTCGCTTCAATTCATCATCCAGCTTAGCCACAAAAAAATTATCCAATAGCACTTTATTCCAAAATAGTCAATGTTACAGAAAAGTCTAAGAATCCACCCGAAAGTACTTCCAAGAGTGAAGTATTTATACAAATTCTAAACTAAAATATCTTGAAAAAATATCAAGATTAGTTCACAAATCTCTCCAACTATTTTACATAAATAGAACTTAAGTAAAGGAAACTCAAACTAATTCATATATTTGGCACTATTTTTTATGTATAGGTGATTAAAAAGAGGAGAATTTGAATTTGATCCAACTCTTAGTTGATGTTGAAGCATCCAAGTCACTATCTGCTTCCTTTCTTTGTGCATTCTGCTCCAACAATTCTGCAAACTTGGGGTCTAATGATATCTTTTTATTTCTCAATCCGTAATAGATATGTACAAAGTGAAAGAGGTTATTGTGGATTAATATGTTGGTGAGATAAACCTCTTTCGGTTTCCAACAATTCCTCTCCATCTGTGCACAATAGGCGCTGTAAAAATATGTGTAAAACAGAGTTTTACAGAGTCTGAAAAAATAGCCTGTAAAGATGTGCATGTATCTCTCATTATGAAATCACTGTGCAAAAAGTGAGATAGGTTTTTGTAGATAGGTCTATTAGGAACAAAAAACCTCCTTCATTTTTGTATGATGTATTTTTGATTGGCCAAAATATTCTCTGCAAAATGATGACTTAACTGGAATTTTCTGCAAAGAGTGCTTTCCAACATTGTTTAATATTTCCAAAACCATAATAGCTGTTAGAAAAGTGAGAGAGGTTTTTGTATATGGTCCTCTTAAGAACATAAACCTCCTTCAGTTTTTCAAAATTCATCTTGGATTGATCACAATAGTTTCTGCAAAACAATGACTAAAACATTAAATTTCTGCAAAAATGTTCCTTCTTGTTGTGTTTTTCATCTTTTCACTTTTTTGTTCTTTTGACTGTTTCACTTTCACTTTAGAAAAACTTCAAGTTGGCTGGTGAAAGTGTTTTTATATTTGTTTAACCCTTAATATCTTCATGTTTACTTTCACTGTTTACTGTTTACTTTTTACTTTTTACCGCTCTATTTTTTATCTGTCTTCACTTTGTCATGAACTTGTATGTTCTGTTTTGTAACTATCTTCCCTGCTGTTTATCTTCATGCTAGCTGATTTACTTGACTTGGTCTTCAATCTGATACTCTTTAATCCTGATACTCTTTAACTGTTCTTTACTGTGTCCTTTTACCTTCAATGTGTAGTTTAGGTTTTTACTGTCTGTTTCAACAGTAAATCGTTTAATATCCTGTTTCCTTTGCTTGTCCTTCAACTGTATGTTTTATCTTCCATCTCTGTTTGAATAGATTTGATAACAATCTTGGAGTAAACAAGTCTTATGACTAGTATTAATACTGTTTATCCAAGGATGTGGTCTTCTGATCACCTGTAAAACAAAACAAATTGTTAAGAAAGCATTGGTTTGCAGGGGAGGTCGAAAAGGTTTTATTTGATGTTGAGAGGTCTGTGGAGTGAATCTAGAATGATTTTTGGGAGGTAAGCCATACTTGAATTGGTTAACAAAGGCTTCAGGTGGCGCAACTGGGTTATAAAGGGTTTTACTGCACAATCAGGTGAAAATGAGCAACACTAGGGTGTTTGTGTTTAAACGGGTAAACGGTTGATATTGGCGAGTAAGCTTTGAATGAACAGTGGAAAGATGGCACTGACTTGATGATGTGAAACTTTTTCGTTAGTGGGAGGAGGTAAGAGGTACGCGATTGCACCGCTTTTGGGGAAAGGTGGTTTTGGGCGGAGGGCGATCGATTCCATACGATGAACGACGCGTGGCGCGGTACTATTCAGAAAACCACTTGGCTATCGCGCGTTATCATTCGGACGAGGATGGCTAGCAATATTGATATCAACCGTAGATCTGAGATCTGTTGATCGAACGGTGGTCGGGGTTACGAGATGATGGAAAGATAACGAGCAGGCCCATTGTAATTTATTTTGAATTAATCGCATCGGGGGTGATTTGATTGGCGGATTCAAGTTATTAATTAATCATGAGGATTAATTAACCCTTATTGATATGGAGGAGAAATGTGCTCAAGATTAATCAAAGATTTGACTAATTAATCATGATTAATACATTAATATGGTTATTTTTCAACCAAAGGGGCGGGATATTATTATTTAGGAATTTTATTATTAAAATAATACGGGAAAATGGGAATTTACAAGGATTTAAATAATAAAATTAGAAGTTAATATGAAAAAATGAAAGAAGCGCTAAGTGTAAACATTAGGTTAATGTTTTTAACTTATGCTTTTATGAGGAGGGTTTTTATGTGAAATATTACATGATTTTTCCTAAGAAAAATGGGATTTTACTTAGGAAAATATTTTTTAGAGGTGAATGAATGTTATGATAAATGATTTTAAGTAATTAGGCTTTTCCAATTATTGGGCTGAGGGTCCGGTCCCTCCAAAAGTCAAGGAAATGTTTTGAGCCCCTCTAATCTTTAAATGCCTAGTACTTAGGGGAAATTAGTGAAATTTTAGAGAAAAGATGAGAAGGGAAGTTAATAATATAACTTTGCTTTGCTTGAAATTATTCAATGTATTGTCTGCCTATGCACTTGTGATGAAAGTAAAAGATTTACCACATCTAAAGCCATCATTCATCACATGTAATTCTGCAACATCATCTACCTACCCTATCTACTTTACCCTACAATTTTTTCTTCTTTAATAGGGTGCACTTAGACTGGAAAACCCTTATCACACTTTTTTTTCTTTTACATATGAAAATATATCTAATTCTAACCTTATTACATCCAAGGGCTCAGATTAAACTATTGAGCTCCTTTTATTCACTCTACCTATCTTCTTATCTACCAAGATTAAACAGTTTGGTCAGATTTTATTCTCTATCTCTAAAACATAAAATTGAAACATGAATTAGCCAAGCTTAAACTGTTTGACTATTCATAAATTGTGGCATAGAATACAAGTTGCACACAATTTGTTTATTACATCAGAGCAAAAAGTAGTGGCATTTAGACCTGCACACTTTCCTTGGCCTTTCTTTTGGTGGGGTTCATTTTCTTTCACTTTTTTAGCCATTTTATTATTTTCACCCTTTGATTTTTCTTTTAGGGTATACTCTCTTTACATTTTTTAAATTTTTTGATTTTTTGAGAATATGGAAAACCTTTGCAACAAGAAAAGGTATGAACATATTACATAGCCCATCAATTCAATCATGAAATATGACACCTATTGGTATAGGAGTCTAACACTGGCTCCACTTGGGGATGGCTTTTCCTGGTGAAAAGTCAAGAATAGTAGGTCAGTTGCCCTCAGAATGATTTTGCCTAAACCATGGAATCTTCTTCTACTTGTTGCTTTATTTTATGTATGACAGTAATACTTCTGAAGCTTAGGGCCTTCTCCTCGGGCTTCAACTACAGTAAGTTACTATCCACTCAAAACTTAAAACTTTGTTTCCCAGTTGGAAATATTCTGCCTTGGTCCAATCCCAAACATGCATTTGCTGTGGATGAAAATCTTGAATTGAATATATTCCTTTTTCTGCAACCTGAAATATGATCTGAAACTAAAACAACACACAAAATTTTTCAAACCAACTTAATGAAAAACTAGCTGAAAATTGAAAACTAAAAAATAAAAATGCTCAAAATCCTGAGCTTATTAGCACTCATCTACCTACTCAATCGACTGTTCAACTGCTAGTTAGGTAAAAAGAAATAGCCAATGAAACCATTCAAGCATTATTTACTTTGATATATTTTGTTGCATTTTCTCGTTGATTATCAAAATTGTACTTCTGCAACCTATTACAAACTTGTCAACAAATGAGAGGATAAGGAAACACTTGATTTCCTTTGTTGACTCTAGAAATTGTACAAAAGGATCTTCCAAAATATATACACTGATTTTTAACTGATCTAAACAAATGTACATCTGTTTTGGATGGCCTCCATGCCATGAATTTGAAATGTTATTTTCGTCTTTATCTCCTTGCAAACTTTCAAATAATATTTGTGATGATATTCCTACTAATTGTAATGTTTGACTGTTGAATTCTTTATGATCTTGATTCTGAAAATCATAGTTATTTAATAGAGGAATGCTTTGAATGCCTTCAATATTCAACATACCTTCTATTGGATCCTGAAAAACTTGGGAAAATGGCTGCAACCTATAGCATATAGGTTTCCATGAGACTTCACAAACTTCAACAAGTTTCTCATCCTTTTCATTAAATATGTTATACCATATTTCTTTCAAAAACTGAAATGATTCAAAAAATAGTGGTATGAAACTTTCTTGTGTCATTTGGTCATTTATCTCAATAGGAACTGATAACTACAATTGTGAAAATAAAAATTCTTGATCAATAGTTTCATTATCTTCTTTGTTGTCAAAAACAATTCCTAAATATTGTTGATTATTGATGGCATGATAGTTGTCTCTAATGAACTGAAATGAAGCAAAAAAAAGAGGTAAAGAACATTCACTTATTTCCACATTTTCTGCTTTTTCTTCCTCACTCTCATGGTTTATCTGTATTGGTTGATCACTGTCTTCAATCTGCTGAAACTGAGTTTCTTCATCCCACAAACTAGCTTCTGATTGCTCTGTAAAGTTAGCTTGAGTTTGGAGAACATAACTATCATCATAATGATCATACTTAGGCAAATAATCAAAAGAAGGAATGTCATCAAACATACACATTAAATCAGCAGATTCCTCTTCCTCATATTGATCTATAAATTCATTTTCTGATCTATGATAATTTGAATTAAGAGGAATTTGTTCATGGCTATCAACCTCTTCTATTTCTTCATGGTGATTTTGAATAAAAAATTCATCTTTCATAGTGATCTCTTGTGTTCTTTCATCTAGTTTTCTTACCAAAAGGTTGAGTTTTACTTCTGCAATTTTATTTTTTTTCCTCTTCTTCTGCTTTCAACTTTTCCTGTTTGATTTGGAGATTAACTTCCACATCAAATGCAATGTTCTTCATCTGTACAAGTGTTTTTGGATCTCTTTCTCTTAATCAAAATTTTATTTCTAGATCAAAGGCACTTGGATAATGCAAGAGAGCTTAATCATGAGGAGGTCTAATATTTTATGGCATTGAATAATAAACTTGTTTAAATCTGTCAGAAAATTGTTGTATTGTTTCATTTGAATGTCTTTTTAATTTATTATATTCTTCCATGATCACAAAATGATTAACTTTGATTATCCATCTATCAAGG
Organism: Pinus albicaulis; assembly: GCA_034641835.2. Taxonomy (NCBI): domain Eukaryota; kingdom Viridiplantae; phylum Streptophyta; class Pinopsida; order Pinales; family Pinaceae; genus Pinus; species Pinus albicaulis. Next base: position 660,933,108 of record CM076579.1, on the reverse strand, counting down.
AAAATTTTGATAAAATGTTGGAAATTTGAGATGCTAGCATTAGGCAGATTTTTGAACCAATTCTTTATTCTATTTTGCAAAGAAAGAGAAAAAAGTCTGATTTTAACATCATCTTCATCAATCTCAAATAAATCCAAATAATTTTCAAAACCTTGAATATGTTTTTGGGCAGTGATACCATTCTCTCCATCAAATATAGGAAGATACTTGTAGTATTTTTTAGGAAAATCATGGAGTATAGGAGGTAAAATAAGGGGCTTATATCTATCTGGAACTTTATATGGCACAGGGATATGTACAGGGATTGTAAGATCAGTCTTGATTATTTGAGGCTTCTTAATTGTAAAATTATTAGCATTAGATTCATAAGAAAGTTTCTCAAAGAGATTAGGAGAATTATTACTTACAATATTCAAAGGAAATAATTAAAAACTAATCTAAGATCTTCTATAAAATACAATATACATTGAAAAACTTTCTTAATGAGAAAGAACATAATATCTTGGATTAAGATCCAAGTTGAAAGCCTGATCTTTCCATATTGTTCTTTGAGGTCCATTCCTCCAGTGGGGTCTTGATTGTGAAATTGATTTGGAGTAGCCAGGTGGATGATTTTAACCTTTGTGTGTCTGATCCCTGCCCACCATCATAGATCAGATCTAAACTTATAAAACAATTCTGAAGAAAAAGTTAGCTCTTCAGGAAACCAAATTTTGAGTATTTTATGATTATTTTGTTTTTTTTTTTAATGAATTTTCAAAACAACTTCTATAATTTCTTTAAGAGGCTTTAGATATGAGATTTAAACTTTCTTAAAGGCTTATTTGACAAGAGGAACTGATCAATTATTTGAAACCAGATGTTCAATCCATAAACTAGACTGGAGATAGACTGAAGCAACATTTATTTACTTTTGCAATTGCAAAGCAAGAGAAATTTCAAAGGCTACCTCGCTAACTTCAGGCTCCGTCTATAGTTTATAAGATAAATAATAGTAACAGTAAAATTATTCAATCCCCAGCGGAGTCGCCACTATGTTATCACTCAGATTTTCCTTGAAGTTGTTGAGAAGAGGAAAGGGGTCCGAGGTAACCACAAACCAATCTTTTAGGTACATAATCTATCCAATCTGTACCTAGAGAGGGTTGTCTTTGTATAATTTAGCTTTGTTTTAGAATATATTAGGCTAGTTATAAAGTCCAAGGGTTTTTTTTGTATTTGGGTGGTGGAATTCGATAGCTAAGGGCAATATTGAGTAATTTCAGGCCATTGGGCTATGGAGTCAAAAATATGGCTTTACTGGATTAAGTTTCTAAACAAAATATGGTTTCACAAGGCAAGATAATCAAACAGAGAACAATTTTAGATCTAAAGTGAATGGAATGGATTTAAAATGGATGAAAGGAAATTAAGAATCTTTCAACACATTTATAAGAGGGAAAATTGAGTGATTATTAACAAAGAGCAATTAAGTATTATTTATTAAATAATCAGAAATGCTTAAACTAGAACAACAGGAGAAATTAAGAATTCACTATTTAAAACCAGTTTAGAAGAAAACATTTAGAATAACAATGATTAAAGTCAGATTACACTTAAGTACTTTCTGATTTACTCCTTTTCATTAATCATTCAAAAATGAAACACAGTGATATAATAAACAGATATAAAGACTTTAAAACACAAGAGGAATATGACTTATTGATCCGTAGTCCGACACATGAATCCTATAAAAAGTCTTTCGCTTCAATTCATCATCCAGCTTAGTCACAAAAAATTTCTCCAATAGCACTTTATTCCAAAATAGTCAATGTTACAGAAAAGTCTAAGAATCCACCCGAAAGTACTTCCAAGAGTGAAGTATTTATACAAATTCTAAACTAAAATATCTTGAAAAAATATCAAGATTAGTTCACAAATCTCTCCAACTATTTTACATAAATAGAACTTAAGTGAAGGACACTCAAAATAATGCATCTATTTGGCACTATTTCTTATGTATAGGTGATTACAAAGAGGAGAATTCGAATTTTATCCAACTCTTAGTTGATGATGAGGCATCCAAGTCACTAACTGCTTCCTTTCTTTGTGCATTCTGCTCCAACAATTCTACAAACTTGGGGTCCAATGATATATTTTTATTTCTCAATCCGTAATAGATATGTACAAAGTGAAAGAATTTATTGTAGATAAATATATTGGTGAGATAAATCTCTTTCAGTTTCCTAAAATACCTCTCCAGCTGTGCACAATAGGCTCTGCAAAAAGATGTGTAAAACAGAGTTTTACAAAATCTGAAAAAAAAAAAACCTTTAAAGATGTGCATGTATATTTGATTCTAAAATAACTGTGAGAAATATGAGATAGGTTTTTGTAGATAGGTCTCTTAGGAACAAAAACCTCCTTTAGTTTTGTATTATGTATTTCGGATTGGCCACAATATTCTCTGTAAAATGATGACTTAACTGGAATTTTCTGCAAAAAGTGTTTTCCAACATTGTTTAATATTTCCAAAACCATAATAGCTGTTAAAAACGTGAGAGAGGTTTTTGTATATGGTCCTCTTAAGAACATAAACCTCCTTCAGTTTTGAAAAAATCATCTTGGATTGATCACAATAGGTTCTGCAAAACTATGACTTAAACAGGAAATTTCTGAAGAATGTACCATTTTTTCTCTAATTTCATCTTTTAACCTTAATCTTCTTTTGACTGTTTTTCACTTTTACTTTGGATAAACTTCATTGTGGTTGGTGAAATTTTTTTCATATTTTTTTAACCCTTAATATCTTCATGTTTACTTTCACTGTTTACTGTTTACTTTTTACTTTTTACGGCTCTATTTTTTATCTGTCTTCACTTTGTCATGAACTTGTATCTTTTGTTTTGTAATTGTCTTCCCTATTATTTATATTCATGCTAGCTGATTTACTTGACTTGGTCTTCAATCTGATACTCTTTAATCCTGATACTCTTTGACTGTTCTTTACTGTGTCCTTTTACCTTCAATGTGTAGTTTAAGTTTTTATTGTCTGTTTCAACAGTAAATCGTTTAATATCCTGTTTCCTTTGCTTGTATTTCAACTGTATGTTTTATCTTCCATATCTGTTTTAATAGATTTGATAACAATATTGGAGTAAACAAGTCTTATGACTAGTATTAAGACTGTTTATCCAAGGATGTGGTCTTCTGATCACCTTTAAAACAAAACAAATTGTTAAGAAAGCATTGGTTTGCAACGGAGGTTGAAAAGGTTTCATTTGATGTTGAGAGGTATGTGGAGTGAATCTAGAATGATTTTTGGGAGGTAAACCATGCTTGAATTGGTTAACAGAGGCTTTAGGTGGCGCAACTGGGTTACAAAGGGTTTTACTGCATAATTAGGTGAAAATGAGCAACACTAGGGTGTTTGTGTTTAAACGGGTAAACGGTTGATATTGGCGGGTAAGCTTTGAATGAACAGTGGACAGATGGTGCTGAATTGACGATGTGAAGTTTTTTCGTTAGTGGGATGCGGTAAGCGGTACGCGATCACACCGCTTTTGGGGAAAGATGGTTTTGGGCGGAGGGCGAGCGATTCCATACGATGAATGACGCGTGGCGCGGTACTATTCAGAAAACCACTTGGCTATCGCGCGTTATCATTCAGATGAGGATGGCTAGCGATATTGATATCAACCGTAGATCTGAGATCTGTTGATCGAACGGTGGTCGGGATTACGAGATGATGGAAAGATAACGAGCAGGCCCAATGTAATTTATTTTGAATTAATCGCATCGAGGGTGATTTGATTGGCGGATTCAAGTTATTAATTAATCATGAGGATTAATTAACCCTTATTGATATGGCGGAGAAATGCGCTCACGATTAATCAAAGATTTGACTAATTAATCATGATTAATACATTAATATGGTTATTTTTCAACCAAATGGGCGGGATATTATTATTTGGGAATTTTATTATTAAAATAATACAAGAAAAGGGGAATTTACAAGGATTTAAATAATAAAATTAGAAGTTAATATGAAAAAATCAAAGACGCGCTAAGAGTAAACATTAGGTTAATGTTTTTAACTTATGCTTTTATGAGGAGGGTTTTTATGTGAAATATTACATGATTTTTCCTAAGAAAAATGGGATTTTACTTAGGAAAAGATTTTTTAGAGGTGAATGAATGTTATGATAAATGATTTTAAGTACTTAGGCTTTTCCAATTATTGGGTCGAGGGTCCGGTCCCTCCAAAAGTCAAGGAAATTCCTTGAGCCCCTCTAATCTCTAAATGCCTAGTACTTAAGGGAAATTAGTGAAATTTTTAGAGAAAATATGAGAAGGGAAGTTAATAATCTGACTTTGCATTGCTTGAAATTCTTCAATGTATTGTCTGCCTATGCACTTGTGATGAAAGTAAAATATTTACCATATCTAAAGCCATCATTCATCACCTGTAATTCTGCAACATCATCTACCTACCCTATCTACTTTACCCTACCATTTTTTCTTCTTTATTAGGGTGCACTTAGACTGGAAAACCCTTATCACACTTTTTTTTTTTTACATATGAAAATCTATCTAATTCTAACCTTATTACATCCAAGGGCTCAGATTAAACTATTGAGCTCCTTTTATTCACTCTACCTATCTTCTTATCTGCCAAGATTAAACAGTTTGGTCAGATTTTATTCTCTATCTCTAAAACATAAAATTGAAAGATGAATTAGCCAAGCTTAAACTGTTTGACTATTCATAAATTGTGGCATAGAATACAAGTTGCACACAATTTGTTTATTACATCAGAGCAAAAAGTAGTGGCATTTAGACCTGCACACTTTCCTTGGCCTTTCTTTTGGTGGGGTTCATTTTCTTTCACTATTTTAGCCATTTTATTCTTTTCACCCTTTGATTTTTCTTTTAGGGTATACCCTCTTTACATTTTTTTATTTTTTTTTATTTTTTGAGAATATGGAAAACCTTTGCAACAAGAAAAGGTATGAACATATTACATAGCCCATCAAGTCAATCATGAAATATGACACATATTGGTATAGGAGTCTAACACACCCCATGGCTCATAATTTTCTGATTCATGCCTTATGTATCAAAGATAAATTGCAGCAAAGAATGGTATGCACATCATCTTTTGGGAAGCATGGCTTGTCCATCTTACATGGAGGAGATGGAGGATGGTAGCAAAGGGCTTTGCTCTGATGGTTGATTTTGGGAGAACATGGTTTGAAATCTTTTGTTTACCGATATTACTCCCCTTCTTCTTTATATAACGTTGAAATGATGGAGTTTGGATCCAACAAGGCCAAAAGGGCTAAGAATGGAGGTATAGCAATATTCAAGTTCACAAACACGGGATGGAGAATTGTTCTGCATGGTGAAGCTTTTCCTTTATGGCAGGAGCTACCTTACTTTATGTCTGACATGTGTTTGTGATGGTGTTGGACATTGTGTATTTGTCATCTTGTACTTCATGGTAAGAAGAGGACATCTAACCTCACAGTTGGAAGTCATCTCATGCATGGGTAGAAGACAACTTTGGAACCAAACATACATAACCTATTGCAGCAAATGGAGGAAGCCTTCCTTATGTGGATGCCAATTTGGAGGGAATATATGGATTGCATCTAAAATGAGAGTTGCTTGAGGGCAAGCAACATTTTGTCGCAGGAGACTGTAATATTCCCAAATTTTGCAGCTCATGGGAATGTTGCATTTTGTTTTTAGTTTACTTTATTCATGAATAAAAGTATCGGAAGGAGGTTTATTAAAATCCTAAGTTGAGAATAAATACATTCCCAATGTGAAAGGGGATAAATTTGGGCTATTATATTAAACACCCCTAAGTGTAAAAAGGGGAAATTCATTTGAATGGGTCAATCTTGGCCCCACCTATAGTGCAGATTAGAGGGAAGCTTATCCATCAAGCACAACATACTCCTAGAAGAGGATCTCTTGTGTGAAAAGGGATAAGTTGAAGAAGGTGGTTTATGGTTTTGGCAAGCCCTCATGTTATAAAATGAAGGAGAGGTAGGAAGCAAAGGTTTTTGATGCATTTCAAAATTTTAGAGGTTGCTGCAGCAACTCGATTTCTCTTGGTTGTTTAGCCAAAGGGAAGAGGGTTTCTTGTTTAGGAACCCTCTCTCCTCCCCTGGAGTAGCTCTTTGGAGGATATTATGATTCATCTATCCACTATCCTGCATTATGGCCAAGCTCCATATCTATAGTAGCGCTAGTCTTTTTGAGGGTTTTGCAGCTGTTGTGAGTTACAACAAGTGGGGGAAACTAGATCTGTAGAGATCTAGCAGTTTGGGGAGTCTCCTCTCAGGTTGGGTGTCTTGTGACCACTCGAAAGAGGATCTCCATCATATTTTGATTTCAGATCTGCAATTTTTATTTTCTTTAATATTTCATTCAAGCTATAGTGTTGTCTCGTTAGGGAACTGCGGTATTTTCATGTAATAGTTTCATTGTTGTTTATATTTCTCATTGTACTTGATCCATGGTGATTGAGGCTTGCCTCTCATCCTGTGGATTTTTAAAGTATCTTACTAATATTTTCTTATTCAGATATGATATGTAATTTAATGAAATCCATCTTTATAAATCTCTGAATTTTCCTGCAGTTCAGTGTATTAAAAGCTAGATCTACACTTTATTATGCATTATTCGGTTAAAATCCCAAGGGGATCTGATAAAGAAGGCTATGTAGTTTCTAGATATGATATGGATCTCATGTTTCAGCCATATATAATTTTTAGATCTGATTTTTAACCTACAGCAGCTGAAGCTCCTCAAATAAAACTCTATTCAATCATTTCTGCAGCTTTTACATGTATTACTACTTAATTTCTGAAGAATTCTTGCTCTTCTTTCATGTAAATTCAATGCTTCTACAAAGGAACTTCATTATGGATCTGATTTCTTGTTGACATACTATAATATGATTTTAATGGCTGATTTACAATGACTCCCAGTAGAAACCGTGCAACTCCTGAAGGAGGGTTTCTCTATTAACTCAACCCTCTCCTTTAGCTGATTTTCAGCTAGTGTTGATTATGGGAGATCTGTTTAAGCCCTCTAAACCAATTTGTTTTTACTAAAACTATGCACGGAGGTCCAAAATATCCTAAAATAAGGGAAAATAGCCCTGTTCTACGTTATCTTTACACTGGTTTTTTTATACAGCGTTTCCCTTGAGCCTATTGCAGATTTTCGTGAAAGTGGAATTTCTCGCTTCTTACTTGTTTGGTTTTTGCTTCTCTTTTGGATCCATTATTTAGATCTGTATATCTAAGGTTACCAAGGGTAGAAAAATCTAAGAGGATTTTTTCATTCCCACACTTGCCGTTTTTCACCAATATTGTATAGACAGAGTCTGGAGCGGGCCAGGAAGCCTCTGGTTTTCACCCTCTCTTTAGAGGTGATATAACTAGTAAATGCCCTACCAATCTATCTCTAGTTTAGATCTATTGGTGTGATCCCAACTTTTTGTGAACCCATAGTGGAATATCTTAAGATATTCCCCACTATGCTTAACCCTTCCCATTTGGAACATTACATTACATAGGGCTTGCCAAAGGAATTTACGTCTTCCCTTTGCAACCTCTTTTTATTGCTTGTTTTGTACTCTAAATTTGCATGGGTGATGAGGGGGAGTGTGGACAGTTATTAGGGTAATTACGGGATGATTCTAGGATGATGAGGAAGTGGTGTGGCCTTGGAAAAATGGAGTGAAGGAACTCTGTGTTTTTTTCAACAAAAAAAAAAACAGTGTGAGTGAAATAACTTGTGGTCAAGATGGAGGATTGATGAGAGGGTGGTAGGAAATTGTGGAAATACTCTCCCCATGTAATTTTTGACACCAGAGAGCCCTTGGTGACTTCTCTTTGCCTTCAATCCACCCTCCTATAGCTCATTGTAACTTCTTGTAGCACCTCAGGAGCTTCATGTACTAGCACAAGGAGGGTGAAAATTTTTTATTTTTGAGCTCATAGGATGGTGGAGAGAGATGTTTATATGTTTTATGGGTATTTAGATGAGATTTTTTGGATGGAAGGATGGAGCAGATATTTGTATGTGAGCTTTTGTAGCAATTCTGGTTGTTCCTATAGCATTTCAGGATAGTCTCTTATAGCAGACTTGGTTAATACATAACTCTTAAATGGTAGATTGGATGGACCCAAAATTATTTTAGCATGTTTCCATCATCCTTATGAACCTCCCCATAAAACATCTTGGCCATTGGATGCACGAATATTGAGAAAAAATAAAAATGGTTGTAGGTGATGGAGGTCGGTTTCTCAAAAAGTGTGAACTAGAATTTGCTGAAATTGCTTAACCATGTTACCATCATCTATATGCATCTCCCCATGAAACAACTTGCCCAATGTATGCACGGTTTTCAAGAAATAATAATAATAATAATAAATCTACTTTATGTGTTTTGGACTTCCTGTAGAAAAAACAGAACTTCGTGTAGAATTTTAGGATAATGAGGAAAATGAATGAGAAAATCTTAGAAATGATGAGTGGATGTTGGAAATGAATGAGGGTGATGGATTGGCATGACCTTGGTCCTTTTATAGAATCTGAGAAAAGGAGGAGAAAATCCAAGTTTGACTTCCTTTCACAATATTTTTGACCAACTTTTTCTTTTGGTGCCAACTTGCTTTTGTTGCTTGAAAAGGTTAGAGAGCACCTGCATTCATTATAGAGAGATACATGGAACAAATAATTTGTTTTCTTTTCTTTTTCTTTTTTTCATTTTTTTCTTAGTCCTACTAGCGGCCTTAATGAGGTTTTTAACTAGTAGGTTTGCCTAGGCGCCTCAAAGGAGGTTTTCACCTAGGATATTTTCTTTTTATTGTATTTTCTCTTTTTTTCAACCCAATGACTGCCTCATGGAGGTTTTCAATCAATGAGCCAATCTCAGATGCCTAAAAAGAGGTTTTCACCTAAGATTTTATTCTTTTATTTTTTCTCTTTTCCATTTTCTTTTTATTATTTTTTCTATCCTACTCTACTTGAAGAAACAAAATCTCTGTCAGGGATAGGAATACTTCCAATGGAGCCATGTGCACATCAGTAAGACAGATAGAATCATGTGTAGGATTGAAATACATGCTTTGACATGTATTTGAATATGAGAGGCCAACTCCTTTGACTGAGATAATATCAAGTATTGTTGAATAAGAGCGTGTTGTTGCAACTTAATGATTGTCTGGAACCATATTTCAATATAGCTATGATGCCCCTCGTCCACTTGATGATTTGGATCATCTTGGATGTCTTCTTCTTCCATGAAATTCAGATCTTTTTCTTTTTGTTGATTATTCTCTTTAACACATAGAGGATATAATGGTGAACATAAGGTAACTTGTTCAATGTCTGATTTTGATGTCTGCTCTTCATCAAGTGCAACCCATGATTCTTTGGTATTCTCATTTGAATCTTATTTTTTTGAATGTTGTCCTTCAATAACATCAAGAGAATATTTTTTTTGCAATACTCTTCCTGAGCTAAGATGAATACCATTTAGATCAAGAGGAGATGTTAGGAAGTGTTGCACATCAGCATTGTAAGTGGGTTGAGCTACTTCCTTATGTGTGTTTGGAAATGGTGGTACAAGTAGTTGAGTGGGAGTGGATATTTGAGATGGATGTGGTTTGGGTTGTGGTGGAGGTGGATGCTAGGGATAACATGGATTTGGGTATAGAGGACATTGAGCAAAATATTTATGATCTTATGGATTTTTCCCATAAGGTCCTTTCCAACCTTGCTTCTAAGATTGGTTTTGGGGTTGAGATGGCCAAGATTTCCAAGAAGGGAGTGTATTCTAATTACTTTGAGATGGATGTGCATCAGCTAGAAATTGTGAATTAGGTTCTTGAACCATACCAGGTTGACTAGGCTTCGATGGTATTATTGGAGCTACATAACATAGTTTCTTTGGTGATTGACTTGCTCCATTTTCCTCTTGGTAGAATTTCTTCAACCTTAGTAATGATGGAAAATATTTAATAGCATGTGATTATGCATGGACAACACAAATATCAACATCTTATTTTTTCTTGTTTCACATTCTTAACATTTCTACTTGTTCACTTAGATTGCTAAGGATTTTTGTTTTAAATTTATCAAGAAAATTTACAAGTTTAGCTTGACTTACCAATATTGATGTTGATTTATGTACTCTTTCCCTTCCTCTTGAGATGTGCTTTCATGGTTCACAAATTTATTCAAATTATAATTGGTATACATCTCCTCTACTCATGATATCAAGGAGATCAATCCACACATCCATAATTGTTATAAGTAAGAGGGTTTTTAGTGTGTCAAATACTAAATAATGTAACTTTTCCCTCTTAACATTATAAATGAACCTCTATATTTCATCCTGAAGGCTCTCATCTTATTTTATATTCATTCTAAAAAATTCTTCCTTAAGATCATGATATTTATATTTTTTTAGAAATATTTTTTTTCATATCATTCCATATATTATTGAATGAGCCCTTAAACTCATGAAACATTTAATAGCTTTATCCTTCAATGTTGTCAAAGACAATCTCAATTTTTGAGTGTTTAATAAGTAACCATAAGATCGAAAAAAAAAAATTCAAAGAGAAAGGTTTATGAATCCTCTGAGCTCATACCATGGAAGTTGGGAAGGAAAGATGGAGGGATGTTCCTCATATGCACACTAATGTCAATATCTTGAATGGGAAATACAAGAGGATATTCTTCATTGTCATCATCTCCAACCAATTCATATACCTTATCTGCTACCTCTTCTTCTTCTGCTTCCAAAAGTGGATGGTGATGTGGTTATTACTAAACCACATGATCAAATTGGGGGGTTGGTGTTGGGGAAGTTTTTTTTTTTTTTTTTTTTTGAATAAGAATGTTAATGCAATGCCATTTTCTATTTTTGAAATGAAATATGCCTATTGGAAATATTTTTATTTTTGCATAAATAAATGAAATGAATCAACTAGGGAAGAAAACAATGCATACTTTGACACCTGCTTGGAAACGACGTAAAAAAGTGATGAGCCTTAGTATTGTAACAAGAATGCTGCAACTTCTAAGGCTACCAACTTTAATTATTAGCCCGGGATTCATACAAAATTAAGAGGTATCAAAACTACATGTGCAACAAATAATGTGTTCTTATTTAGCCGATATGATGTAATGGAGTGAATTTCATGAAATAAAATATTAAACTAATTGCAGAAATGGAGATGTTACTTTGAAAGTAAATTAATCAACAATTTGTAATTGAAATCCTAAGAGCATGAATTCAAATAAATACGCCTAACCTACTTTGTAAAAATGCATGTCTTAAGTGGTGTTTATTCTTCCTCAATCATGTATTTATATCCTAGGGGTCACGATTCAAGCCTAAGATACAAAAAACAAGCTTTGGGAGATACTATGGTCAAGTTTACACATGCTATAGGAGTGCTACAGGAAGTCTTCTTTTGGCTATAGGAGGAGATAAATCACCAAATTACCATGAAAATAAAATGAAAATTGGAAGAGGAATTTATTTTTTTATTAATTATGAGGCCTTAGGACTCCATTACAAGTGCAATCACTCCAAAATACCCTTGTTAACACGTGCTAAAAATAGCAGAAAAATTACTAGTCAAAAAAATGGAAATTCAAGGAATAGTGAAATAGTTAACCTATCAAATGCATAACCTAATCAAGTAAAAATGAAATGGGATAAATCTTTTTATTAACATAAATATTTTTATGACCTAATACAAGTGGAATAAACTAAAATTAAGCTTATTACCATGTTCTAAAAAATAGCAGAAAATTACTACTATTTTGATAAAAGGGACTTCCAGAAATCCGAGATTCCTGAACTAGTAACCCAATACAAGTAGCTCAATGATAAATATGAATTGTAAAATATATTATAAGGATTCATAATGCTTTCTAATATATAAATAACCTACAAAAAAACTCACTTCAACCATTTATCTAATATAAACTACAACAAAAGAAACATGAACAGTAAATGCATAAACAAGAGATGTAAGTGAAAAAGACATTCAAAGGAAAAAATAAATTGTTCTAAATGGATCTAACGCTCTTGCAATTTACAAGCCCAAGGAGAATCATATTCCTATGGAAGAAACCAAGCCTTAGAAGCTAAAAATGGAACCAAACTTCATTATTTGAATCAATCCAAGTACATCCCTCCAAGAAATGAAATTAGAGTTTCTAAACAACAAATTATCTACACAAGACGACTAAAAAATACATGCCTCTAGAGGCCAATTCGAATTGTTATTTATACAAAATGATGAGGAAAAATTCCCCTTGAAAGGAGGAAGCTTTACCCTCAAAAATCCCTCAAATAGTAGATCTGGTTCCCAACACTAGGAATCTGCGTTAAATGACAGGGAACACATTCCTAGATTTTCTGAATCATTGGAGCTCTAGAATTTCTCAATAATTTTATGATAGTTTGCTAATTTATTCTCCAATATTGATCCTCTTGTACTAGGTAGGAAGTCCCTAGATTATCTCCTCCTCCAAATCGTCACAACTTGCCCAATATTCTCACAATATTCTTCAAAAATAAATAATATTAGGCTCAAATATGAAATTATCTCTAAACCTTCCTAAAAACATATTAAAGCCAAAAATATAATATCAAGTGTATAAGGAGAGATTTTAATATAGCCTTTATGTTCCCAAGAAAGGCTAGATGGGCCTTAATTGTGTCTAATTTAGAGGCCAATTAGTACTATAACTAATTTTTCATCTCTCTCTTGGTTGGGTGCTAAGCATTCCCTTTCTCTTATTGGTAACTACTTGGTTCAGGCGCTACCGTGGGTGCACAGCTGATGGTAATGGTAATGGTGCTAATGGTGTTGTTTCTCTTGTTGGTGATTTTGAGATTTTGCCTGCTTCTATTGATGTTTCTTTTGATTATGATATGAGATTATTTTTTACAGTTCATCTATACACAACTAATATGTTCTTCCATTCTTTTCCTACTGGAAAATCACATGATTGTGCATATACTATTACCCCTTCCATATTCATGACAGGATAATAGCAAAGTCTCCCCTGCTCCTTGAAAATACCCTTTAGTACGAACAAAAGTTCAAATTTTTCTTTATATAGGTCCACACTTCTATTCTCTTATGATGTATGTTTCTCCTCTCCAAAGTCCCTTTGATCCTCCTTAATGACCTTCAATCCATTTATAAAAGGCTCTTTGGGGTATAAATTTTCATGTTCATCAAAGAATGGAAGGAAATTCTTCATGTATATCTTCTCACACTTACTTTTAAACTCGTGTACTTCCTTAGTCATGCTTTCTACCATTTTCTCTATCCATGCTACCAATTCATGCTTCTTTTTTGGTTGACTAGTCCTAGCTACGAAACATGAGTAGTCTATCTTTTCCTTTGTCACTTGATATTTGGTCATATGATTAAGAACATCTATGACTATTATAGCTTTATGTGAGGTCTTCCAAAAATTTCCTTTGAGCATATATATCTCTATGTTGGCTACCTTGACAATATATATCTTCTCCTGCATCAACTCCAAATGCCCCCAATGCTTATTCACTAGCCTTATTATATTTCCCAAATGATATTCATGGTTATTTTGAAATATATTTTGTTACAAATTTCTCTTCATTGAAGCACTAGTTGAATTTCAAATTTTTTTATGTGTTCCTTTTCCCAATAGAGTTCTGCCTCTATTGTCTCTAGATTTTGTCTTAGTATTGAAGGTGAATATTGTGATCCTTCAAAATCCTATGGCATGGTCCAAGATTCCATCTACTAAATTAGAATGTGAAATAATTTCCTCAATTCGAGCGCCAAGATGAGTAGGCCTTTGACATTGATGTTTATGTTGGGGTAACACATCTCTTCATTCTTCCCCTTGATATATGCACAACTATTTGTAGAGGATGAGGTCATTTGGGGAGGTCAAAGAGATAGACTTAGTTTCTTGAAGTGGAGAAATGAAAAGAGCCACATGTCACAGTGTAAGAGGGACAAGGTAGCAACTAGGTCTTTCAAACTTCAAGCCTAAATGTGACGACACAAGCTTGCATGACAGACTTAGTGTTTTGAGCCTAAGTAACAAAATTTTGGTAGGTAGAAGGATATTTTGACCTTAATAAAGCATCTACTGAGTTAAATTCATGGAATTAGGGAGTTCTTAAACCAAGTAATATTGATTTCTTTAAAAGTGTGTACATTTATTCCACACTGAGACCCAGATTTTAAATAAATTGAATTATTTTAAATTTCAAAGTGTGTAACCCTTGACCATGAGAATTGATGGATGAATTTGGCTTAGATCTTTAATTTGATAGATTTTCATTCAAATTTTACTAATTTTGGAAACTTAGAGGTTATATGTGCTTAGGTTGGAGTGTACTCTAATTTACCTAAAATGGAACTCTTGTGCCCTTTTATCGCATTAAATTCCTATCATCTGTGTAAATGTCCTTTGGTGGGAAGGTTTAGGTGACATCATAATTACATGGGCAAGACGTTCAGATACAAACATGATATTTTGATGTGCATGGTGACTTTGCAGGTGTGGCATGTGGGATGATAGGAGACTAGAAAATAGGTGGTTATGATTCGTATTTGATTGGACAAGTAACATGGCTGACCAACGTCGGTAGAAAACCACGTGGAAATGTTTCGTTGGGTGTGGCAATCAATATTTGATATTCACAAGGACATGCAATAAGCATGAGTAGTTTCCACATAGGACATTTTGTTATAGCCTAAATCTACCTCAGGCTAAGAAAGGCAGAATCTAGGGTAACATCAAACCATGCTTAACCTGGTAGCTAGCCCTACCAGATCAGGAGAGGACTCTCTCCTTGTAAATCCTAGCAAAAAATGATCAGTGAGGTTTGAGATGACTTGAATGACAACTGATTTTAGGCTAGGTATGTATGAAAAAGAGTATTTATTGAATTTAATGATATTTTGTTGGCTCAAGAGGAAAGGCAAATCTGGGTCTGGGGAATGAGGAAAAATTTTGCAGAGATCTGAATGGGGCAAGGTATGAAATTGATTTGACACTTCCAATTTTAAATAAATGGAGAGTTGAGATAGGTGAGGAGTTGAAGAGGGAAAGAAACCTTCAGGGATCCTCTCCAAACAGTTGAAAACATAGAAAATTAAACAAACCCTAGGTAGAGCACTGCAAATTTTAATGAATTCTACCTTTATCCTTGTTTGTTTAAGATAAGAATAAATAAGAGAGAAAATGTTATACATAAAACAACATTAGACTTAAATTTATAGAGAGAAACACAATATCAAAGCAAGATGCCACATGAATCCCATAGAGTGCTGCAAACCTTGGTCTATTCCTTTGCCAAAATGCAGAGATGAATGTACAATGATACTCAAAGCATTCCCAAAAGTCCAACCATGCTAATGAATGAAAAACCACAAGATATAGAAAAAAACCACTCATCCTAGCTTCTAGAGGTTGAGATCATGATTTTAGGAGCTGCTCCAACAAAATCTAAACTGAGAACTAGAAAGTAGGCAGTGGAACAGCTTGCCTCTAAAAACTAGGAAACTGATTCATTCAGTTGCATATTACCCTTTGATGGATGAATCTACCTCTATGAGGGTAAATTTAGAAAAATTACATCAAGATCCATAAAATTACAATAAATTACATCATGATTTTGACATTTAGAAATAAGAAAGTCAAACTGTCAAAAACTAGGCGAAAAACAGAGTTTCTGGGTCAAAAATGAGCAAAATCCTCCAATGCGCCGTGCTTGATTTCCCTATGCTTCGCTCCAGTTTGCAGCTAATTTTGGAGGCCTTCCCGGTGTCCAAATTTTCTTCAAGTGGGATTTTTGGAAAGGTCTGCCTATCTACTTTCCAACACAAGTAGAATTTCAGAATTTGGCCTTCATTTTCCCCTCCAAAACGGATTTCTCCCAACACTACTTCCCGTGTGTCAAAAAAGGGGCAGAAAGGTCATTTTTGGAGTGTTTTCGACCCTTTCGGAAGCCCAAAACCTGTCAAAATTTCTTGTCCATTGGTAGGAATGTATATTTTTCCCTGAAAAATCCAAAAAATTTGAGTTTGCATCAAAAGGAGTCTCCTATCAAAAGCGCGCGCCAGGTGGCACGGCGCATAGAGCAGAAAACTCTGTTTTTAGGCCAAAATTTCAAAATTTGCAAAAAGTGTCCCAAATTTTTTGAAATTTGGGCTGAGTGTCCTCCATCAAGTGTTGTGTTGGGCCAAGGAATCCTCAACCAATTTCTGAAGTTTATCACACTCTTTTCACCTCCTGGATGCCTTCTTCAACTTGGCCTTCAAAATCTTGATTCTTGCTTTGCAAACATGGTTTCTCGCCCAATAATGATTCGCCATGTGCCTCAACATATTTTTCTCTTTGTTGGCCTTCTCCAACAGCTTTTCCAAATGCATA
Source organism: Pinus albicaulis (assembly GCA_034641835.2). Taxonomy (NCBI): domain Eukaryota; kingdom Viridiplantae; phylum Streptophyta; class Pinopsida; order Pinales; family Pinaceae; genus Pinus; species Pinus albicaulis. The sequence goes on along the minus strand of CM076579.1, from coordinate 660,916,632 downwards.
TTTACTCTTTCAAGCCAAGTTTCACGATCAGCTTCAATTTCTTGCTCAAGTGATGTCATCTTGGTTTTTCTCTTTCTAGCGGCTTGCCGGTTCTCTCGTATGTTTCACAGCTCCATAACGGTTTTCTGATCCTCTAGTTGCTTGTTTATTTTCTCAAGGTATTTGATTATCCATTGGGCTCTTTTCATTTTTAGGGACAAAGAATTGATATCCACCCATTGCTCTCGAATTGTCTCCTTAAGCTTTGAGCTTGGTGAGCCCAAATCAGTGTCATCATCATGAATGAGGATGTAATTTGTCTCCTTCCCTCCTAAAGGCCCCTCATCATGTATTGGCCTCTTACCCTTGTCCTATACCTACATTTCTAATGAAGGAAGTGAGACCCCTTCCACCACGGGTGGAGATAATACTCGCTTGGCTGCTGCAAACATCCTTCTAGTGCCCTTTTGATAGGTGACAAACACCAGCACACTAGCGGTCTGTGTCTCATGACCCTCCTGCTGATATGAAGGTCCACCTATCTCATGAAAAGCTTCCATAGGTACCTAAGAAGCTATGAAGAACTCATGAGAAATGAAATCCTCCCATGAAATATCCTGCAAACCAAGACGATGCATAACCACAATTTTGATGAGTGCAAAATGATAGATACTGTTATACTGTTGCTCAGGAGTTTTCTTTTGCACTAGGGTGGTCATATTCTCAATATTTCGGCACATGAAGTAGGGGAGATTCATCATTCTCACCATGGTAAATTGCATCAACAATCTGATGTGATAGGCATATAGGCGAGAAAACTGACCCTCACAGCTGAAATATTTGATTATGAGTTTCATCAAAGGAGCATATGGATATTTCAGGTATCAAAAGGGAAAAACTTTGCTGAGTTGTCTCAAAAAATCGGGCTTGATGTATGGCTCATAGTGTTCCCTGTCAATTTTCTGCCTTTTATTCCATTGCTCTCCGACATTTGGAATATCGGTTTCTAAAGAGATAGACTCAGGTGTCAAGGTGAATGTCACACCTACAAGAGTTACTTGGCCATTATGTAAATGAAGCACAAACAATCTGGCCAACTCATGATGGTACTGGACTCTAGAAACCATCTCACAAAATTGATAACAAGATTTTTGTTGAAAACATGTGATATCAAGAGGGTAGGCTTGCAGCTCAGCAAGTGAAGTAGGCTCTTCTCGTACATGTTTACCACTCTTGTGAGGTCTCCTTGGTGCATGTAATTCAGTTGTAGAGTCACTGTGTGTTTCTTCATCTCGGTCATAGGAGGAATCTGACTCCATGTTTGCCAAAGTTTGAGTTGTCTTAGATGAGTATGATGAGTTTTAGGTGTCTTTAGTTTTTTGCTGCCAAGTGTATGAAAATGTGTGAGGGACTATGAAGGGAGAGGGTAAGAGGGATTGTGGGAATTTTTCCAGTTGAAATTTGGGGAATTAAAGGGTTTTAGGGACAGTTTATAGGCTTTTGGGATGCTAATTGGGGTTTGGGAATTTTGTAGCTAGGATTGGGATAATGGGAATTGGGATAGGGGTGAATGAATTTAGGGATATGGGGGATAGGGAAGTACTTTAATGAAACTAGAAAAGCAGTGAGGGAATAAAGAGGTGAGGGAGTGATGGCCACAAAAAACCGATTCACAAACCCTAAACAATCATATCTTGAGCAACGAAGTAGGGTTTGAATTTTTTTATTAAATCCTCATAAACATCTTAAGACACACGTTTATGGCATTGGAAGAGTTATTTCACTTACTTTGGACCAGAGGAAACCGAGAAAATTGGAGATTTGAATGAAATCGTGGTGAAAATATCTTGCAGCCCAACGCGCTGCGCCAGTTATATGTGGCACACCAGTGTGTTTTTAACACTATGGAGGCCAGCCCAATGCGCCGCCCCACTTTTATGCACCGCGCCTCTCAGCTAATGCGTCATGCCCCTGAAATTTGCACAGTTTCCCTTCAAACTTCTCCCTTTCTCCAATTACGATTTTCCTTTACTCAATATGTTTTCTTTGAATGAAAATGAGCCCTTTGAACATGAAAAATAACTTATATACAAGAGACTTTAATTTTCCACTCATAAAAACCCACTTTTATAATGTTTACCTTTGACATTTTCTTTTCAAACTCTGTTTTAGGTAGTTTGCTTCACTTTGCCTCTGATTAACTGAATGATTTGATTTTTGTTTTTCTTGCAGGGCATGGATTTGCTAGAGGTTGACAAGGTGACCAGGGTTTCCATTGAAATTATTTACAAATGAGAGAACTTGAAATTACATTAAATTTATACATAAAAAGATAAAATACTATATTTTTTCTCAAAATAGAGTTTTGAGGAAAAAACCATTTCTAGGCATATGATGATGAAATTTATTTAGTACTGGAACTTTATTCAACCTCCTCATGCACTTGTTGACCATTATTGGAAAAATTCCTTTCCGATGAAACCCTGGACCTAATGAAACTAAAACCCTAAAAAATGACTCTTGAAAACTATAAGACAAAAGTGACTGCAAATGATCTTAATTAATGGAAATGGGCCAGCAGGTAAAGCACATGAGGGAAAAAACTACAACAAGACACTACCGTCAGATGATCCATGCTCCTAATGGAATGCAGCTGACTGAGTGAGACACCTAATATGCAATGCAACAAGAGAATTTTGATCACTGACAGAGGGATGAAGATACTGACACTAACATTGGCTCCAATGGGGATGGTAGCTCCTTGGAGGTGCCAACAACTACAGCTCTCTGGGAAAGTAGGCAGTGCCTTCGTCCATTGGGCTATGGAATCAATAACTTCAACAAACCAAAACTAGACTCTTGATTCAATTTTAGGATTTAAATCTGACTCAAGACTGAAATCGACTGAAAGACTTGACTCAAACAAACCAAACCAAAACTGAAATCAACCTTCAGTTTTATAGCCTTCACCTCAAGCCCCAAACTGAAAGAATGATGACAGCACACACTTGCAATGAAATTTAAACAAACCGGTATGTACAGTGATACATATGATAGTAGAAATCATTTCAAAAATAGTACAGTTTGAGTAGCCAACCATTGACTAGCCCACCTGGACAATATTTTCCATTCATTTCTTTCAAAAGGAAAGCATTTTGGCCTTGATATGCAGCAATTCTGAAAGGTCCTTTCCAAAGATTTTCAAACTTTCCATTCTTACCTTTATCTTCATTTCTCGCGTCCCATTTTAGCACAACTTATTCTATTTGAAAATTTTCCACCTTTTCCTTTCGATCATATATCTTCTTGATTCTCTCTTGCAGCTTGAAAGTGTTCTGAAAAACCTCCTCTCTAATATACTGTAAATGGATCATCTGTTTTGCCTCTTCGTTGCAAATGATCATCCTCACTGCTAGCTTCCTGCAGAATTTTAACCACTGGAATTGTGAGAGGGGTCGGGAATACAGTGTCAACACCATACATGAGCTCAAAAGGGGACATGCCCATAGATTTCTTTTGACTTACTCTGTCTGCCCAAAGTGCATTAACTAGTTTCTTGTGCCAACTTTTCTTGTTCATTTCCAGCAGCTTTTTGATAATATTGACCAAGGATTTATTTGAGGATTCGGCCAATCCATTGCCTTGTGGATGATATGCGGTTGAGTTCCCCAAAGTGATTTGATACTTATCACAAAATTCAATCATTCTTTTGGATTTAAAGGCTGTTGAATTATCAGTGATCAACTTATTTGGACAGCCAAAACGAGACAAATATTGTTTTCAAGAAATGAAATGATTACCAAATCTATAGCCTGCCTAGTGGGAATCACCTCAGTCCATTTGGTAAAATAGTTCATCGCTGTAAAGATCCATTTATGCTACGCCGAAGAAGTAGGATGGATCTCGCCAATGAAATCCAAACCCCATTGCTGAAATGGAGCACTTACTTCCATGGGCTTGAGCGGTAAAGGCTGCAATTTTCTCCTACCTTGAAAAATCTGACATTCATGACAGCTTTTAACAGTTTTTTACACATAAACAAAGAGATTTGGCCAATAATATCCTGCTCTCAAAGTGTTGTTGGCCATTGTCTTCCAGAAAATATGACCTCTGCAATCTCCCTTATGAAAGTCTTCCATAACCTGTTTTGCCTCTTCTTCAACCAAACAATTAAGCAAGACACCACCGAGATCTTTCCAATAAAGCACATTATTCATGATAAAAAACTTGGCAGTCTTCAATTTAAATGTCCTACTTTTGTTTTTAGCCATTCCCGGTGGTGGTGACAGATTTTGGAGTACATAAACAATGTCCGAATACCACGGAGAAAGAACAAAAATTTCTGATACCTGAGCAAGTGAACTTTCTTCATTTTCCTCGGACATAGCAGCAATGAGATTAATGTCCAAGGCATGCAAATTTGACTCATCCATTATTTTGGCCAGCCCCTATCCTTTGATGAGCTTTGTAGGTTTGATCTCCACGTCATATTCCAACAAGGCTGCAATCCATTTGCCTCGTCTCCCTTCTGGATCTGTTTTCACTAAGACATCTTTAATAGTAGCATTAGGAACATAGGAAAGGATGTGAGAATGTAGAATATAAAATCTAAAATCTTTAAATGCTTTTACCAAGGAAAGAGCTTTCTTTTCAATAATATTATACTTTAAAGTTGCATCTCTTATGGTTCTGCTGAAAAATGCTATTGGTTTCTCAAGCTGGTCTCTTTTCTGCATTAAGACTGTTTCCATAGTATGATCCGAGGCAAATGAAAACAAAATGAAATCCTAAGTATAGTCCAGGATTATCAAAACCAGAGCTGAAGAAAGGGCCAATTTCACCAAATTGAAAGAATTTATTGCTTCCTCAGTCCACTTCACTACACTATATTTCTTGAGCATGTTTGTGATTTCCCTTAAATGTTCTGCAAGATTGGGCACAAAGCGACGTAAGAAATTCATCTTACCGTTGAATGATTGGATGTCCTTTTTATTTCAGGGAAGATAAATTTGTTGAATGGCTTCCACTCGGGCTGGATCAATGTGGATACCATCCTTTAAGATAATATGACCGAGAAGCTTGCCTTCATCCATGGAAAATAGACTCTTCCTTGGATTGAGAGATACACCATATTTTCTACACCGCTGAAATACAATTTTCAAATGATAAAGGTGCTCTTCATCTGAATTAGAAAAAATTGTCGAATCATCAAGATAAATAACTAGAAAGACATCTTTTTCATTTGCAAATGCCATATCCATTGCTCGTTGAAAGGTCGCACCAACATTATTCAATCCAAAAGGAATTTTAGCATAATGAAAAGTTCCCCACGGAGTGGTGAACACTATTTTATCTCTATCATCCTCATGGACCAAAATTTGGTTATAACCGGAATAACCATCGAGTAGCGACATGTGGGATGCTGCAACTACTCACTGAAGTATGTGATCCATTTTGGGCAATGGATAGTTGTCTTTCAAAGATACTTTATTCAGATTCCTAAAATCAATACATAAGCAAATCTCACATGTTTTCTTGCACACGGGCACCAAATTAGAAATCCAATCTGAAAATCTTATGGGGACGATGATACCAGCTTTTTACAATCGATTCACTTCCTTCTCTATTAAGGGTAGCAGCTTTTGATTTATTCTTCTCAACTTCTATCGAAAGGGCTTTTGATTTGGCTTGATCGGGATGGTATGCTAAATTATGTTTGTGTCATATGTCTTCAAATCTGAATAGTCCCAAGAAAATAAATCAGCAAAGGAAGATAATAAATTGATATACTTTGCTTTTACCTGTGGGGGCAATGCCTTTGAAAATTTCACCATTTTAGGATTTTGTGCTGATCCAATGTTCACATCCTCAACTCCTTTCTTGGTTGGCAGCAAGCTCGGTTTTCGAGCTACATCATCTTGGTCAAAAATTTCCTCCAAAGGTATTAAATATTTAGGAATGGCATTGTCCTTGAGCTGAAAAAATTCCATCTGATTGACTTCTATATCCGCCTCGTGATCATCATGCTCCCCATCAATAGAAGTGTCTTTGAAATTACCTTAATTTTGCAGAAATTCATCAATTTCTTTATCATCTTGAAACACTTGCCATTACCTTTGATTGTTAGGGACATTCGGACGATGCTTCACATGAATTTCAATTTTTTTTTTTGAATTCATCGTAATTTTCAAATTACTTGTTGTTGTTGCAAGTGCATCTGCAATGCCATTCTGAATACAAGGGACACATGTCAAAGTATAATCTGAAAACAATCTCAAGATATCTAGTACCGCATTGCGGTAGGCCCGCATTCGAGGATGCTTAGCTTGGTATTCACCTTTCACTTGCTTAATAACTAACTCGGAGTCGCCATACGCTGCAATCCTTTTGGCATTTAACTTTCTAAGAATTTTCAAACCAGCAATTAAAGCTTCATATTCAGCCTCATTATTTGAACAGTCAAAATCCAATTTATAAGAACAGACCCTTACATTACTTGGCACCTTTTTTGGGGAGAAACAGGGTTGTATATCCAAATGCCAATTCTAGCACCTTCCCTTCCTACCATGCCATCAAAATCCATGGTCCACAAACCAAATTCTTCCTCTTCCAAATGCTGAAATGATGTTTGCTCTTTTACTTCTCCTTGCTGTCCATCAATATTTTGCTGCTGTCGGGAGGCTGATTGCTCATCGGTAATATAAAGTCTTTGTCTCTCTTTATTTAAGACCTCTATGAAACTTTCAGTGATTTCTGGAATGTCATCTATTGCAATTACTTGGCTATTTACATCATTAAAGCTATCTGAGCATAAAACAAATGATTCTAAATCAGTATGTACATAGTTTATTGGATGATTTACTGGTTTCTCCTTGCTAGTGATCATATACTTCATATTTTGCTCCCGGTATAATTTCCTCATATGACCAAACATGGGAATAGTAGCATAGGAGAAATCAAGCTGCAATATCCCTTTAAGTTTCGCTCCCCAAGATCTGGAAAGAAGCATGCCAAATCTAGGAGGAATATCCACCACAACCACATCCATCATAACATTTTTAGTCGGAATATGATCCAAACTGATCACCAAATATTTGATAAGCCCAATGCATCTTACTCTACTAGAATCGAAAGAATAAAGGTCATGATATTTTCTGGTGATATCCAATCCCAATTTCTCCATAATTTCCTTAGGCATGAGATTATGAGGTGCTCTGGAATCAAACATAGCATTGTGTAACACATATTCGTGCAACCTAAGGCTGATGTAAAAAGGAGGTACATCACTATCTTGAGACTGACCATCCAATGCTGGGCCAAAAATCAACTTAGGTTGATCATCCTCCACATTTACCATATTAGATAATGGATCTAAACTCAAAATATTAGACACCTAACCCTTATAGCTGCTATTCTTCATCAATTCAGTCAAAGGAATGGATACTTTTAACTTAGAAATTTCATTTTCTAAGTTAAAAAATGAATTTTTCTCTACCTATTTAGCTGGGACATCCTTATTTTTAGTTTTCTCCTTTGATATATTTGGCTGATTGGATCTTTCATTTGCTGATGGTGGTTTTCTAGTGGTGGGATCAACTGTCTCTTTTCCCTTTTTTTGCATAACGAGTGTATCATTCTTTGGTGCTGTCACTTCCTTTATTTTTTGAATTGGATTAATAGGTACATCTCGACTTCTGAGTGAATATTGTCACTGCTGGGTTGTCAAAGCATTCATGTACCCCCTCTGATATTCATCAGACTCTTCTTCAAGAACTGTTTCATTCGCCAAGATGAAATTCTCGTCCCTTTGTACAGTTGAGTTCTCGGAATACTCTTTGTCTTCAGTGATAAAAATTGGCATATCATCAGGTGTAAAGAAATGATTCTCTTCTCCGATTACATTTTCCTCGTCATCTGATTCTAGACCATGTACAAAATTCTGCTGTAAGGGTGTCTTCACTTGCTACTGTACTGCTTGGTCTTGTACTCGTTGCTCTCTTTTCTTGATTCTAAATTATGGTTGCTGCTGGCCACAGAAATTAAGATTTCTGACTTGTGGTTTAGACTTGTCAATTGTTAATCTGTCAAACATCTTCTCCATCTTACGGAACACTTGATCTGAAGTGGAAACCTCCTCCTTTATTGCTACTTTCTTTTCAGCTTTCGTTCTAGCTCTCTTGGCAAGTAGATTTGCTTCAATGCTGACTGCAATTTTCTGCATATATTCCAAAGTGGTCGGATCTCTTTCTCTCAATTGATAGGCCATATCGAGAACAAAACCGTTCGGAAACTTAATCAAAGCCAAACCCATAGGTGGCTTTATATCAACAGAAATTGCATTGTAAATAGAATTGAATCTAATACAATAATCTTGAACAAACTCACCAACGTTCCGCTTGATATTCTCATATTTAGAAAGGATCTGAAGAGGATTTTTCTTCACTTCCCATCGACCCAAGAATTGTCTCTGAAGATTAGGCAATGTAGTAATATTTCCAGCCGGAAAAGCTCTGAACCACTTCCTTACTTCACCTCCAAAATTTTGTACAAACAGTCTCATTGTCACATTTTCCGCATCAATCTCATGAAGTTCAAAGAAATCTGTAATCCTATCAACATGTTGCTGTGCTGTTACACTTTGAGGAGTGCCATCAAACAATGGAATTTTTCTTTGATAATCAGCGGGCATGTTATCCAAATTTTGAGGCAACACAAGGGGTGCAAATCGGGCAGCCATTGCTCTAGGTGGATTTACAACCGGTCTTGGGGATATAGGAGGAGTCGAAGCAACCAATGTATGAGGTGTATGTGGTGTGGATGGAGGTGATACTACTATGGATTTTTTATCAGAGATAGAAGGCTACACGGGAATGGTGGGAATGAAAGGAGGCTCCGTAGGAATTTCTGAACTAGATGCAATTGCGGATGACCCAAGAGTTGTAGATGCAGACTCTATGAATTTAGGAATGTTTTTTGCCACAATAGAATTCTGAAGATTCAAGATATAATTTTCAATTGATCTATTGGCCCTTTCAATTTCAAGATCTTTGATAAACTCTGGTCTTAGGACAGTAGAATCAATAGCACTTTTGGACTTGGTTTCAAACAATGATAGCTCAAATTGTTCATCAAACTCAAGGTCTTCAAGATACTAAAAAACAACAGGACATGAATGAGATTTGAACACAGGAATCACAGGACTTTCTCGACAAAGGATTCTCGGAATAATATTTTGATTTTCATACACAGGACGTGGATCAGGATCTGGATTTTCCCTGGTGTGTCGTCTGGAAGCTAGTGTGTTGAATTATTCCCAAGAATCCAATGGACAAAAACAACTTGTTCATGCTATCAGATTCTAAACTCGTCACTCAAAAGTATATAATTTTCTAATGTAGTGGGGAAATTTTCAAGTTATGCATTATGTTTATAAGACTAGACCAGAGATTGACTGAAGTAGCGTTTATCTACTTATGCACTTGCAAAGCAATGTGCAGTTCGAAGGCTACCTGGCATAACTTCAGGCTCCGTCTGTAGTTTATAAAATTAATAACACTAACAAACAAACAATATTCCCCAGTGGATTTTCCACTATGTTATAGCCTAAATCTACCTCAGGCTAAGAAAGGCAGAATCTAGGGTAACATCAAACCACGCTTAACCTGGTAGCTAGCCCGACTAGATCGAGAGAGGGCTCTCTCCTTGTCAATCTCAGCAAAAAATGATTAGTGAGGTTTGAGATGACTTGAATGACAACTGATTTTAGGCTAGGTATGTATGCAAAGAGTCTTGATTGAATTTAATGATATTTTGTTGGCTCAAGAGGAAAGGAAAATTTGGGTCTGGGGAATGAGGCTTAGTTTTGCATAGATCTGAATGGGGCAAGGTAGGTAATTGATTTGACACTTCCAATTTTAAAGAAATGGAGAGTTGAGACAAGTGAGGAATTGAAGAGGGAAATAAACCTTGAGGGATCCTCTCCAAACAGCTAAAAACATATAAAATTAAACAAACCCTAGGTAGAGCACTGCAAATTTTAATGAATTCTACCTTTATCCTTGTTTGCTTAAGTTAAGAAGAAATAAGAGAGAAAATGGTACACATAAAACACTAGTAGGCTTACATTTACAGAGAGAAACACAATATCAAAGCAAGATTCCACATGAATCCCATAGAGTGCTGCAAACCCTGGTCTATTCCTTTGCCAAAATGCAGAGATGAATGTACAATGATGCTCAAAGCATTCCCAAAAGTCCAACCATGCTAATGACTGAAAGACCACAAGATATAGACAAAAAACCACTCATCCTAGCTTCTAGAGGTCGAGCTCATGATTTTAGGAGCTTCTCCAACAAAATCTAAACTGAGAACTAGAAAGTAGGCAGTGTAACAGCTTGCCTCTAAAAACTACGAAACTGATTCATTTAGTTGCATATTACCCTTTGATGGATGAATCTACCTCTATGAGGGTAAATTTAGAAAAATTACATCAAGATCCATAAAATTACATTAAATTACATCATGGCTTTGAAATTTAGAAGTAAGAAAGTCAAACTATCAAAAACTAGGCGAAAAACAGAGTTTCTGGGTCAAAAAGGAGCAAAATCCTCCTATGTGCCGCGCTTGATTTCCCTATGCGTCGCGCCAGTTTGAAGCTGATTTTGGAGGCCTTCCTGGCGTCCAAATTTTCTCCAAGTGTGATTTTTGGAAATTTATGCCTGTCTACTTTCCAACACAAGTGGAATTTCTGAATTTGGCCTTCATTTTCCCCTCCAAAACTGATTTCTCCCAACACTGCTTCCTGTGTGTCAAAAAAGGGGCAGAAAGGTCATTTTTGGAGTGTTTTTTACCCTTTCGGAAGCCCAAAACCTGTCAAAATTTCTTGGCCATTGGTAGGCATGCATATTTTTCCCTGAAAAATCCAAAAATTTTGATTTTTCATCAAAAGGAGTCTCCTATCAAAATCGCACGCCAGGTGGCGCGGCGCATAGAGCAGAAAAGTCTGTTTTTAGGCCAAATTTTCAAAATTTGCAAAAAGTGTCCCAAATTTTTTGAAATTTGGGTTGAGTGTCCTCCATCAAGTTTTGTGTTGGGCCAAAGAAGCCTCAACCAATATCTGAATTTTATAATTCTCTTTTCACCTCCTCGATGTCTTCTTCAACTTGGCCTTCAAAATCTTGATTCTTGCTTTGCAAGCATGGTTTCTCGCCCAATAATGATTGGCCATGTGCCTTAACATATTTTTCTCTTTTTTGGCCTTCTCCAATAGCTTTTCCAAATGCATATTTACTCTTTCAAGCCAAGTTTCACGATTAGCTTCAATTTCTTGCTCAAGTGATGTCATCTTGGTTTTTCTCTTTTTAGCGGCTTGCCGGTTCTCTCGTATGTTTCAAAGCTCCATAATGGTTTGCTGATTCTATAGCTGCTTCTTTATTTTCTCAAGGTATTTTATTATCCACTAGGCTCTTTGCAGTTTGAGGGAAAAAGCATTGATATCCTCCCATTGCTCCTGAATGATCTCCTTAAGCTTTGAGATTGGTGAGCCCAAATAAGTGTCATCATCTTGAATGAGGATGTAATCTATCTCCTGCCCTCCTAAAGGCCCCTCATAATGTATTGGCCTCTTATCCTTGTCATGTACTTGCACTGCTGATGAAGGAAGCGAGACCCCTTCCACCCCGGGTTGAGATAATACTTGCTTGGCTGCTGCAAACAACCTTCTAGTGCCCTTTTGATAGGTGAAAAACACCGGCACACTAGCGGTCTATGTCTCATGACCCTCCTGCTAATGTGAAGATCCACCTGTATCATGAAAAGCTTCTGGAGGTACCTGAGGAGCTGTGAAGAGCTCATGAGAAATGAAATCCTCCCATGAAATATCCTGCAAACCAAGCTGATGCATAACCACAATTTTGATGAGTGCAAAATGATAGATACTATTATACTGCTGCTTAGGAGTTTTCTTTTGCACTAGGGTGGTGATCTTCTCAATATTTCAACACATGAGTTAGGGGAGATTCATCATTCTCACCATGGTAAAGTGCATCAGCAATCTGATGTGATAGGCATATAGGCGAGAAAACCGACCCTCACTGCTGAAATATTTGATTATGAGTTTCATCAAAGGAGCGTATGGATCTTTTAGGCACCGAAAGGGAAAAAATCTGTTGAGTTGTCTCAAAAAACCAGGCTTGATGTATGGTTCATAGTGTTCCATGTCAATTTGCTGCCTTTTATTCCATTGCTCTCTGACATTTGGAATACCGGTTGCTAAAGAGATAGACTTGAGTGTCAAGGTGAATGTCACATCTACAAGAGTGACTTGGCCATTATGCAAATGAAGCACAAACAATCTGGCCAACTCATGATGGTACTGGACTCTAGCAACCATCTCACAAAACTTATAACAAGACTGTTGTTGAAAACATGTCATAGCAAGAGGGTAGGCCTGCAACTCAACAAGTGAAGTAGGATCTTCCCATACATGTTTACCACTCTTGTGACGTCTCCTTGGTGCATGCACTTTGGTTGTAGAGTCACTGTGTGTTTCTTCATCTCGGTCATAGGAGGAATCTGACTCCATGTTTGCCAAAGTTTGTGTTGTCTTAGATGAGTATGAATAATTTTAGGTGTCTTTGGTTTTTTTCTGCCAAGTGTATGAAAATGCATGAGGGACTATGAAGCGAGAGGGTAAGAGGGATTGTGGGAATGTTGCCAATTGAAATTTGGGGAATTGAAGGGTTTTAGGGACAGTTTCTAGGCTTTTGGGATGGTAATTGGGGTTTGGGAATTTTGTAGCTAGGATTGGGATAATGGGAATTGGGATAGGGGTGAATGAATTTAGGGATATGGAGGATAGGGAAATAGTTTATTGAAACTAGAAAATCAATGAGGGAATAAAGAGGTGAGGGAGTGATGGCCACAAAAAACCGATTCACAAACCCTAAACAATCATATCTTGAGCAAGGAAGTAGGGTTTGAATTTTTTTATTAAATCCTCATAAACATCTTAAGACACATGTTTATGGCATTGGAAGAGTTATTTGACTTACTTTGGACTGGAGGAAACCGAGAAAATTGGAGATTTGAATGAAATCATGGTGAAAATAGCTTGCAGCCCTAAGCACCGCACTGGTTATATGCGTCATGCCAGTGTGTGTTTAACACTGTGGAGGCTGTCCCAATGCGCCGTGCCACTTGTATGTGCCGCGCCTCTCAGCCAATGCGCCGCGCCCTGAAATTCGCACAGTTTCCCTTCAAACTGCTCCCTTTCTCCAATCACGATTTTCCTTTTCTCAATATGTTTTCTTCGAATGCAAATGAGCCCTTTGAACATGAAAAATAACTTATATACAAGAGACTTTAATTTTCCACTCATAAAAACCCACTTTTATAATGTTTACCTTTGACATTTTCTTTTCAAACTCTGTTTTAGGTAGTTTGCTTCATTTTTCCTCTGATTAACTGAATGATTTGCTTTTTGTTTGTCTTGCAAGGGATGGATTTGTTGGAGCTTGAAAAGGTGACCAGGGTTGTCATTGAAATTATTTACAAATGAGAGAACTTGAAATTACATTAAATTTATACATAAAAAGATAAAATACTCTATTTTTTCTCAGAACAGAGTTTTGAGGAAAAATACATTTCTAGGCATATGATGATGAAATTTATTTAGTATTGGAACTTTATTCAACCTCCTCATGTGCCTACTGACCATTATTGGAAATTTTGAAGACCTTTCCGATGAAACCCTAGACTTAATGAAACTAAAACCCTAAAAAATGACTCTTGCAAACTATAAGACAAAAGTGATTGCAAATGATCTTAATGAATGGAAATGGGCTAGCAGGTAAAGGACATGAGGGAAAAAACTACAACAAGCCACTACCGTCAGATTATCCATGCTCCTAATTGAATGAAACTGACTGAGTGAGACACCTAATATGCAATGCAACAAGAGAATTTTCATCACTAATGGAGGGATGAAGATACCGACACTAACACATTCTACACCCTTCCCTTACCTTAGTGTTCATGCAAGTTTGCAGCATGGAACTCTAAATATTTTTAGATGAAAGAGTCCCAACACCGTCAGATCTAATGGCATGCAAGTTGGTCCAGAATCTGGTGACTTTAGGTTGAAGCAAGCTAGCAGTGGAGCCTAACCATGTCGAGGTTGAGTGGATGGGTGAAATGTGATGTGTCAGTTGACATGTTGGGTTACATGGAAAGTGACGTGAGCAACCATCTAGGTGTACTGATAGGCACGTGGGGGGTGAATGGGTAGGTGGTATGATGACATGGTGTCAGAGCGATGAATTAGATACCAAAGTGGAGGGGCACACATAAATATTTTGTGCCGGAGGGATACCATCATCTGAAACCTACAGAGGGGCATGGAGGGCCTGAGGCACTGACATATAGTCTTCTCCACATTATCCTGTGATATTATCAATCATATTTTTTCATTGTGTAGAGTGATACAGGCCGTTGGATCAGTTGATGCTGCCACTATTGGATTGCAGGCAAAATGAAACTTTGTTGACACCACACCCATGTGGTCTAACATAACATGCTTGTGTCACTGATCTCCATGTGTGCCATGCCTGCGCTGTGGTGCCTTTGGTACAGAGCCCATGGATTGTGATGCGGAATTTTTTAATGTCGTGTGCCTATGATGGAGGAATGGAAATGGCCCATCCCAATGTCACTGTCTCTAATGCCCAATTTGAACCAGGGCTCCAAACTTTGTGCCTTCAAGCCCATGATTTTGCATGGGTGTTTTATTTTTTCGCTAATAATGGGAACAATGAAAAGGCAAAGAATGTGATTCTCTTTGGTCTTAGTCAATCTAAACTAGTAAATATAATGCATTGTAAGACATTTAAATAAGTGTGAGACAAGCTTAATAAGAGCCATGAAGGAGATGAGAAGGTTAAGTAAGCTAAGCTTCAAACCTTCATAATGATATTCAAGAGCCTACAAATGAATGAAGAAGAAATCATAGTAGAATATTTACTCAAATTTCATTAGGTGACAAACACGATCAAAGGACTTGGTGGAGATCTAAAAGAGGAAGTATTTTTTGAGATCTCCACCTATGAGATTTAATGCCAAAATTTCAATCATTGAGGAGATGAGAGACTTGAAAAATATCACAATGGACCAGCTACATGGAACCCTCACAACCTATGAGATGAGAATAGGAAAATATAATATTTAAACAAAGGAGGAACCATTTAAAGTCTATCAAAAGACTAAGGATCACAAAGATCACCACTAATTTTCCAGTTGTGAATTTGATCAAGAGTTGGCTCATTTCGCCAAAAAGTTAAAACGTGGTTCAAGTAAATATAAGGGAAAGCTACCCTTAAAATGATTTAATTGTGGAAGAGTTGGGAATTTTTCTTCCAAGTGATTTTATAAAGAAAATCCAGGAAAGGGTAAGGTTCAGAAGACCGAAGACAAAGCTCAAAAATATCATAAAAATCAATCCCTCAAAAATAAGGGGCTCTACTCTATTATTGTGAATTCTAATCGCAAGCATACAAAAAAAACTCACTTTAGTTGTGCATAGCAAATAACGCTAAGATCAAATATGACTATCAATTTCCTTAGATATGAAGTTAGTGATCAGAATAAATGCTATAGAAATATAGATCTATGCAGTTAAATACATTAAACAAAAAAAATAAACAGCAGTTGCTCCATCCATCAAATGAACAAGACAAGAATTTTTAAAGATTTTTTTTTTATTATGACACCTGGGAAGGTAACATAGAAAGACGTTACGAGTATCCCTCAATGTGATGTGTTATTGTATTTCCTCAACGCTTTTGATCTAATATCTCTCTCTCTTGATGGTGTAGAAAACCTAGACAAAAATGGAACTTGAAGGAAGCTCACAAGAAAAAACTAGAAAAATATGGAAATGATGGGAGGATCAAAGTCAGACCAAAGCATAGATCAAGAGTGATCTCTAGGCAACAAAAGGTAGTGAATGAATGTAAAAATCCTTCTATTTATAACAAAATATTGAGTTAGTCAAGATATTGGTGCATAATTAAAATATTATTAACCAAATCTAGATCCAACTGTTATGGAATATTTTGTTATTTTTGTTGGAGGGAAATGGAATTTGAATTTGGTAAAATCCCTTTATTTAGAAATAATAAATAAATAAATTATTTATTTACTATTTTAAGAATTTGGTTAAGGAATAATTAAATAAATAATGATTTATTCAATTATTTATAAATGATTTAGTCAAATTTAACAAGGAATATTATTAAATAATGTTTAAATAATTATTCCTAGAAAATAATAAGATAAATAATGATTTATCTAATTATTTTTCCTATTTTGGGTTAAATATGACCAGGAATATTAATTAAACAGTGGTTTAATTAATTAACCCTTGAGGAAAATTTAAAAAATAAGGATTTATTCAATTATTCCTCATGGGGTTTCCTGTTTAGACCATAAATAACTTAATAAAATATGGGTTATTAAATTATTTTTTATAGTGAGCAATTTTACTATGGTAAAATTGGTCTTACAGGGTGTAATTTACTCCATCTAATAGTAATAGGTAAGATGACCAAAAATTGGTGTAACATATTGCCCCCCAACATGCGAGCGTTAGGATCTAATCATATGAATAAAGTACGTTGTAAGAACACAATCACTAGACACAGAAGGGGAGTTAGAGGCAGATAAATATAAGGCATATTAAAGCGTGAAAGGACAAGACCTTGAGGAGGCGAGAATTACAAGTGTGACAAGTCTCTTTTATGAGCCCCTTATTTTTTAGGGATTGATTTTTAATAAGGAATTTTCCCTCCAATTTGATTCATTTTCAAGTGTAGTTGTGGTGAATGTAGAGAGGATAAAAGGCCCTAAATCATGTGGCGATCGTAGTGGACAAACTGACCGTTGGAATCAAGATCTGTCAGTTTCAGGTAAGACGCCTAACCATACTCTTTCAATTCAGTGGATTAAAGTTTCATTTTAGGCACCCAGAGCTCAGGAACATACCCCTGCTCCTCTTCACGGTCGGGTCACAATTTTTGGGACCTTTTCTACGACTTGTGTAGTGAGTATTAGGCAGAAAATTGCGGCATGTCCCGATAATGGCCTGAAAAGTGCGATCTGTCAGATGGAGGGGTTTTAGTATTTTTTTTGGCTGAGAGCTGGGATTTTATGGCTATGATGTAATCTTTCCTTTGCTGAAAAACCTGATGTTTTTGTGTAGGTATGGCATAGTTAAGGATCAACTAGAAAGAGAGAGAGAGACCTGGACACATTACGTTCTGAGATCTGAGAGGATCATGTAGTCCACGCTGCATTAGCTAGGTTTGGGGTCCTAAAATTTGTGGACAACCCATTGATGATGGCAGGAGAGCCCTTTCTGGCCTGAATTTTTAGTTATTGGGACCCGAATAATGAGATCTTTAAAGTGCAAGGGCACCAGATTGAGCTGAATATCTAGAATATATATTTCCTGACCAATCTCCCACCATTGGGGATGGTGGGAAACACAAAAATAGTGTTACCACAAGGGCGGAACATTATGGAGTTTGTAGAGTGCCACTATCGATTGAGTGTCCATGTGAAAGGGACACAGATACCGATCGGAGATCTACAAAGGCTAGAGACTCGTGTTGTGGCCGCAGCGGTGTTGCAGATCCTTGGCAACCAGGCACTCCACCATATCACTAGGGTTCAGATGATGCTCATTGAGGGAGTATTGAGTGGGACCTACTATGGGTGGGCCCAGATGATGTTGTCGTTGTTTAAATGACAATTGTCGCTACGCAAGTGGCAGGTGAACCATGAATGTGCATATGGCATAGTGCTTTTCTCGCTCTTATTTGAGAAGATCCCGACACTTCAGCCTTTTATACATATCTAGGATGGGGGCCCGCGAGAGCCCACAATGTGTTGCTAGGGGTAGTTTCTGTGTAGAGGGGGAGGTGGGGCAGTCGGACGGCTATTCTGACTCGAGATTTTTGCGCATTGGGATCAGATGCCTTTGTACATATATGACTATCCATATAGTGGGATGAACTATCATGAGGACTCGTACTTGTGTCTTCCACCAGGTTGGGCATGGGGGCTAGATGGTAAGTGAAAAGTTGCGTATCTTTTATGGTGAATTTTAAAGTTTCAAAATATTGTATATGGTACTTATTCATTCACTTTTGGTATGCAGATATAGCATCGGTAAAACCGGTCGAGTATATGGGATGACCTGCAGTATCACGGGCTGCAGCACCTAGTGGATCAAGGGGACCGTAAAATGAGGATGTAACATCCATCGTAGATGTGGGAGGCTGTTGACCAGTGTTTCAGAGCACGACTGGAAAGACCTTGACAACCAATACATAGAGCCATGTATTGGTCTACCCTCGAAGTGGCGAGGAGTCATGCGGCGCATGGCGATGGTCGAACAGGGGATGCATGATCTAAGGGCTTCAAGAGCCGAGCCATTGGCCCAGGACCCTCCAGATAGTGATTAGATGTAAGGGCATGAGGTGCCTCCAGTTTTGATTTTTTGTAACATTCTATGGACATGTCATATGTATCAAAGTTGATGGACTCTAAAACATTTTGAATGACACATATTATGAATATGCATCATTTTATGGTTATTGTCTTGTGTTAAATGTGTGTGATAAATGCCAATCTATAATATTGTTTGCAATTCTATATACATAGTGATTTTGTTCTCTAGGTACATGATTGAATGTAATGATTTCAAAATCATGCATTAAAATATTCACTCGTAAATATCTTCTAAAAAGGATGGGATTAAGCACGCGATAAACACCATTTCATTGCATGACAAGAATAAAATAATCTAATCGAACATGAAGGTGAAGGATGCAACGGTACAAGGAATCGACTAATAAACCTATCACTGCATCATATTTGGCCTGGTTATTGGTGGCAGTACCAATGCATACTCCATTAGAGAGGACAAGTAAATGCAAGGGGGTGAAAATGGCCCAAGCTACCGAGGCTAGATTCCAGGAACTTAGCAACTTGCACCATCGACATAGCCGATATACGATGTGGATGGGGGATCCATTTGAATGGTTTCACATGACAACAAATGAGAGGATGACGAAAAATTCTGGCAACCTGAACTCAAGGCATAAATCAAACAAGCACTGCTAGATGGATTTCTATGGGTAGAATTTCTACGCCCCACACACTGAAAGGTGGATGGTGTGGGGTAACTACCTTGGGGGCAGTTTGTGCTCAGGTCACGGAAGTCACCATAGAAAAAGATGGTGCCATTTTTCTTATGGGTTGGATAGATGAAGTCGCGGGTGGAAAAGGATTCCATGATGTTGTCATCACAGTAGAAGATGGGGTGACTGGTGGAAGGATAACCATATGACATGGCGAAGATACCTAAATCGTCATCATGAGAAGAGAGGTTCACATTCACATCATCACAGAGCGTGACAAAAGAACAAATAAATGAAGGATCTACTGATTTTGATCCAAGGGTGATCATTGAAGGGAGGTTAGGTGAAACAGAAGCGGAAGCCTGAGAGGGGTATTCCACCATGGAACTCATAGATGATGATAGGTAGAGGATAGTGGCCAAAGACTCTGTCATCTCGACATCGGGAGGGGGAATGTCAATGGGAGTGGATGTGTCCTCTAGTTCATCGAAAGCATAACTCGTGAGTAAAGGAGAGGCAGATTGATGGTGTTTGACCTTGTATTGGTGAACTACCTCCAAAGAGGTGCGGTAGTCTACAAGGCGGGGACAGAGGTGGGTATAGTGGCCATGGAGATCACACAAAGCACAAGGGAAGTTTGTGTGCACAGTCTTGGGTTTCTTGGCTATATTCGGTAAAGTAACAAGGGCTTATAGGATCTTAGACTCAGGAAACGCTATGTTGACCATGGGCTTGATATGAGGCAATTCAAGACAATTATGGGTGGCATGACTGACAACATCACACAAAGCACACGAAGATGTACGCTTTATAGGTTGGAGAGGAGCAGGCGTTGTCTGGGAAACCTTGTCCTTAGGTGCCTTTTTGCATGCTTTCCCCCCTCACCCGAGGCTTTCACAACTGGAGTAGGATCCTGTTGAGGTGAGTGAGGCATAGAAGCAAAGGGAGGGGTCATGGCGACCGGTAGGACCGGGGTCAAAGTTGTATAAGGTTTGGGCTGAACAAGCGGGATATTGGCTAGGGGATTAATGTACCAGACTGGGATCCCCAGGATCATGTTAGGAAGAGACAAGGTAGCCATAACAGGTACCGAAAATACTCCAGCAGGAGGAGCAAGAAATGATATCTAACCAGAGGGGTAATGGCTAGGCAGGACAACTTCGGGATGGTTAAGGCCAGGGGAAACTATTCCAGGGGGTAGATAGGATAATGAACACTAGATAAAGATGATTTCCCTTTAGGAGGAGGTCCTGAAGGCTGAGTTGAAGTAATAGGAGCAGTTTGTGGAGGGAAGGGCTGTTGGCTAGTTAAACCGGTCCGTTTGAGGTCGGACCAAGACGATTGCATCATGCAAACATTCTATGAGCTAGGGTCAGAGATGAGAGGGGGAAGACCAGGGAATTTTTAATCCATTTTTTCATTGATGGCAACAGGTTGATGAAGGAGAAGCCATACTATGACCCTATGAAGGATAAGCCTAACAATGAAGATGACCTTGGAGGCATAATTTCACTTTCTGCACATAAGTATTCAAGGAAAGCTATAAATAAAAATAAATTTTGCTACCCTGAAGGCATAATTTCACTATGAAACCTACACTACCTTTTAGAGCATAATTTTATCTTTCTAACGAGCTCTCACTTGGCCGGAAACTCCAAGCGGTTGATGAGATATGAATTTTTAAATCAAGAAAAATTAACTTTAGCAGTGAGCTGACCTATCCTTGTCCTTCATGTCAGCCTACCTCGAGAAAGGTGTGTCCCTTCATTTTAAAGTCAAAATCATATAAATACAACGTCAAACTTTCATTTCTAGACATTAATTTCGGTCAAGAAATTCAGAGTTAATACATAAGAGATTGCGAAGATATAAAAAGTTCACAACTCGTGAACTTAGAAGCACTGAGGAGGATTCTTTTAAGAAATATTTTCCTGGGTTAAAACTCTAAATTGATCATCTGTACAGCTCAGACTTGTAGCTATCTCAGACCCTGTCTTCAAGGCTCATCACTAAAATGGAGCTAGGATAAATCTGTGACAGACCCTCACCGTTGGAAAGAAATAAAATTTGAACGTCCTTGGACAGCTTAGATCTAGCTCAGATCTAGCTCGGAGAGTGGTATATACAGTGGTGTTTTTTTTTAAGGATTTGTGTTGTAGAAAATACCTACAACAGCTCGACAGTGGTGAATACAGTGGTGTTGTTGAAGGATCTGTGTTATGGAAAATACTTACAACAGTTCGGAACTAGCTCAAACAGTTGTGTGTGTGTATATATAAGGGCTCAGAACTGTGTTATACAACTTCAGTACCTCATCCCGATAAACCTCGTATCTGTGACCTATTTCCTTGACCGTGATAAGAAGTTTACTTTTTGAAGGACAGAGATATATTCAGACTGGGCTACTGATCTAAATCTCAAACTATGGAGTTGAGGCCTCAGACAAAGCTACAAGATCCTCACCTATTGCAGCCTCGGACCAACTACAAGACTTTGGCTCAGATAAGGTCTTGAAGGATCTATGGAATATTACTAATACAATTGTGGAAGGGTTGATGCTAGTAAATAGTCAACATTGAAAGCCTAAAATGATGATAGTTGGAGACTAATACAAGTCAAAATTTGAAGTCTTTGGACAATGGAACATTTGGAATTTTGGACAAGTGAAGGCATTAGACAGTGAAGTCAGTGAAGAATTTTGGAAGAAAGAATACAGTGATGAATATTTCAAGAACATTCAAGTAAGCACTATTCACATTCTGTATTAAACCAAGCAAATAAGGATTGGTGTCCTTGGAGTAGGAGCTCCTAAACACAAGGTTGGTGCCTTGAGCAGATAGGGTTAAAGCCCTAGAGGTCGGAGCCTCATCAAATTCCAAGTTGGTGCTTGGAAAAATGTTGGTGTCTGTTTCATTAAAAGGGCTGGTGTCCTCACTTATCTATTGTATACTATTATTAGAAAGGAAATTGAAACTCTTATTAATCCTTAATATTATCATTAAACACCTCTCCGTCTTTAATTGTGAAGAATCTAACTAGAATTAATTAACAATTGGAAAGAAATACTAATTCACCACCCTCTCATTATTTCCAACAATTGGTATCAGAGCCAGCTTCTTCATTATCAGCCTAACAACTGGAAGAAGGATTCTTAGGCACAATGAAGAACATTGAAGCAACAGGGAAACTCCTTATCTTTGATGGAACAAACTTTAGTTTTTGGAAAAAGAGGATGTCCTAGTATCTAATGTCTCTTGGTCCTGAAGTATGGAACTCTGTTTTGGATGGGAGCAAAGCTCCTACTAGTCTTCCAACTAATCAAGATGAAAGAAGAGCCTACATTGCTAATGCCAAAGCTTTAAATTCCATCACTAGTGGAATTACCGATTCCGAATTTACGAAAGTCATGGATTGTGACTCAGCCAAAGAAGTATGGGATAAGTTGGTTTCTCTATATGATGGGGACTCCAAAGTTAAGAAGGAAAAAATTAAAACCTATAGAAGATAATTCAAGAGTCTGAAAATGGATGATGAAGAGTATATTGCATCATACTTCCTCCGAGTAGCTGAAGTAGTTAACTCTCTTAAAGGGCTAGGAGAAAATACTGAAGAAAGCACCATTGTTCAAAAAATCTTGAGATCACTTCCTGACAGATTTGACTCCAAAGTAAGTGCATTAGAAGAAATGAAGGACCTAGATACACTCAAGATGGATGAAATTCATGGAATTCTTATTGCCTATGAGATAAGGAAAGGGAGCTAAAATTTCAAAAAAGCATCTTTCAAAGCCTCAAGATCCACAAAAGAAGGAAAAGTATGGAATTGCAACAACGATAAATATGACACTGAAAATGAGTTAGCTCAATTTGTACGAACTAAAAAGGGGATCTAAGCTAAAAGGTAAGTACCCTCTTATTTGTTTCATTTGTGGAAGAATAGGTCATTATGCTGCAAAATGTCCTCATAAACATGATAGTGATGATGAAAAGGACTCTAAAAGAATGATGTACAAAAAGAAAGGGTTTAATAAGAAGAACTTCTTCTCCAAACAAGATGAGTCTAATGAAGATGAATTTGTAGTCATAAAAAAGAAATCAACTAGAAATGTGCATCATTACGAAGAAAGTGATGATGAATCAGATGAGGAAAGTGATTGTGTTGGAAGCAAAGAAACGTTATTCATGGCATTTACAAATGATGATGACTCATAATTAGAAGATGAAAGAAACATGGATAGTTTGCTAATGAGTGCCACTGAAGAAAATGAGAATCTACAAAAGAAGATAATTTCTCTCAAAATAGAAAGAGAGGAAGCAAAAATAAGGGAAGACTTCTCAAACATTAAGCGAAAAGAGAAGGATGATATCTGTGAAAAATGTGAAGCTGAAATAATATCTCTAAGAAAGGAATTAGAGCAAGTTAAAAGGATTTGGAAAAGCTCTCTAGCTCTTGACAACATTCTTAATACTCAAAAACCTCAACATGACAAGTCTGGAATTGGTTTCAAAGGAGAATCATCAAGTACAAAGAATAATGCTAGAAGTTATGTTGATGTACTCTCTTGCCACCCAAAAGAAGAAAAGTCATCTCATCAGGAGCAAAGTCCCATCTCAAAACCAAGAATTGAAGAAAGAGAAACTCCAAGGAAGAATGTTGGTTGAAGCTAAGGATACTACAACAGATATTAAACTATTTTTCTTGGGCATTGTTAAAATTGTAAAAACTTTGGGCATCAAGCTAAGCATTGCAAGGCTCATAATAATGAAGCACCAAGATTGAATGATCAAAAAAACCAAATACGTGGTCCTAAAGAGCAAGGAAAAATCAAAACTTACAATTCCTTTGATTCGTCTTGCTCATTATGTGATAATTATGATCATAATGAACAAAATTTCCCTCTCAAAAGGGAGAAAGCTAAAAATGTAAATCTCAAAACTGATAAATGTGGCCTAGCTCTATGTGCTCATAGTGAAGAAAATCATTGGTTCGTGGATAGTGGATGCTCAAGAAATATGATAGGTGACCAAAATAAGTTCATCTCATTAAACAAGAAAAATGGAAATGTATCCTTTGGAAGTGGATCCGCTAAAATCACTGGAAAAGTAACTGCTAACCTTGTCAATGGACTATGAAAGGCTCAAAATACCTTGCTGGTAGAAGGGCTCAAACACAATCTCTTAAGTGTTAGACCGATTTTTGACCATGGACATAATGTTGTCTTTAGTGCAAAAAATTGTGAAATAAGAGACTCATCCTCGAGAGAACTTGTGGTGAAAGGAGTAAGAACACCAGATAATTTTTATATTCTTAGTAGAGTCCAAGAAGATAAATGTTACTTAAGTCAAAGAGATGAAAGTTGGTTATGGCACAAGCATTTGGGGCATACAAGTTTTGATAACCTAGTCAACATCAGCAAAATTAATGCAGTAAGGGATATTCCAAAAATGTGTAAACCAAATCAAGTTGTATGTGGCCCATGCCAACATGGAAATAAAACCAAAACTAGCCACAAAACTGAGTTCTCAACAAAAAAACCCCTGGAATTCATTCAGGTAGACTTGTGTGGGCCAAATAGAACTCCTGCTCTTCAAGGTGAAAGGTACTTTGCTCTATTTTTTGATGACTATACTAGAATGATGTGGATATATTTCATAAAATATAAGTCCGAAGAATTTTAATGTTTTAAGAAACTTAAGGCTCTCATTGAGAATGAGAAACATTCTAAGATTAAATATCTTAGAACGGATAGAGGAGGAGAATTCATCTCAAAACAATTTGATGAATTCTGTAAAGAGCATGGAATCGAAAGAGAACTCTCTACTAATAGGACACCCCTGCAAAATGGAGTAGTTAAAAGAAGGAACCAAACCATTCAAGAAATGACAAGGAAAATGCTACTAGCTACTTATTTGCAACCAAAATTTTGGAGAGAAGCAGTTGGCACTGCAATTTATACCTTAAATAGAACTCAACTAAGAACTAATAATAAAAATACTCCTTATGAATTATGGAAAGGAAGATCTGCATCAGTAAAATATTTCAGGGTTTTTGGAAGCAAATGTTTCATAAAAAAAAATGATGACTCACCAGGTAAATTTGATTCTAGAGTTGACGAAGGAATATTTCCTGGATACTCCACTAGGAGCAAAGCCTACAAATGTTACAACAATCATCTACGAATAATAGTGGAAAGCATTGATGTGAAGATTGATGAAGGATTCCAGAAAAAAATAATTGAGGATCATGAAGTTGAGCCTTTATTTGAACAAAGTGAAGAAGAAGAACCTGGAAAAGAAGAGGAGAATGAAGAACCTCAAAGTGAATTTTCACAAACTCCCTCCAAGATCAACTTTGTTCAGAGATATCATCTTGAAGAGCAAGTCATCGGAAATATAGATGAAGGAATCCAAACTTGAAGAAGGATGATAAGCACCCCAAGAAAAGATGATGTGGCTCTATTATCTTTAATAGAACCTAGAAATGTTTCTCAAGCGAGAAAAGATCCTTATTGGATAAAGGCCATGGAAGAAGAAATCTCTCAAATAAAAAAAAATGAGACTTGGGAACTAGTACCTCGCCCAAAAGATAAAAATATAATTGTAACAAAATGGGTATTCAAAAAAAAGATGAATGAAGATGGACAAATCATCATAAATAAAGCTAGACTTGTCTGGAAAGGATACTTGCAAATCGAAAGAATTGAATTCGAAGAAACCTTTGCACCGGTAGCTCGAATGGAAGCCATAAGAATGTTTTTAGCATTTACTTTCTCAAAAGGATTCAAGTTTTATCAAATGGATGTAAAATCAGCATTCATGAATGGAGATCTCAAGGAAGAAGTTTACATGTAGCAACCAGAAGGATCATATCTTTCCGAAGGGAAGGATTTTTTAATCAAG
Source organism: Pinus albicaulis (assembly GCA_034641835.2). Classification (NCBI taxonomy): domain Eukaryota; kingdom Viridiplantae; phylum Streptophyta; class Pinopsida; order Pinales; family Pinaceae; genus Pinus; species Pinus albicaulis. The sequence goes on along the minus strand of CM076579.1, from coordinate 660,890,555 downwards.
CTAAAAAAGGCCTTGTATGGATTAAAACAAGCCTCAAATAGAATGTTGTAGTCTAAGGGGGTCAATGTCAACATAAATGGTCTTGCCCGCAAGATTAATAGGACAATTATGGAACATGCAAAGGGGCTGAGAAGAGTGGCCATCCCACGCACAGAGGGTGACAGTGGAAGGGGCTATCTCGGGGGGATGCGAGATACTTCCAAATAGAAGCAGACATCACACAAGTGGATTCCCCCTCGTCACTGATACAATGGGAGACGTTGGCATTCCAGAGATTAACAGGGATTTGGAAGGTGATGGATGCAGGAAGAGGGGGTGCTCTAACTTGTCAACATCGAAGACAATCAAACGATCATATGAAGGATCCATAGTGCCCATATAAGTTAGTAGAGATTTTCGTTGTGAAGGGCATGACTGGAGGACTTCTTGTGTTGACATGGTGGCAGGGGAACGTGCCAAGTCATCTACTATACTGTAGGAGTGGGCGGATTTACCAGAAGTAGCATTTTGGCGTAATGGTCCCTTGGGGATATTGGTATGAACCTCTGCCTTAAGTTGATGGATCTGTAAAGGACCATTGGGTGTCGAAAGAGGCTCTGTGGGACATGAAGATGAGGACTCGGTGGCAGATGTAGCGGGGGGCTTGTTGTACTGACGAGACCGAGTCTGAAGGTTAAGGTCAGCAGTATTGGGTTGGTCAGAGTTCATCATGAGGATCTTGTAATTAGAGGTACCAGATGGAGGAGGCTGAATGGCCACCTGAATTTCAGGGGGTTGGGCAGTCACATATCCTTGCTGGGGGAAAGGATTGGTAAATTCAGTCGTTTGGATGGGTGCAGCATTAGGAGGAACCGAAAGGGAGGCTTGTTATCCTCGAGATGCTACTTGAGCTTCCCACATTGGACGCATCTAAGGTAAAAGGTGACAATCATGGGTATAGTGACCATAGACACTACAAAAAGAACAAGGCTTAGTCAAGTGAATATGCATGTCCTGCTTGGGTTGAGCGCCCAGTTGCTGGGTTGCAGTGTTATATGTATTCCCTTGGGGATTGTTTCCTAGATTACCTAGGGAAGATTGGTTTTGGTTGTCTTTCCTCTTATTTTTGGAAGTATGAGGATTATTTGCACTCTGTTGCACATACACCTAATCCTAAGGGGGGGGGGGGGGGTAGCTTTTTTTGCGGAGCTTGAGAAGGCAAGGGAAGCTAAGGTGCTTGTGCTAGAGGAGCTGGAGCACCAGGCTATGGATACAGATAATAAGAAGGTGGGGCAACATTGGGGTAAATAGTTTTGGAAAAAGGATGAGGCATGCCGTATCCTGGATACATGCTATCGAGAGGGGGAAAAGTGTTGGAGGAGTTGCCCCCTCCCTGAGGGAAACCATAACTGATGGGAGGATGAGTGTACATATGTGAAATGGATCCAACGATACCGTCCGTCTAATATTCCCTAATGGGAAAACTCAAAAATACATGCATAAATAACACAGTTTTCAGAAATGTATAGAATGAAAGTTAAATTCAACTCATGGATCCATTCATGTATACATTATAATAGCCAAATACAAAAGGATATCTAAAAAAAATCATGGTATCTTACTTAAAGAAGCCTCCCAAGTCATTATTGCTCAAAATCATGCAAAAAGAGGGGCTGCAACCATGGATAAAAGCTGAAATACCCTGACAGTGTAGGTTTTAACCCTGAACAGAAATTATCTACACACGAATCTTATAACAGAAAGTAAACAATAGCAAGAGCATAAAACATAAAACAGATAAACACAGAGATTTTTCCCCTGGATCCCAAATCGGGACGACCAGCTTGATTTTTCATTATATTCCTTTAAGGTTACAAAACATACATATACATGCCGAAGCATACATAAACCCCAATCCATTAACCCTCAGATTAGAACATAGTCAGAAGTATAGGGTCCATTACGGGCAATACTGTGGGCCGAAAACCATGGAACCCCAAAACCATGTGCAAAACCATGCACAAACCATGGGCGGATCCCGCCTATGAGTGGGTCCGCATTAAAAAAACCACTCACTGGGACTGCTGTCTCCGCACTTCAGAGCTAGGCCCGACGCAACATACAACGCATGGGGCCAATCGTGGAAAGAATATAACACATACCCAACATTCTCCCACTTGTTGTTTTCTTTCCACAGGGGGCCACAGGAGAGCTTAGTCATTGGCCCAATTCTTCAACACCCATTGTTTCCCTACACCAAGAGAACTTCTGAGTGCTCACAGACTTCGTCAATGCATCTGCAACATTCTTCAAAGTGTCCACCTTTACCAGCAATACCAGCAACACCCTTTTAGCCTCAATCATATCTCTAACAAAGTGATATTGAACATCAATGTGCTTTATCTTTGAATGATAAGCAGGGTTCTTAGCCAAGAAAATTGCACTTTGGCTATCACAGTCTATCCTTATAGCTTGCTGTACCAACCCCATACTTGAACACAATCTCTGCAACCAAACTGCTTCCTTGCTTGCATGAGTGGCTGCTATGTATTCTGCCTCTGTAGCTGAAAGAGCCACTACAGACTGTCTTTTACTCATCCAACTGACTGCGCCTCCAAATAGGCTAAACACATACCCACTTGTAGATCTTCTTTGATCCAAATCTCCGGCCCAGTCTGCATCAACAAAACCACGAATGTCCAACATTCTTTCCAATCCTGGTCTTCCCTGGTAGCACAAGCCATAATCACTAGTGCCACGTAAATATCTGAAAACCCGCTTCACTGCTGTCCAATGCTCCTTCCCCGGGTTTGACATAAACCTGCTCAATACTCCCACTGCATGTGCAATGTCTGGTCTAGTACAGACCATTGCATACATCAGGCTACCCACTGCACTTGCATATGGAACACAGGACATATCCTCCTCTTCTTCTTGTGTCTTGGGACACTGTTCAGCAAACAAATTTGCACCTACAAGAATAGGAACACTCACTAGTTGACTATCCTGCATATTGAACCTCTGCAATATAGTCTCGACATACTTCCTCTGGTTTAACCAGAGCATCCTCTTTGCCCGATCTCTCTTAATTTCCATGCCCAAAATATAGTTTGCAGCACCAAGATCCTTCATGTCGAATTTGGAGAACAGTTGGGTCTTCAAATATTGGATAATTTCTTTGTAATTTCCAATCAACAACATATCATCCACATACAAGACCAAATAAATAACACTGTCACCAATTAATTTAAAATAAACACAGTGATCCTCCTTGCTTCTAGTGAAGCCAAGTCCCCGTATATAGGTATCAAATTTCTGATACCACATCCTTGGTGACTGTTTTAACCCATAGAGAGACTTCTTCAACCTGCATACTAGTTCTTTCTTACCCTTCACCATAAAGCCTTCAGGTTGCTTCATGTAGATCTACTCTTCTAGATCCCCGTGAAGAAATGCTGTCTTCACATCCATCTGCTCTATCTCAAAATCAAATGCAGCAGCAACAGATAAAAGTAATCTAATAGAAGTAACCTTGGCAACAGGAGAAAAAATATCACCAAAATCAATTCCCGGCACCTGGGAATAACCTTTCGCTACCAACTGAGCTTTGTATTTCTCCACCTTGCCTTCTACATTCATCTTCTTCTTAAACACCCATTTTCTCCCAATGGGCTTCCTTCCAGCCGGCAACTCCACCAGATCCCATGCATCGTTTTTGTGCAAAGATTCCATTTCATCAACCATGGCCTCCTTCCGTAGCCTTCCCCATCCTCCGAATCCGCGCTCCCGACAGCTTCCCGGGTTCATCAATCGCTATAGTTAAGGCAACCCGAATGCAGTTGCGATGGACTATAATTTTCTAAGGCTCTCTCTTTCCCGAACTGATCTTCTAATAGTTGGAGTTTGTGGCTCTTCATCTTCTGAGTCTTCTTCTGTTGTAGAGTCCGATTCATCCTCCTTTAGCTCAAACTCTATCTTCTCAGGTTCCTTTGGTAGGACTTCATGTTTAACAACATCTTTCACTTCTCTAAACACCACATCTCGGCTGTACACAACCTTCCTTGTTTCTGGGTTCCAAAGTTTGTAACCCTTTAAACCATCCTTATACCCAATAAAGATGCACCTTTCAGATTTATTATCCAACTTGGTCCTTTTCTCCTTTGGAACATATACATATGCATCACATCCAAATACCCTTAGATGTGAAAGAGAGGGTTTCTTACCAGTCCATACCTCATGTGGGGTCTTATCCTCCAACGCTGATGAAGGTGATCTATTAACTAAGTAACATGCAGTCTCCCCTGCCTCTGCCCAGAATTCTTGTCCTAACCTGGTACCACTGAGCATGCTTCCTTCCTTTTCCATCAGTGCTCTATTCATTCTTTCTGCAACTCCATTTGGCTGAGGTGTGTATGGAGTAGTCTTCTGTCGTGCTATACCACACTTCTTACAGAACTCTTCAAATTCATTCTTACAGAACTCCCCACCATTATTTGTCCTCAGTGCCTTTATCTTCTTCTCTGTCTGGTTTTCCACCAGAGCCTTAAATTCTTTAAATTTGTCAAAGACTTCAGATTTCTTCCTCAAGAAATATATCCATGTATTCCTTGAGAAGTCATCTATGAATGAAACATAGTATACAGACTTTCCCAGTGATGGAACTGACACAGGTCCAAACACATCACTGTGCACAAGTTCTAATATCTTGTTCGCCCTCTTAGCACCAGAAGGAAAACTCACCCGATTCTGCTTCCCATATACACAATGTTCACAAAAATCGAAATCCAGAGAACAATTAGACATACCTTCTACCATACCATCTCTATGGAGTATCCGAAGGCCCTTCTCTCCAATATGTCCAAGCCTTTGATGCCATAGCATGGTCTTTTCTCCAGAGACAGCTAGACTTTCCGTCCCACTTTCAAGAACCACAGAACTGTTACACCCATCAATAGTAGTGATACCTTGTAGCTTGTACAAAGTTCCAGTCTGAACTCCCCGCATTAATACCAGTGCTCCCCGAACCATCTTGCAGGCATCTTTCTCGAACACTGTTTTTACACCTGCATCATCCATCTTGCTTACAGAAATCAGATTTCTGGCCAATGTAGTGGAATATGCACACCGTGAAGTGTTCTAATCCTTCCACCTTGCAGCCTTCAGCTTCATCTTTCCACGTCCGACGATTCTCGGCTCTCCTATCATCCCCTAGGAAGACATCACCACCATCATATTTCATATCAAGCAGAACCACTCCCTATGGGGAGTGAAGTAGGATGCACTGGAAGTCAATCAACCATGACTCATGATCTACATGTGTATTTGAAGAAGAAGCCAAATACACATCCCCACCTTCATCCGAGGTGGTTTTTTGCTCTCTGTATGACCTTCATCAGATCCCTTTCCTTTCTCAGGAGCTTTAGATCTGCATTCCTTTTTGTAGTGTCCTTCCTTTCCGCATTTCCAGCACACCTTTACAAACTTTCCAGGAGATTTAGATCTCCCTCTAGATTTAGATTTCCCACTCAAACCTTATTCTTGTTTTTATTTTGGGACCTTCCTCGTACAGATAAGGCATCTCCATTTTGACCCTCCATATTTCTCCGTCTCGTTTCCTCCGACAGCAAGGCTGAGACAATGTCATCAAAATTCAAGGTAGTTGTGTTGCTACCTATTGCAATAACCAGACTGTCCCACGAGTCTGGTAGAGAGCACAACAAACTGATGCACTTATCTTCATCTGAGATTTTAATATCAACAGATGACAGCTGACTTACCATAGTATTGAAGGCGTTCAGATGCTCTGTCACCGAGTCTCCATCCTTCATCCTCAGGTTATACAGCTTTTTCCGCAGGAACAACTTATTCACCAGAGACTTATATTGGTACAAAGTCCCAAGTTTTTCCCACAAATTCTTTGCCGTAGCTTCCCCAGATACATTCAACAATACTGAATCTGACACACACAACCGTATTGTGCTCTTAGCCTTCCGATCCAATTTCTTCCAGTCTTCATCTGACATTGCCGTTGGTTTAATACCTGGATCTACCGTGATCCAATGATCTTTATCCACCAGCAGATCCTCCATCTTGAGCTTCCACAACTCAAAACTCTGACCATTAAATTTCTCGATCTCTATCTTTCCGCCGCTCACCATATTCTTTCACCGCAAGAATCGATCCTGCAGATCTCCCACTGCACAGGGTCTACCACAGGCCCGAGTAAAAAACCCTCAACAACAAAGGTGTCCCCTTGAAGCCGAAATAGCTCCGATACCAAATGTAGGTTTTAACCCTGAACAAAAATATCTACACACGATTCTTATAACAGAAAATAAACAATAGCAAGAGCATAAAACATAAAACAGATAAACACAGAGATTTTCCCCTGGATCCCAAATCGGGACGACCAGCTTGATTTTTCATTATATTCTTTTTAGTGTTACAACACATATATATACATGCCGGAGCATACATAAACCCCAATCCATTAACCCTGGATTAGAACATAACCGTAGTTCCCTTGACCGGATCTACAAAAATACCAGGGGCCGAAAACCATCGAACCCCAAAACCATGTGCAAAACCATGCACAAAACCATGGGCGGATCCTCCTATGAGTGGGTCCGCACAAAAACCAATTTTGGCCGGGGCGCTGCCCCAGACCCCAACGGTGGGGACTGCTTCGCCCCTCGTGACCCCCCAGCTACGCCCGACGCAACATACAGCGTGTGGGGCTAATCGTGGAAAGAATATAGCACATACCCAACAGACAACATTATTTTAATGGGTCTATAATAGCAGTAGATGGTATATCAGATCTACATGTGCATAAAAATTAGATCTATATCAGATTGATGCACTATACAAGCTCCTCTAAAGAACCCCCTTGCGGTTTTCAGCAAAACACCAAGTACAGGTTGTAGATATGAGTTTTAAGACTACAGATCTACTGAAAATGACAAATCTAGAAAGTGGATCTGATCTTATATGAATAGTAGAATGACCTCCTCCAATAGATCTCCAAAGTGAAGGGCAGATCCCCAACACTCAGAAAATCAGCTCTCCAATTGATGTGTTGAATCACCCTGCAACTGCTTCTTCAGAAATAATGCAGATCTGGATCTATATTGCACTATAGGGGACAAAATGCAGTTGGACTTGTGCCAAGATCTAGAAATTATGCTCAATTCCTTCAATACTGATCTTCCAATGGAGTAGAAACCTCCCCCACTGAAAATGAGCACTGAAATGGCCTAGATCTGAAGATCTAGTCTCCACTTGTTGTAGCTTATTGAAACAGTCAAACCCTCAACATGATTCGCACTGTCAAAGGAAGGTGAACCTTGGACTTCAACAAAATAGTGGACAATATGGTGCAAGACTCCTCCAAGAGCTACTCAATGGAAGAGGTGGGATTCCCAATTAGGAAAAGCCCATGCTAAACAACATACAATCTCAACTAAGCAACAAGAGAAATTTATATGTATAAATAGACCATACATTCAGAAAATCATAATCATAAGCTAACCCCATATTTCTTCCATCCTCTTGATTATAAATAATGTGAACCTTCTCACCTTTGGTCCCACTCATTAGGGTTTACATCCTCATGCAATGAATCTCCCTCCAAAATTGTGTTGTCCCATCATCAATGCCACTCCTCCATAACAACGTTGTTCGATTTGGTAAAATTTGACTGGATCTCCATGCAATGTCTTCTTCCACACTCAAGGTGCCTTTATTCCAAAAATATAAACTAATCCATATTCCCACTGGGTTATCTTCATTAATGTTCTACTTCCTCCATGCTGGCTTTGTTTACTTGGTCAAACTTGACTTTGTCCACATGCATTAGCCTTTGTTCACACATGAAGGTGTTTAATCCAGCTATGAATATGATCCATTTTCCCATTAAGAGGGATTTTATTCCTACTAAAGAGATTTATGGGCCTCCCTACCCATTTTATTCCTCTATCTAAGAACAAAATCAAAATTTAATATTCCATTTAGTTGCATGCTAATTTAGGAATATTATAGTCCTCCCCTCCCAAATGTTGCTTGTCCTCAAGAAACTGCAAGGATAGAACTGAAGAGTCCCTTCTCTTTCTCCTGTAGCATCTTCATATGATAGGTTCCTCTAAAGAACAAGATGCTCTTTCAACAATATGTCCTCAAGTTTTTCCTCCAGTGTGTAAAAGTATGCCTTTGGTGAAAATTCCAAATGGCTCTCATCATGAACAAGTGGGATATCCATGGAAACAAATATATGTGGTCTAGATGCCTTCTTAAGGCATGGAATCTGAAATATATTGAGAACCATCGTCCCCGTGTGAGGCCTCCATCCCCAAGCTATCATCCACAAAAATGTGAGTCACCCTCCAATATGGTGACTCATGAAACATCTCCTCCACCTTAGGCTCCTGCAAAGAAGGTGGGCTACATAGATGAATATGATGGATCAAAATGTACACCCCATGTTGTCTCTCTCTCCACTTATGATAAGTTTAGAGCTATTGCTGAATATGGGCTACAATAATGTTGCCTTCATGGAGCAAAAAGGCAATAGGGTCCTCAAAGTTCCACCCTTTAGTTCTTGCCCAAATCATCCCATACAAAATGAATATGAAATTATCATCATATGTAATCCAAATAGGAGAATTAATGAAGGTTTTACATAGTGCTAGAAGGTACCAACATTTTCTTATGTAGCTACAGCGCAGTTTTTCCAACTACAGTTTCAGAATATGTTATGACAAGTTTTCTTTGAACAATTTGCTAGTTGTGCATGTCACCTCATCTACTAGTGAATAGTAAATGGCATAGTATATCAACTAAGCATATAGGAAATAGTAGAAAACTTGACTAAAGCCATAAAATAAATGTCTCTCTCCATCATAGTTATTGGTCCCAAAATGACCATCATGCTCAAATAGAGGCTTTCCCTCTTGTGGAGCAATGCACTGCATAAGGATGGTAAGAAAATGAAAATGCAGTGTTAGATAAACAGTAATTGCATAAACATAATTCTTACCATATATTGAGAGCAATATGATAATGAGATCCATAAGTAAGCCCTCCATGGTGATATGACATAGTCCCATGAAGAGGAATGAACTATGTATTGCAAGTAGATCTTTCTTCTCATGCTTGGGAATCCAAGTCAAGAAGACCATATCATGGTAATAGTGTCTCCATCCACTACTCCAACAATATTATCTCCTCCATTTCCATCAAGTGCATCATATGTGAAGTGATCCTGGGGACACTCCATCAACAAACCCAAGCTCCCGAGTGACAGTGCTATTGGCCTTTTTAATAAGGCCCCTGTCATCTCATAACTCTATCCTTTGACATTCCATATGTCAAAGCCATCAATCATAATGCTACTATATGTGGGAGATTCCTTCCAAGGTGGAAGTACCTCCTGATCCTCCAAGGCCAAGGAGTAGCCTCTTTGCTCCATGATAGTGCCATCTCCTACTCCTGCAACATCATGAAGAGTACAAGAGAAGATCAGCCCATACTCTCTCAAGAACATCCAAAGCAACAACAACTCTTGTTGCCTCCCCACACCATCATCATATAAATCAGGGTGCAACAACATGATAGTTGATCTGAAAGATATCACATCACTACCATACATCCAAACTCCTTACTTCCATATGATTTAAGTGCCATGTCAAGTTACATCTACCAACCTACTCTTTGAAATAGAATGTGTCATAGGATGACCAAACTCTTTCAAGAGTAACCAACGTAGTCTTGCATCCTGTTGCCCAGTGTCATAGATATGCAAGTGGTTTCCGTAGCTCTTGCTCCTCAACATCACCCATCCAACCCATGGTGATTGTCTATCATCATGTCCAAAAGTGGCATTCCTCCAATGGATAATACCATCCTCCCAAATCATATTTATGTCTTTGCATTTCATGGGATGTTGAAATGAAATCCCTTGGATATCTCCAAATGAAGACCACCCATCAATGACTAAGTTTACCCCGTAAGGATCCAAATAGGTGGTAGGAAAAAACCCCCCATCATGATGTGAAATGATCATCAAGAAGTATCCAACACAATCATGAGAGATGTTATCCATCATAATTTGTCCTCCATAAACTATCTTCTTATCCTTTGTTATACATATGGGAAGGTCATTGGAATGCTCCAACAATGGTTGGGCCCCCAACTCATCACTACTTCTCAATTAAATTGTTATTGATCTCTATGATGGTGCAACTGCTACCTCAAGATCATGTCCAATGCTGAACACATAGTTTTGCAGTGTATTTTTCAAGACAATACTCATCCCATTCTCCAAGAATATACATTCCAACCCCAAGGGTTGTGTGCAGCTCGACAATGATACACTAGGATAATGTTTTATCTCCTCCTTGAATAAATCAAGGCTGCTCAACGCAGTGATAGTCTGCTGCTCCAAATCAACAATATATTTTGACCGTTGGTCATGCAATAGTACCCTCCCACAGTCCTCCATAAGATGTGCTGAAATAACAGAAAGTGGAAAATTATGCATACCTTGGTAAAGCTTGGAAACATATTGTACTTCTACAAGGGTTACTTCCTCTGGTGTGATGGCTTCCCCAACTACTGATGATGATGTCTACTCTTCTATGGCTTCATCATCACTTGTACAAGTATCCTCCTCCTCATGCATCTCCAGAATAGTGCATGGGACTCTAGATGTGAAGAGATCAAGGCCACTTTGCAAAGATGCAAGTGTTCCTTCTCCTGATGTAAGTGCTCCTGTAGCAAATGGTGGTGAAAGCTTCTTCTTCTCTGATTCTTCTTGTCAAAATTCTTGATCAACCTTTGAGTAAAATTTGCATATCTAATCACTCTTGCATGACTCAAATGGTTGAACCACCAAATGTTTTCTTCACCCTTAAGGTGCAGCACTACAATCTCAACAGCCTCTTTCTCTACTACTTGATGTAGCAGAGAAAAGGCATCCAAACTCTTTCCCCGAGCATTTTTTGTGCATGACGATGACCCATCAAAGGTAGACAATAGAAATCTATTTCCCTCTATCCTTCTTATGTTGCAATGTCTCCTTTCTTCTTTGAGCTAAATGAACTATGGGAGAGTCAGATTCTCCTTCAAAGCTCTAGGTTGAGACTTATGTTTTTCAAGATACTCACTTAGAATCTCATGATCTAAGTTTCTTCCATCTCTATGCCTCTTGTCTTCAACAGAAAAGGCCATAATGGGTTTATTTGGAGTTCTATTCAATATTGGACCTGCTTTTTGTTGATAGGAAGTACATGGACCTTCCTCATCTTGAAACCCTAATGTGTCTTTAGTTCTTATCTCCATCTTTCTTTTCTTTACCTCCTTGGTGAGGTCCTTATTATATCTAAAAAGAGATGATATGAAACTAATTCCTTCCATAATTTTGATATATTTCTTCTTCTTATAGCATCTTGGCTTGAAACTTACAGGCTCAGTCAAAGATCATGCTCTAGTACCACTGTAATATTCCCTAATGGGAAAACTCAGCAATACATGCATAAATAATGTATTTTTCATAAATGTATATAATGAAATTTAAATGCAGCTCATGGATCCATTCATTTATACATTATAACAACCAAATACAAAAGGAGACCTGAAACAAATCATGGTAGCTTAGTTAAACAAGCCTCCCAAGACATTATTGCTCAAAATCATGCAAAAAGAGGGGCTGCAACCATGGATAAAAGCTGAAATACCCTGACAGTGTTATTTTAATGGGTCTGCAACAGAAGTAGATGGTACATCAGATTTAGAGCTTTTATGTGCATAAAATTTTAGATCTATATCAAATCCATGCACTATACAAGCTCCTCTAAAGAACCCCCTTGAGGTTTTTAGCAAAACATGAAGCAAAAGTTGTAGATCTGAGTTTTAAGATTGAAGATATACTGAAAATTACAGATCTAGAAAGTGGATCTGATCTGATATGAATACTAGAATGACCTCCTCCAATATACCTCCAAAGTGAAGGGTAGATCCCCAACACTTAGAAAATCATCTCTCCAATTAATGTGCTGAATCACCCTGCAACTCCTTCTTCAGAAATAACGTAGATCTGGATCTATACTATGCTGTAGGGGGGAAAATGTAGTTGGCCTTATGCCAAGATCTGGAAATGATTCTCAATGCCTTCAATACTAATCTCCCAATGGAGTAGAAACCTCCTTCACTTAAAATGAGCATTGAAATGGCCTAAATCTGAAGATCTAGTCACCACTTGTTGCAGCTTACTGAAATAGTAAAAACCTCAATAGGATCTTGGTTTTCAAAGGAAGGTGAAGCTTAGCCTTCAACCAGATAGTGGAAAAAATGGTGCAAGTCTCCTCCAAGAGATACTCAATGGAAGAGGTGGGATCCCCGATCAGGAACACCCTATGCTAAACAGCATACAATCTCAGCTAAACAGCAAGAGAAATTTATCTGTCTAAATATACCATACATTTAGAAAATCATAATCATAATCTAACCACATATGGCTTCCATCTTCTTCCTTATAAACAATTTGAGCCTTCTCACCTTTGGTCCCACACATTAAGGTTTCCATCTTCATGCAATGAATCTCCCTCCAAAAATGTGTTGTCCCATCATCAATGCCACTCCTCCATAACAAGGCTGTTGGATTTGGTCAACTTTGTCTGGATCTCCATGCAATGTCTTCTTCCACACTCAAGGTGGCTTTATTCCAACTATCTAAACTGATCCATATTCCCACTGGGTTATCTTCATTAATGTTCCACTTTCTCCATGCTAGCTTTGTTGACTTGGTCAAAATTGACTTTTTCCACATGCATTAGACTTTGTTCACACATGAAGGTGTTTTATCTAGCTATTAATATGATCCCTTTTCCCATTAAGGGGGAATTTTTCCTACTAAATAGATTTATGGGTCTCCCTACCCATTTTATTCCTCTATCTAAGAACAAAATGAAAATTTAATATTCCATTTAGCTGCATGCTAATTTAGGAATATTACAGTCCGGGGCATGGGATGCCCCTGGTGTGTTGGCACCACTAGGTCTAGGGAGATTAAGTAATATAGTATAAACATAACTAGATTGTGCGTAGATCAAGTCATATTTCAACGCAATCTAGAGGGCAACTTCCTCAGTCTGAGGAAAGTGAGATGCAACATCTTTACCAACAATAGGAAAAAGGGATATGAGAAACCAATCCATGTAGACACGATCTTCAAAAATAGGGGCTTGACATAGGCTCTTCCTTCTGCGCCATTTGTTGAATATGGTCAGATAGGCAGGTAGCAGAATTTTGATGGAAAGAGGTCAAGAGTTTAGTACTGGTGTCATAGCAAAAGGGGAGTTGGAAGTAAGACATAAAATCCTTGGAAAGGGTTGCAAAAGTAGTATGAGAGGAGGAGGCCTGGTTGACATACCACTTGGAAGCTTCTCCAGTAAGTGTATGCTGGAATAACCGAATATAGACAGAGTCATCGGTGATGGAGTTAGATGAACACCACATGTGGAAAGAACGAACATGGTTGGTAGGATCCTCTCCAACATTTCCTTCAAACTTGGGGATGTCAGAAGGAAGCTTGGTTGGCATAGCAAGCCAACCTAGATCATGGTGTATGGGGTCATTGCTCAACTGGATAAAATTGGGAAGGCTTACGCTTGCCATATAAGGAAGCAAGGGAGCAGCCGAAATAGTTCATGTTGTGACGCCACTAGTAGAATTTCCAACATTAGGGCTGGGGTTGCCACTAGCGTTAGGTCCTGAAATAGACATGATGAAGGTGAAAGGTGGAGGAGAGTGAGGGATAGAACCAGAAGGGGAACCTGATGAACCAAAATCAGAGTCAGAATGGGGAATCGATGGAGGACGAAATTGAACCCTATGCAGAGGATAAGTATTCCTAACGGAAATTGAGGATGAAGGCCTTCGAGTCTCCAGGATAAATTCCTTGGGGGCACAATGATGGTAAAGAGACACGAACCCCAATGAGGAAGAGAGGTAAATAAGGGCAGGGAGGTTAGGATCAGTTGATTAGAATGTTTAAGTCTTGGCCTAGTGGTGTAAACCAGGCGCTCTTCCCTTAGGGTGTCTGTGTATGTGATAAGTGTGTTAATTTTAATTAAGCCCAGAAGTCTGTAGATAAAAAAAAAAAAAAAATTGTATAACTGTAAATAAAACTGAAAATGATAGTAAAGAAAACTAAATGTGAACCGTAAAATAAGCAGCTAAAGATGCATCAATTTAAACCCAAGGAGGAGGGCTTCCCAAAAACTAGTCTATGGGTGGGACAGATCTAGTTGAAACACAAAAAATGGCCAATGGATCAAAATTTGGGAGGGACAGGGATCTAAAGGTAAGATCTACTGGAAATAGGAGCAAAAAACATCAAAAAAACACAGGGAAAAATACTGCAAAAAGGGTGGTGAAAGGCTACAACATAAAGGGAAACGGGGTGGACCCTAAAGGAGGACCAAAAAAAAATGAAAAGAGGTGATTTCAATGGATAAATAACCAATAGGAAATGGATCTAAAAGTGTAGGTTCAGATCTGAAAAATCGTTGAAAAACATTGAAATCTCAGAAGACCTGCTTCGGCTAAACTCCTGGTAAAAGGGTGGAAGCATACTGAAGCCCTAAGGGACTTGATTCCTACTTCGATGAGTAAAACCAAGCAAGTATAGGTCCAGGATGGGTGAAAAGGGAGGTCAGAAAACCCTGAATAATGCCTCAAACAAACCCATAAAAATCACAGAAAAAATCCTGCAAAATTTACAGGTCGCAGTTTCTGACCTGTTTTCCGTTGAGGTCATGGTTTTCAAGATGTTATCAGCTACCTGAGAGCTTAGGTCACATTTTTTGGCCCAAAAAGTGTGACCTACACTTTTGGATGTCTCGAGAGCAGGTTTCAGAAAAATGTGTCATCTCTGTTGCTGCTAATACCTGCTACCTGCGAAATCGGCCCAGAAACACACGAAAGTTAGAATTTTTACTATTTTAGGGTTTTAAAGGTTAAAAAAACATCAATAAATGAAAAATAAGATGTTTAATACAAACCCTATGGGTTGAAGCAACTGGTCATGCAAGGATCTGAAAAGCAAAAGCGGTCGTAATTATAAACCATTGTGGAGTCACTAGTTCTTAGTGTGAATTCTAATTGCAAGTGTACGGAAAAAACTCACTTTAGTTGTGTATAAAAAATAACCCCAACATTAGAGATGGCTGTCAATTTCCATAGATCTAAAGTTTTTTATCAGAATAAATGCTACATAAATCTAGATCTATGCAATTAAAGACATTAAACAGAAAGAATAAGCAAGATTTTCTCCATGCATCGAATGAACAAGACAATAATTTTTAAAAAAAAATTTGTATTAAGACACCTGGGAAGGGAACACAGAAAGATGTTACCAATCTCCCTCAATGGGATGGGTTCTTGTTGTTTCAGGAAATGTTACCCTAAAGGTCTTGGGTTGATAACCTTCACAGATCAGGGGCATGCCATTACAAGAAGGACTCACTCAACCAACTTTTATGCTAATAACTAGAAACTACTGGTTGCAGAACCTACCCAGATATCCATCGGTTGAAGTAGATCCCATAGGGTGCAAACCCCCTACAACTCATTGTGCTCCAAAATATATAAATTAGCAAAGAACGAACACAAAATCCTAGTTTTACGACATATATATGTTCTAGATGTTAGTGGAAATCATGCATAACATCATAAAAACAATATTAAATGTTCAATTGATGATCATTACACATGTGTAAAATATTATTGAAACATAAAAATCAGGAACAATATGGCTTCTTATATTATTAATGACATCTATAGTACATAATTGTGAAGGCATCACCTGAAATTTTCCATGGCCTTTGAGCATACCATCCTCTAGATCCACCCAGCACTAGCCTATCAAGATTTCTTCCAAGATGAGTGCACAATGAATATCATATAGGGTGATGAATATCTCAAGGAAACAACGGTTTCTTGAATATATCTATGAAGTTCAGGAGGCACGTGAATATATTAGACTTGGATAGGGCTCAAATAGCATATAATATCTATATTTCTCTTCTCTTCCTCCCTTAGGCCATTCCCTTTAGGGGCTTTCATACTCCCTCAAAGTAGTTTTTTTATAGTTGGGAACAGTTAGGCCACGGGTTGGGGTGTTAATTTACTAGAACAACGGTAAACCCTACCTCAAAATAAGGAAAAAATATATTTTTTAATGATTAAAATGGCATACGCAGTTCTCTATAGATGGATTCTCATGTATATGCGGAAAAGTCTGGGTAGAGTCACATATGGGTTTTAAGATACTAATTTTTTGAGAAATATGTCCAAGTGTGAAGGGAAGGTTTTCCCAAGGCCAAAGCATAAATCATATATGAGGTCAGAAGGGGTACATGATGGTTGAAATGTATTATGTGCATAGAAAGAACCTTGCGAGGACTAGAGAGGACTTCACCAGATTTTAGCCTGCAAAAAAAACAATGAGAGAGATTAGAAAGATAGCTCATGTCTAAGGTGAGCATAGCCATGCTCAGTGAAAAAAAATCATGTCCGCATATGAAGTATAGAGTGGATCTAATATGTATACAAGTATAGCTAAAATGTAAAGTACATAGTGAATCATCTGATCACTGTCCAGAAGTACAAGTCAAAATCAAGTCCAAGTATCACATATAGAAGACTGATCAATGATGATACAACAAATATATGATCATAAAAGTCACAACTAAATCTCCAAGTACCAAATCATAAGTTGTGGAACAAATGGCACAAAAAGCAACTCAGGAGCCAACATATAAGATGTTGTTGTGATGAAACTGCAACATATAAGGGTGGATGGTGTCACTGGTAGAAAACTAAAGGAGATGTCCAAGTGAACCAAAGCATGTTGATGCAAACATGAGGTCTTCACCGATCACTATGGCACAATTCTACACAATGGGAATAAATGAGCTGAAGTTGACCATGTGAGAAATCGTTTGACTACCAGTCATTGATGTATACCATTAACAAATGTGAGACAACCCATCGATAATGATAATGAGTGTCAAGGTGCCCTAGTACAATCTAGAAAGTGCGAATTAATGAGTTGAAGTTGAACATTTGAAAGGATCCATCAATCAGGAGGAAATTATGCATCCTCATTGTTAATAGTGAAGAGTCTACCAATGATGATTTCAAATCCTAAGGTACTAACAAAAAGAATCTAGATCTTATTCCTAGAGGAATGAGTCAGAGTCGATGGGAAAATATCTGCTGGAAGGAAGGCATTAAGGCATCCCACATCAGTCCAGCGCGAGTGTAACCCGAAGGCCAATATTTGGAAGGAATCGAATGAAGTAGAGTGAAGTAACCATCCTGAAGTACATTTCCATCATGCACAAGATGAAGCTAGCGCACGGAAAAAACCCTCTGAACCAACCAATAATGAAATCTGACAAAGAGGTGAGATATCCACTGATAGGGTCAAATGGAAATCAAGGTACTGCACGAATCCCAGGTGTGATAATGTAAGCTGGCGTCGAACACAAGGGAAACAACTCTGTCAAAGACCCATGATGATGATCAAATTCAGAGTACAAGGTCACCTACCAAAGATGTAAATAGGGCCAGGGTGCAGCTTTAGGTTTACTCCCAGAGTAATATGTCATAGTCGATAAGATACAAACCTGCTAGCAAGAAGTCAATATGGACCTTCTGAAACTAGCACGATAAAAGGACCAAAAATCTGATGCAATAGAACAAGATACTGACAAGATCGGGAAGGCCGACTGAAAAATGAGTCAAGAGACACTGCAGAAAGGTTGAATTAGGCTAAATTCCCTTGAACAAAAGCATGACTCATGTTTGACTATGGCAGCAAATGATAACTTTGTATATTTTTTTCATGCAGGATGCATAAGCAAACCCTCCATATGATTGGAAGAGATAACCAACTGGGGGAATACTGACTCATGAAACAAGGTTATGGCTTCTCCTAAGTCAAAAGCTAAAACCATCCCTAATGGAGAAAAGACTTAAAATTTTTGTGCTTTGTTCAAGGGTGACAAAAATGACACTATAGCTACCATCAATTATGGAAGAAATATCCCATTCCCTCTCTTTTTCAAAATATTTGATTTTTTTGTCTTTTTCAAAAGCCTGAAAAAGAATAAAATAATGCTATAGTACAATGGATATAACAAGTGTCTTATAACATATGCACTAGTTCCTCGGATAGGAGCAATCCTATTCTCAATGCAAGGTGGCGAAAACTAGTAAGTAACACTCAAAGGAATGTTCCATCCATGGGAAAAGCTGTCAAGTCGTAGAAGCTAAGTGATTTCATGGTTAACTTGTATAGAAAAACATGGTCAAAAGATGGCTTAAACATGAGTCCAAATGAAGTCGGCTAAAGGCCAGGATAAAAAAGTAGTCAATATGCAATGCAGTAATACAACTCGACAACATAAGGAAGCCTCTAGGGGAACAACCAGAAAATGATAGAGAAGAAGAATAAGAATGAAGCTTCAACGCATAAGACATGGTGGAATTAAAGAGGACTCCCGAGCCTACAAGAATTGCAACATGGGCGACAAATGCTAGAGAGGAACTAACTAGGAAGCCCATGTAAAGGAAGGCTCTACCACCAAGTCATGATTAAAAAATCAGCAAAGTGAAATGGGTTAAGTACTCGTGACATGATGGGATCGACCCTATGGAAAGTGATTAGAATGGAGGCTAGTATGGAAAATGCAATGGAAAGTGGATTCCCTAACCTATATGCCATTTCGAAATTAGATACTCGCCATGACAAGTCAGCGGTCATGGATCCGAAGGAAAACTAGAAACAATCTCGAATTCAGCAACATGTACCTGAAAAAGTACCTTTCCCAACACTTACAAGCCAAACAATTATATAACCTTAATCAAATTTGAAAAATAAGCATAAGGAAAATTTTCAAAAATTTTCAAATTCTGGGCATAAATACACAATTTGACTCACATTTGGATGATTTTCACATTGCAGAAGTGGAGAAGGATCATTTGGAGCAAAAATTCCTTTTCTCAAAACTGGAAAAATCAACCATCAAATCACACCAAATCAGTCAAGTAAGCTCTAAACTCATCCTGTTCATCAATTTCGTTCCATTTTAAGGAATTTTTTTTGAAATTTGATCGTAGAAAATATATTTTTTGATGAAATCCTCTACGCATACATGGGTTCGTGTGGACAAACCTATGTATCATACGTGACTGTGTATAAGCAAAGCTGCATATGCATAGAGGGAAAATTTAAAATTTGAATTTAATCAATGATTTAATGAATTTTCTCAGGATGTCCATTAGCTGGAGAGAGCATGAACATAGTTCCATTGAAAATGAGGTGATGGAATATGATAATTCACTACGTATTCTTCGAAATTGTGGATTGCTCAAGTTTTTCAAAATGCCAAATATGAAAATTAATGTTCGGTTTCTTCAAATTTTGGTGAATTATTGGGATCCGGAAGAGGATTGCTTCATAATTGACAAAATTCCACTACGCATAGAAGTGGAAGATATTTATTTCATCACTGGACTCACTCGGAGAGGAGACCCAATAGACTTACACAGAAAGCCTGTTGGAGGGCTGACCGTAGAGTATTATTTCCAAGTCTATAGGTAGAAACTCAGATTCCTTTTAGAGATTTGAAGGATTTATATATGAAGATCCTTATCTTTACCATAGGTAGAGTAGCAGAATCTACTTCTCTCCATCAGACTTCATGGAAAAAAATGAGCATAGCAGTGAATTGCATGATACATCTCTTTGATTGGTTTATAGCATTACTGAGCAATATGAAGAAATAGTTAACTTAAATCTGGAAATCAAACACCAAAAATTTCAGGTATGGTATAATATTGCTGAAATTCTTCTTCGAGAGGGTCCCAGGGCTTAGACCCAAAGTCATCTCAACTATCAATAACCCAAGAGATCCAAGAATAGCCTGATGGGAAGATCTGGTGAAGAGATTAAGGGGAAGTGAAGTTCCTCAGACCACTTGGGATGATGAGTTCCTCCAATGGTGGGAAGAACAATTCATCTCATGGAAGATTATCACTATGCTAGGATGGACTTTCGTGCTAATCCAGATCTAGTCCTACCACCTGGTGTAGCATGGGGCACAATCAATGAGATTGCAATTTTGATTTTTGATTATATGATTTTTATTTTTATTTTTTCAAAGTATAAAAATGAAAAAATGTTTTTGATTGGATTAAAATGACTTAAAAAATTATGATGATCATGATGCAGACATGGGACTAGTCAGGCATGAGGGATACCCAAGGCACAAGCACTGCAGAGGTGAGGCAGATGCAGAAGACCCTGGTAGAATACTCCATGCCATCCAGTTGAACTTGGAGAGTTTGACTCACCAAGTGCCTATGGCTATGATAGAGGACCTACCAGAGGCTATCCAGAGACGGGTAGTCAGAGTACCACGAGACTGGGTGCAGTTATTCCACCGTCTAGTGACTGCCATCGTGTTCTATAGGAACACAAACATTGGGCAGGGACCTCAGGAGTAGATTTATAGATATGATCGAATGAATATAATATTTTTTGATAAACATTATCAATCATAAGCCCTAATTTTGTAGGACATGATGGTTCGGATTTTGTATATTTTTTAACACTCTGACTACATATATATATATATATATATATACACACACACACATCTATATATATGATGTGATGACTCAAATGTATGAACATGTATGATGTATTTGATATATTATTTTAAAGTATTGAATGATGAATATGCCAATCAATTGCTTGATTAGCCAATAAGTCTGCCTTCCAATTGTCAGCTCGAGGAATATGAATGAATGTTCTAAATTGAAATGATATTTGTAACAAACATACCCTAAAAAAAAATCGATGTTAAAATGGGTCTCATACCCGATATGTGTTGTTCAACTGTGAAAACACCAGCTGTGAATCCAAGAAAAATACTAACGAATCAACACCCAAGGATATTGCCTCTGAGAGTATATTAATCACTACAGTGTATTCTTCTATGTTGTTCAAAGTAGGACCAATGTAGACACCTCTTGATACTAAAAACTAACCAGATGGATAATGGATTACCCAAGCCACGGAAGCTAAGTTCTGCGTATGTCTACTAGTACCATCGGCAAAACCAAAGTGACTCATGACATCAAATAACACCTGCCAAAGCAGATCAAATTCATCAAAATCACACCACGGAATCGAAAACTCAAATATGTACAATATATATATATATATATATATATTTATATACACAACAAAGAAAGATGCTAGGCCAAAGCCTAAGCATAATACTTGTTCAAATAGAGACCATTTTTGGGCTCTGCCGACTCATTCCCATAAAAGTCAATCAAGGCATAAGCACCTTTCTTCAAGACCTTTTTAATGATGAAGGGGCCATACCACATGAATTTAAACTTACCTTCCCCCAAGGCATCCTTCTCTTAGGCATAAACCAATACAAGGTCACCTTTAGAGAAGACCCTAGGTTTGATCTCCTTATCATATTGAATTTTTACTCATTTCTTATGTGCTTCATTCATTGTAGCTACATCTCGACGTTGCTCATCAATATGTTCCAGATGAAGAAGGAATTCTTTGAGACTAGAAGTGTCAGGAAGAAGCTCAACAACTAACTTAAGAGAGGGAATTTCACATTCTATGGGAAATATAGATTCCAACCGATAAGCCAATTAAAGCGGAGTAAAACCAGTTGCAGTTTTGAATGACATCTAGTATGCCCAAAGTGCAGGGTACATCATATTATTCCTATTGGATTTGGATTTATCAATCATTCGTTGAAGAATTTTATTCAAGGATTTGTTCATGGCTTCGACTTGCCCATTGGATTGAGGATAATAAGGAGACGAATTCTCCTACCAGAAACCCAATTTCAGAGCCAATTCGGCCGTCATGCTAATCTGAAAGTGACTTCCATGATCAATGACAATATCTTTGGGAATACCAAAGCAAGAAATGACTTGACTGAAGAGGAAAAGAGTTTTTATCTCACCATCATTCCCAAAATTAGGCATAGCCTCAACCCACTTCGTGAAGTAGTCTATAGCTATGATAATGAACTTGTGACCTTTAACTGAAGGCTGGTTACAAGTAGTAAAATAAATACCCCACTTTGTAAAGGGTTCGATAGTAACGATAGGAAAGAGTGGAGCTGGATGAGCGCGCATCTTTCGAGTATAAACCTGACATGGATGACACCTTTTGACTAATTGCATACAATATTTGAAAATCAAAGGCCAAAAGTATCCTGCACACAAGATTTTTTGGGTTGTAGCAAGCCCAGATAAATGACCACCACAAGCTCCATTATGGAAATCATTCAACACAACCTCAGCTTCTTAGAGATTTAAGCAGCACCTAAGGATCGAATCGACCCCGCGACGATATAAAGTGTCACCAATAATCAAATAAATTTTGGCTAAGTGACATAACTTTCAACGCTCATCTTTCAAAAAAGTCGAGGAAAACTTTGCAGTCTAGAGATAAACTATGAGATCCACATACCAAGGATCCTATGAATAAATGAGAAAAATATGTTCATCAGGAAATGATTCATCATAAACAATCTCTTCTCCAAAGGGCAACTTAGAAATCAATTCCACAAAAACTAATGATTTCTTGGACTTGGTAGACATAAATCAAGATCAAATTCCTGCAAAATCATAATCCATCAATTATATTTTCCCCCAATCACTCGCCTACTGAGAACAAACTGAAATGGATTATTTGCTGCCAAAACATAAGTTTTTCCTAGAAGAATGTAATGTCTGAGCCATTGAACATCATGCACTGCTGCTAAAGAAATATTTTCCATCGGAGCATATCAGATCTTAGGTCCTACCAAGCCTTGACTAAGCTAGTATATAACATGCTCAGAAAGAGCATCGTCCTCCTGAACTAGAACCATACCAATGGTAGATTCTGTTGCCGCGAGATACAAGAGGAAATCCCTACTATAATCGAGTGGAATCAATACAGGAGCAGAGGTCAATGCTTTTTTCAAAGCATCGAATGAGCATTGAGAAACGTCCTCCCAAAAAAATGAAACGCCTTTCTTTAATAATATCATAAATCATTTTTTAATATCAACATAATTTACAATGAATCTCCGTAGAACATTAGATTTTCCTTGTAGACTTTAGAGTTGACGAATTGAAGATTGGGGAGGCAACTGGATTTTTTCCTCAACATTGAAGGGATCTATATGAATCCCTTCCATAGACAGTATGAATCCCAACAACCGACTGGATGTGACAGCAAAAACACACTTGTTCAGGTTCAACCCGATTTTATAATGTCAACATCGTTCAAAAAATCGACGGAGGTGAGAAGGATGATCCATTCTCTTGCAAGAACGAGTAGCTAAATTATCCAAATATGTCTCTATAATATGTTTGATGTCGTCGAAGGCGTAAGACATGCCCCGCTGAAAAGTAGCTCCAAAATTTTTAAGGCCAAAAGGCATTTTCTTGTAAGCAAAGGTACCCCAGTGTAATATTCCTAAATTAGCATGCAGCTAATAGGAATATTAGTTTTTCTCTTACCATCTAGTTAGATGAATAAATGGGTAAGGAGGCTCATAAATATCTTAAGTAGGCATAAAATCCCTTCTAATGTGAAAAGGGATCATGTTAATAACTGGATCAAGCACCCTCATGTGTGAAGAAGGGCTAATATATGTGGACAAGGTCAAGTTTGACCAAGTCAACAACACTAATATGGGAGGAGTGGATCATCAATAAAGACAACTCAATGTGACTGTGGATCAGTTTTAGCTAGTCAGAATAAAGACACCTTAGGTTTGAAAGAAGAAAATGCATGGAGACTAAGCCAAGGTTGACCAAATCAAACAGCATAGTAAATAGAAGAGTGGGACTAATGGAGATAGCGTAATTTTGGTGGAGGAGTCTTTGCATGGAAGTAACCTCATAAATGGTTGGGACCCATGGTGAGGAAGCTCATCAACTATATAATGGAGGGAATGGTAGCCATATGGGATATGAATGAGAACATGATTTTATAATTGGGTCTGTTTAGACTTATTGCATGCTTCATTTGTTTAGCTAAGTTTGTTGTACTGTTTAGTATAAGGGTTTTCTCATGCGGGAATTCCCCACTCTTCCTTGGAGGACTTGTTTAAGAAATATGAGAGGAGCATTCTAGACTTCATCTCCACCATTCAACACTTCACCAAGAAATCACCTACAGCTACAGCACAGTCCCTTGGAGAAACTGCATTATTTCTCATGGTGTTGCAGTGGAAGGTTTTAAACCCCTATATTTTAAGCTAGTTTCCCTAAAGGAGGATCAACCTTTTTCCCGGAAAGCTAGTAGGAGAAGCTACAACCATTTCTTTGTATTTTCAGCCTTTATTATGTAGTGCTTCAGCCATACAGTGTGATTTAGCCACAGATATATAGCATATAATTTGTGTATATCATGTTTATCAAGAAACCCTTGTCGGGTCATCTTGGATTTATGTAAAGGAGACTAGATCTCAATTTTTATGCTCTATTGATTAGTATATCAGAATATCTATTTTGTCTCTCTATTTCTAAGTATAAACCCTCAATAAAATATGTTGTCTCTTGTTGCAGTATTTTTGTGTTGCAGCAGTCTTGGGGTTGTAGTGTTTTTGGACTGTTTTGGGCATAGGAGGCATGTTTAACCAAGTAAAAGTGATTTTTTTCTTATCTCCTTATAGATTTTGTTGTTATAATGTCTTATATAATGGATCCATGGGCTGCATTTAACTTTTAATGCATATATTTCTAAAAAATGTGTTTTCTAGTGTTTATATTGATGATTTCCCCATTTGGGAATATTACAATGGTATCAGAGTTCTAATCTTGGTTCAGCCTGTGTACTTCAACCATTATGTCATATAAGGAGTCTTCTCATTGGAAGGAGAGGATCTGCAAAGAGATCAAGGAAAACCATTATTATCTGAAGGGAAGAAGTTCTCAAAACTTCTTCTTCAAACTCTACAGGGTATCAGTAAAGACATCAAAGAAATGAGGGGGGGGGGGGACATGGAGATACCTCAACAATATTTGTGCAATAGGAAAGCTCTAGATCCTCATATTATGGGTGTGATCATTCAGCCACACCATAATATTTACAATGCTCTACCAGCCATATGTTCATGACAAGTGAGATGGAGAGATGAGATGTGCTAAAGAAGGAGACTCTTGGTGATTATTTGCAAGAGTATGAATCACAATCTAAGAGGTTCAAATATCACTTAAGCTTCCAAGATTTTTGCAAGAGGAAAGGAGCACAACGGGAAAGCATCATGATGTGGGTAAATTCTTTCTATCTACTTTTGATGGATCACCTAAATGTCCAGCTAGGGTTTGGGTGGAGGAGCTAGACACCTATGTGAAGCAACATCAAGTTTCAAAAGATGAAGCCATCAAAGTAGCAGCGCTACGTTTTGAAGGTAAGGCTTATGCTTGGTGGTTGTTTTAATCCTTTTCATTAAAGAATACAAATACATATAGTTATGCAAAGTTCACTAGGAGAGTAGTGGAAAGGTTTGGTGAATATTTTTATGAAACACCTTTGGTGGAGCAAATCAAACCAAAACAAAAAAAAACCTTTGTATGGGTTGGAAGGATCTATAAACCCAACTCCATTTCAGAAAACCATTAAGAGGAATGAAAACTTGAATGAAACTTTTCCAAGGGAAATATCCCCATTACATGAAGGGATTCCTTCTCAAAATGAAGACATGGAGACTCCTCTTTCAAGGGAAGGCCAAAATCTAAGGTCTCTCATTGTTGATGAGGAATTCTAAAATATTGATGAGGAGAAAGAGAAGGTTGGAGGTAACAACGTTTTTATATCAAGAGCATATCCAGTACCTCATGAAGAGGAAGATGGAGCATTTTCTCCAAAGAGAGAAACTATTGCACTCTTGCAAGGAGTTAAAAAGGATCTCACATGTAGAGATCAGGGCACATTCTATGAGAAGCATGTGCCACCATTGATAGATGGTGAGATTATAAAGATAAAATAAGAAGATGAGGAGGAGGATTATTATCATATGATTGAAATCCCACACCCCTCTCTATTTCAGAAAATCAAAGCACAAAAGAGGAAGGAAGATTTGTGCAGTAAGGGCAAAGACAAATCAGTCCACCCACATATACATCTTGCTCTATGGCTTGATGTATATTTACATGGAAACATTCCACTAGGGAGACCCCTTGATTGGAAGATAAATAAAGTGTTCTCTCAACTTGGTGTAGCATTGAAATATTTGGCTAAGGAAGGAGACTTGGGAGAAGTCAACATAGCGCTGAGAACCAATGATGGGTTCCAAGGAGTGGTGATCAGTTTTCTGATATGGGAGTTTCTATCTCCCACTCAGCTATTTTCACTAGAAAAGGAGGATTCAGGAATATATGATGACATGAGAATGGTGTCAAATGGCTAATCCATACCTTTGGAGAAGAAAATGATACTCCTACACATAAGAAATATTTTTGAATATATCAAGACGTTAATAACACTCTTGTATGCATGGGAAAAATTGTGGAAGTTTTGGAAGAAAGATACCTTTCAAGAGGTAAATGACTTCCATATACTTCAATCGTGTCTTGAGAAAGATCAACTACACGAGAGGCAACAAAAGTGGGGTAAAATTACTCCAACATGTGACTTTGGCATAAAGCATGTCAAGGAGGAGAACCGTGATATGACAGGAGCTTCATTTCAGATTTCTACAATGTTGTCATTGTTGGGGAGCCTAGATCCATATTGGGAGTCCCAACTCTTGGTAGAATATTCCAAGAACCTATTCACATGTAAGGTTCTTGATGGGAAAGTGATGGATGAGAGGTATAAAGTGGTTGATGGAATCATCTACTTCCATGACCAGATCTACTTGACTAAAGACTCCAAGCTCAAGAAGAAGGTTCCACATGTAGCTTATGAGGCACTCTTTTCAGGACATGTAGATTCCATTGAATCTTATCACACCATCATGAAAGAATTCTATTGGGAGGATTTCAAAGAAGACGTGCACCGACATATCAAGATATATGTAACTTGTTTGATGTATGAGGAGGAGAGAAACCATCTTGCAAGGTTTTTTCAATCACTTCCCCTTTTGATGGAGAGATGGGAAGGATTGTATATGGACCTCTTCACCAACATGGCTACAACATATGGTAAATATTGTGTTCTTATTTTTATTTATCAACTAACAATATTTGTGCACTCCTTTACCAATCATTTGCAGCACATTACTCCACAAGAGAGAAAACCTCTTTGTGGATTTCATGGTCCTTTTGGGACTATTTGCAATGATGGAGATGACCACATTATGGAGGATGATGGGAAAGACATGTTTTTCTTGGTTTATATTCAGCCAAAACCTAATATCCTCTACTATTTTCAAGCTTTTTAGAAGCTTATGGCAGCAAGTAAGTGGTTGGATGGCCACTTATCACAACATGTTTTGAGGTAGAAAGAAGATGAAAATCGATGGACTCACTTTCAAGAATATTATCACCATCCAACATGATACATGACACATAGTCCATTCTTATTTT
The DNA here is from genome assembly GCA_034641835.2 of Pinus albicaulis. Taxonomy (NCBI): domain Eukaryota; kingdom Viridiplantae; phylum Streptophyta; class Pinopsida; order Pinales; family Pinaceae; genus Pinus; species Pinus albicaulis. The sequence goes on along the minus strand of CM076579.1, from coordinate 660,862,934 downwards.
TTGTCCCATATGCTGAAGATACTTTATTCACTATATGTAGGATGGATTGGGCAAGAATGATTCTTGGAACTAAGGAATGGGATCATGAGAGTCCAAGTGCATTTTGGCTCCTTAATGACCATATCATTGCAACCCAAGATAAAAATTTCTATATCTATCATAAATGGAGAGAGAGACAATGTGAGTTGAACAAAATCCTCTCTCATTTTCAGTTATGCAACCCACCTACATTGGAAGAGCCAAAGGTGGAGGAGAATTTTCATGAGTTGCCATGTTGGGAGGTGGCTCATTTTGTATGGATGATAGCTTGGGGATGGGAGTTTCTCATGGGAATGATCTCAACATATTTCAGATTCCATGCCTCAAGAAGGCCTCTAGACAACACATTGTTGCCTCCATAGGTGTTTTAACTTTTCATGATGATAGCTATTTGGGATTGTCACCAAAAGATAACTTGCATACTTGGGAGGAACAACTTGGAGATTTATTGATGAGAGAACATCTTGTTCTTTGGAGGAGCCTAACATATGAGGATGCTACAGGAGGAGAAGAAGAGGCTCTTCAATTCTATCCTTGCAGTTTCTTGAGGAAAAGCAACATTTGGGAGGGAAGGAGTGTAATATTCCTAAATTAGCATGCAGATAATAGGAATATTATTTTTTTCTTTTAGCATCTAGTTAGATGAATAAATGGGTAAGGAGGCCCATAAATATCTTAAGTAGGCATAAAATCCCTATTAATGTGAAAAGGGATCATTTTAATAACTGGATCAAGCACCCTCATGTGTGAACAAGGGCTAATATATCTCGCCACGATCAAGTTTGACCAAGTCAACAACAATAATATGGGAGGAGTGGATCATCAATAAAGACAACTCAATGTGAATGTGGATCAGTTTTAGCTAGTCAGAATAAAGACACCTTCAGTGTGAAAGAAGAAAATGCATGGATACTAAGTCAAGGTTGATCAAATCAAACAACGATGTAAATAGAAGAGTGGGACTAATGGAGATAGTGTAATTTTGGTGGAGGAGACTTTGCATGGAAGTAACCTCATAAATGGGTGGGACCCATGGTGAGGAAGCTCATCAACTATATAATGGAGGGAATGGCAGCCATATGAGATATGAATGAGAATATGATTTTATGATTGGGTCTATTTAGACTTATTGCATGCTTCATCTATTTAGCTAAGTTTGTTGTACTAGTTAGTAAAAGGGTTTTCTCATGCAGGAATTTCCCACTCTTCCTTGGAGGAATTGTTTAAGAAATATAAGAGGAGAATTCTGGAATTCATTTCCACCATCCGGCACTTGGAAAAGTAGTCACCTATAGCTACAACACAGTCCCTTGGAGAAACTGTGTTATTTCTCATGGTATTGCAGTGGAAGGGTTTAAACCCATGTATTTTAAGCTAGTTTCCCTAAAGGAGGATCAACCTTTTTCCTAGAAAGCTAGTAGGAGGAGCTACAACCATTTATTTTTATTTTCAGTCATTATTATGTAGTACTTTAGCCATACAACATGATTCAGCCATATATCTACAACATATACTTCTTGTACTTCTTGTACTTCAAGAAATGCTTGTCAAGTCATCTTTAATTTATGTAAAGGATACTAGATCTCATTTTTTATGCTCTATTGATTAATATATTAGCTTATATATTTTGTCTCTCTATTTCTAAGTATAAACCCTCAATAAACTGAGTTGTCACTTGTTGCAGTATTTCTGTGTTGCAGTAGTCTTAGGGTTGTAGTATTTTTGGACTGTTTTTGGCATAGGAGGCATGTTTAACCAAGTAAAAGTGATTTGTTTCTAATATCCTTGTAGATTTGTTTGTTATAATTTTTGATCTAATGGATCCATGGGCTGCATTTAACTATTGATGCATATATTTCTGAAAAAATCATTTTTTGTGCTTATATTGATGATTTCCCCATTTGGGAATATTACACCCAGGGACAAATAAATGCAGTCTTATGCTGATCTTCAGGATGGATAGTAATTTTATTATATCCAGAGAAACTGTCCATGAAGGAGAAAAAATCATTCCCTGCACACTCATCGATAATCTAATATATAGATGGTGTGGGGTAGTTATCTTTAGGACATTCTTTATTTAGGTCCCGGAAGTCAATGCAAAATCGAATTGTTCCTTGTTTCTTATCCACATGAACTAGATTTGAAACCCACTCAGTCAAAGGAACTAGGTAAATGAACCCTGCCTTTAGCAGCTTCTCCACCTCAGCCTTGATAGCTGTGGCCTTCCTAGGGTTGACAAATGAAGATTTTTCTTGATAGGCTTAGCATTTTTGTATACCTTGATCTCATGTTGGACAATACATGGATCTATACCAGGAATTTCCTCATAATACCAGGCAAACACATCTCTAAACTCTCGAAAGAGATCAAGATAAATTTGAATCTCTGCAGGGGACATTCAACTCTGATGAATACATTCTCTATAATGTTTGGATCTCTGGAGATGTTCACCGGGATAGTAGGAGAAACCACAGCCATGTTCCCTTCAGCAAAAACCTATGTTGGTGCTAAAGGGTTCAAGACTGGGTGAACAGGACCAGAAGACTGAGGGCTAGGAAAAATTGATTCAACTTCGTTCAAATCTGGAAGGAAGTAAGACTGATGATGCAAATCATCCCACAGTGTCTCTACACCAATCATTTATTCAAGGATTGCCTCTTTAGATGGAAGAGTGGTATCAAGTCAATCCTGAGCTGAAGATGAATTGAGAGTCCAAGCCGGAGCCACATCTCCATCCAATTCCTCTGGTGAAAGAGAAGTTGGAATGGAATATACAGAGTCAACAGTAGAGATATAAGCAATCTCAGCTACAGACATAGGGAATGCCATTCCACCCACTTGAATTTCTTCTAATGTGGAGGTAGGAGAAGGTAAGGTCCAGGGGTTCAAACAATAATGAATTCTAAAGAGCTCTCTTTGAATAAGAGCCCTGGAGGATGAAATTGCAATGATATGAACCGAAGTAGGTGGAAGATCAAAAGTACCCATCAAAAAAGTGTACATTCCAATTCCCAGATCCTCAATGGATGGCTTGGTATCCTTCACCAAAGAAATGGTTGATTCAGAGGATGCATTTGGATCTACAAGAGAAATATCCAGTTAGTAAACTGTGATAATTCTCCCTTCGTGAGGGAAATAAACAATGCAAAATAATGAGGATGCAATGGCATCCATCTCATAGATCTAGTTTCGCCCCAACATAAGGTTATAGTCTAAGCTTGCACCAACTATCTCAACTTCAATATTAATAGATTTTCCCCCAACACAGATGGGAAAAGCTAGAACAATACCATGCGGTTTGTGAGAATTACCGTCAAACGCAGTTAGAAGAGTAGTTGAAGGAATAGTTGTGGGAGATCCAATACCCTTCCAACATGCGAGAGACATCACACATGTGGAAGCACCCTCATCAATGATATTTCGAAAGATGTTGAATTTTTTATAAGTTGGTCTCATATGAAAAGCCATATGATGATGAAGTCTCTTTTTATAATTCAACATGTCAAATGTGATCATAAGAGAACTCCTTGGATCAACAACCCCAATAGCAGTGATAAAAGTACTCCGATGAGTCGGACAAGACTGGAGCACCTCTAACGTGGACATAGCACACGGACTTTGAGCTAGATATTCTACAATTGAGTATTTATGGGCAGTCTTGGCACTAGGATTGATTGTTGAACATTTTGAGGTATAGGCTCACCAGTAGGCCTAGTAAGATTAAGTGGCTCAGTACTATCAGGAGCACCCTTGTCTTTCAAAGACTCAGCTTCCCCATAGTCATGAGATCTCGTGACAATATCTGCGTGAGAACTCATCATGTATATGTTTGATGTATTTTCCTCTTCTTGGCTACCCCTAGAGGAAGCCACAGTATTTTGATTCGCACCAGCAACTAATTGTTGCCCTTGGGGAAAAGGGTTTTTTAAGGACAGCCTGGGAACTAGAAGAAAATTTTTGAGCTAACAAGCGCTACGCATCTTGAATTTTAGGGAAAATGTGCGTAAGATGGTCTTCAGTGCACAACTTGCATGGAAACTTCACTTTATTTTTTTTATCCTTTTTACCCTCTCTAACATGAGCATTGGATTTGTTTGCATTCCCCTTCCCATCCTTGTCCTTTTTCTTGCTATTCTGTCCCTTCTTCTTCCCATCGGATTGTTGATTTCCTTTGGCATTGGAATTTTGGACAACATTGATTGCCAAGGACTGGGAAGGAGTTGACATTGAAGGCATAGCCTGACCAAAAGAAGCAGTTTGTATAGACAACTACTGCAATTGACTTAGCAGGTTAGCTACACTACAATCAATTGAACCGATATGCCCATCACCATGAGGATTGGGTTTAGTTTTGGTAAGTCTAATTTGGAGTGAGGAGCATCTGGAAAATTTTCATTAGGGACTCCAGACTGAGAAAAAATCAGTTCCAATTGTTGAGCCCTAAAAATAGCCTTCTCTTTAGAAAATACCCCTGAAAGGGATACGTCCTTAGAAATTTCTGGCTGTAAAAATTTCAAAAACCACTCGAGAAGGAATTAATTCAGGATTTGGGCTTTAATGAGCCTCTTCCTTCTTTTCCATTCCTGAATATGGTCAAAAATGTGAGTTTCCTTGTCCTACTGAAAATTGGCTAGGAGGTCAGTCCTGGTGCCATAACAGACATGTAACTAAAAATGATTTAAGAACATGGTAGCCAACTCTCCAAAAGTAGCAAAACTACCCCAAGTTAACTCAATGTACCATTTGGAAACATTTCTAGTTAAGGTTCTTTGAAATAATCCCAATCTAATCGAGTCATCGATGAGAGATTTCGAGGAAAACCATAACTGGAAAGTGGTGGTATGATCTGCCGAATCCTCGCTAGTCTTCCCTTGAAATTTTGGAATGTCTGAAGGGATCTTGGTGGGGACCGGAGGCCAACCCAAACTATATCGAATAGGATCGGTAGTCAATTTCAACATATCTGGAAAGTTTAACGTTGCCATAAATGGTAAGCAATGAGGAGCCTAGGAATTCCATCCTCGATAGGAAGGATTCCCCACATTCTGAAAAGAATAACCTAGATTTTTTGAGGCATCAAGTTGCCAGGTGTTTTTTGTAGAGAATTCTGGGCCATAAGAAAATCCTTGTCACCCAACATTCGGAGAAGGACCCCCCCCCCAACATAGAGTTACTATACATAGAACCATTTTCTCCAACCGAGGTAGTGAATGGAGAGGAAACCCCTTGGTAAGGGTTCCAAGCATTTGCAAACGGAGAAAAAGCTTGAGAATTACTCGATGAAGGGAAAGGAACATTCCCTTGCTGACCAACAAGAAACTGATTCCTTGCTCCTGACGCTGTAAAAACATGGTTCCAACCTGTAAAGACATTAGAACTTCGACCTCTTGAAAACAGATGGAAACCTTGAGTCTGAGAGGTAAAAGGTAAAGATCCTAAGGAAGGGTTTGAATGAGGGATGTTCCCACTTCCAAAGGGGAACCCTTGAAATGAGGCTAATCCACTAGCCATAGAAGGAATGGGTGTGGAGACAGCTAAAGCAGTAGAAAAGGAGAAATAAGGAATCCCACTAGTGGGCATTCCATAAGAGAAGGGACCAGATTGAGAAGCATGTGATTGGGTGTTTCTAGAGCCAAACACAGTAGCACTGGAAGTGATTGTCGTTATAGCAATAGTGCCCCCTCCTTCAACTGAAAGAGGAGTTTGAACATCTACAGTGTTCATAGATGAAAATGTGTTTTGATTCATGGCCATCAAAAGGTATGAATATGATGGATAAGGAATCTTCGGTCTCTAAGACTCAGGTCCGATGTACTGAATAATGTAAGGATAACTAGCAAGAAGAGGAGATGGAAGAGACTTATCAGGCTGAGGGACTTCCTCTATTTCTACTTCTTCTGCTGGAAATAAAACTCTAGATATTAGTGAAGCACTCTTCTCTATACTGACACTCACACCAGAACCACCCACAGAAACCTCAAGTTCCGACGGAGGATCTCTCTCCACTGAATTTGAAACCACAGGGTGAAAATCACCCTTTGAATTACTCCTATGCCTTTTTGAAGAAGCCTCGACACTTGAGGGACACAACCCACGAAGCCTCCTCGATATACGACACGATCGGTTAGCCACTTTAAGAGATTAAATTAGACTAAAAACTATATGAAGCTAAGAATCTAGGAGCAAAGAGTACACTTGAAAAAGTTCCTAAGGTACAGCTAGGCAAGCAGCTCTCAAGTATTTCTTCTCTAGGTGATGAGGACTGGACACCAAAATACAAGACAAAAAAATAATAGGACCTTCCAAAAATAGTTTGGGGTGATTACGCCCCAGGCCTGACAGTGCAAGAAACCATTACTCCACCTCCCAATGTGAGCTCCTGGCGTGCAAGTCCCCAAGCCTGTACAAAACTTCCTGCACAATTACAGTGATGCACGTCTGTCCCAAAAATTACAAAATTCTCCTGCACCACCTGTAATCCCAGGAGGAGGCAGGCACCAATCCATATCGGTAGTTGGGTAGAATGGTTTGAGGTCAAGATTCAACAAATAGGAGAGGGGGTATCTCTCTTCTCTACCTGCACTACCCCTCGCGCTTGACTCTCTGGAGGAGAGCTTTCTCGGTCCACTTAATGGTGTTGTATTTCACTCATTAATAAACTATCTATGTTTAAAAATTTGAGCGAACTTGGAGAGTTAAATCTCCACTCACCTAATCCAAGGCCCTACAACCTAGCTAGTTGGTGTATGATTAATGAAAATAATACAAAAAATTCTAGTTGCTTTTAATTAGATCTCTTGTTTTAAATTGGTTGTTACTTAAGTCAAGGGCACACGGAAGTGAAACTGATGGTGTCCTATTACGCAAAAGAAATCAATGAAAACACAGTTACATGCAAATGCAATGATTTCCTTTCGATGAAAAGTGATCTCTACATGGGTTCTATGAAACTAATAAGAAAAAAAAAATGTTTTTCTTTTCAGACACTCACACTTCACATGATTCAGAAAGTTATAAAAAAGACTAAAAATTCTCAAATGCACTTAATGCAAACTACCAATGATATGTAAACCCTAAGATGCTAGTTTTAAAGAGGAAAAAAGAATTCCTATACAATGGTTCAATCAATTTCTGATAGAAAAAAAGGTCAGTTCCAAATATAACTCCTATGCATAAGAACGTAAAAAATGCAGTCGATAAAAGATTGAAATCAAAAGAAAACTTCCCTCACAATCAAGCCAAAAATCGAAGGCTAGAAATAAACCAAGAAGCTCCAAAAGATGTAATGAAACCGTAAAAACAAACTGAAAGCAAAAGATACAGAAAACATAAAAACAAATTGTGCTTTTTACTTATAATGGAAGAAAAGAGATTCGAAGAAAACAAAAAAAACAACCAAGAACTGGAATCAAGCAAAATGAGTCTCAGCAAAGGCTTCAAAAGGCGCTCAAGCCAACTATGCCACTTCCGTAGCAGGGCTTAAATGAGCAAAAATGACCAAGAAAATCAATAAATTGATTAAAGACAGTAGCACAATATTGCAATGAACAACTGCTCAAAAAGTCAAAAAGAGACTTTTCAAGATTCGCAACAAGACAAGTTCAAGAAGTCAAGAAAACCAAAATAGACCAAAGAGGTAAAAACCATAAGTGAAGCAATGCATAGGGCCAAGAAGAGCAAACAAACAGAGGTTCACTATTCTGATAGGTCATAACAACCAAGAACTTCAAGAAAAGCTCCCAGTGCTTCAACTGTAATTGCAAACAAACAAAACAAGGCAATTCACCAAATGGCTAGGTTTTCACAAAAGAAAGAGAGAAATAGATATAAAATCACCACAAACATAGTTCAAAGATCTTAAAGACACCACAAGAATGGTTCAACCTAGACAGAAAAGAATACAGAGGTTGAAAACTTAAATTTTCAAAATTTTCCAACCATACACAATTTCACAGTGTGCAACTAGCGTGTATACGCGATTGTAACAAAGGAAAATTGCATATACGAGGGTCCCTTTGGAAAAAACAGGAGGTATACATGAATTTATAGAGAAAATGTTGTGTATGCAAATAAAGATAAGGAAAAAAAAAAGTCAAGCCTGATCAAGGGACCAAGTCTTCTGTCTGAGTAAAAAAAAGACTAGCTAGACTGTAAAAGGTGATAAAACCTATCAGGAACCTACATGGGTTGATAACCTTCACAGATCAGGGGCATACCATTACAAGAAGAACTCACTTAACCAAATTTTATGCTAATAACTAGAAACTACAGGTTTCAGAACTTACCCGATATCCCTTGGTTGAATTAGATCCCACGAGATGCAAACCCCCTGCAACTCTTTGTGCTCTTAAATCTGTAAACCAGTAAAGAAAGAACACAAAATCCTAGTTGTACAACATATATATGTTCCAGATGTTAGTGGAAATCATGCATAACATCATAAAAAAAATATTAAATGTTAAATTGATTATCATTACACATGTATAAAAGATTATTGACACATAAAAATCAGGAACAAGATGGCTTCTTCTATTATTAATGACATGTACAGTACATAAACGTGAAGTGATCACCTGAAATCTACCACGGCCTTTGAGCATACCATCCTCTGGATCCACCTAGACCTAGCCTCTCAAGATTTCTTCCAAGATGAGTGCACAATGGATGTCATATAGGGTGATGAATATCTCAAGGAAACAAGGGTTTCCTAAATATATCTAGGAAGTGCAGGAGGCACAGGAATATATCAGACCTAGATAGGGCTCCAACAACGTATAATGTCTATATTTCTCTCTCTCTTCCTCCCTTAGGCCATTCCCTTGAGGGGCTTTTATACTCCCTCAAATTAGCTTTTTACAGTTGGGAACAATTAGGCCACGGGTTGGGGTGGTTAATTTACTGGAACAGCTGTAAACCCCACCTCAAAATAAGGAATATATATATATATATATATATATATATATATATATATATATATATCTATATATATATATATATATATAGTTAATGATTAAAATGGCATACATGGTTCTTTATAGATGGACTTGCGTGTATACGTGGAAAATTCTGGGCAGAGTCGCATATGGGTTTTAAGATACTATTTTTTTAGAAATATGTCCAAGTCTGAAGGGAAGGGTTGCCCAAGGCCAAAGTATAAATCATCAAGTATGAGCTAGTGATAAATGATGCTATAACACTTGTATGTCCTTAGTGCTTCAGATCTAAGATCTCTCTCTCTTGATGGTGTAGAAAACCCTGACAAAAATGGAACTCAAAGGAAGCTGACAAGCAAAAAGTAGAAAAATGTGACAATGATGGGAGGATCAAAGTGAGACCAAAAGTATAGATCAAGAGTGATTTCTAGGAAACAAAAGGTAGTGAATGAATGGAAAAACTCTTCTATTTATAACAAAATATTGATTTAGTCTAGATATTGGCGCATAATTAAAATATTATTAACCAAATCTACCTCCAACTTTTATGGAATATTTTATTATTTTTGTTGGAGAAAAAAGGAATTTGAATTTGGTCAAATCTCTTTATTTAAAAATAATAAATAAATAAATCAAATCATTTATTATTTTCAGAATGTGGTTAAGGAATAATTAAATTAATAATGATTTATTGAATTATTTATAAATGATTTAGTCAAATTTAACAAGAAATATTATTAAATAATGTTTTAAATAATTATTCTTAGAAAATAATAAGATAAATAATGGTTTATATAATTAATTTTCCTGTTTTGGGTTAAATATGACCAGGAATATTAATTAAACAGTGGTTTAATTAATTATCTCTTGAGGAAAATCAAACAAATAAGGATCTATTTAATTATTCCTCATGGGGTTTCCTGTTTAGACCCCAAATAACTTAATAAACTATGGGTTATTAAATTATTTTTCATAGTGACAGTAATTTTACTATGGTAAAATTTGTTTTACATGGTGTGCTTTAGTCCATCTAATAGTAACAGGTTAGATGACCAAAAATTAGTGTAACATACTCCAAAGAATATAGTTCTGCATTAGAAGAAAGAAACGATGATTCCTTTGCAGGTGAGCCTAATGAGTTCTTACTCATGTAATTATAAGCTAATTCCAAATCCAAGAATGACTCGTACCTTAAGGAAGAAGAAGAACAAGTAGTGGATCTAGAAGGGGAGCTTAGCATTTCTCTTGATGAACTAAAAAATGATAGAAATAAGAAAAAGTAACTAAAATAGAAATTTTCATGAGATGATGAAGGTATTTACAACTCTGATAATCAGGATTTTTTTTATCAGAAAGACAAACTTAAGGAATCCATCAAAATCAAAGACAAACTAGCTCTTAAATTAGAAGAAAAGCAAAAGAGTTGTGAAAAACTAGAGGATGAGAATAAACTCTTGAAATAAGAGTTTATCAAGAAATAGGAGATGAATTCATAAACATGTAAAGGAGAAATTTTGTCCCTGAAATTCAAGTCATAGGAAGCAAAAATAAAGGAAGAGGTTCTAAATGATTTAATTCTCGAATGGGAAGAAAATTGTCACAGTCTAGAAGAAGGAATTGTTTCTTTAAGAAAATACCTTGAGAAGTCCAAAGTTGAGATATATTTAGAAATAAATTTTGTTGAAGGAACAAAGAAATTAAATCACATTTTGAGCAGTCAAAGTTCTCCAGAGAAAAATACAGGTTTGGGATACTCCAAATCACAAAAGTATTCTAAAGGAAATACAGGTTTCAAGTCTGCAAGATTTGAAGTCCCCCAAAGTTTTGCAAAGGTGTTTCAAGGTAGATTCAATGAATATAAGAAAAAAACAAGCCAAAGAAGCACCCAATGTTGGAGCAAGAATTCTAACTTCTCAAATACTCCTCTACACAGAAATGTAAATCAATCAACACAACAAAAAAGGTACAAGCAACCAACTCAAGCTCATGAATTTTTAAATACCAGGTACCCATAGTTGTTGTATGGTCATTTCTATAAATTTAATATTTTTGGACATAAAGCCATTAATTGAAAAATTGTTAAAATTGAAAGAGATGAAAATTTCATATATTGGAATTATCAAAATTGTAGAGCTCATAGATCCTTCCCTAGGAATAAAAATCCTTTTTCTCCCCTGATGGATTAAATTGAATGCTTAAAGTGTAATAATTTTTGGCACAAGGTGAGTGAGTACAAAAGTGTGTTTGAGTACCATTCTAAACAATAGTTCACTAAGAAGACAACATAGTTTAGGGACAAGAGGATTTGGAAGAAGAAGATTGAGAAAAATGAGGAATGTAAACTTGCATTGTTTGCACATGATCAGGAAAATAGATGGTGTGTGGATAGTGGCTACTCTATGTTGGGTGATAAAAGGTGTCTTTTAAAACTCCTAATTGCCTCACATTAATTATGAACCTGGGTAAGTCTTTTTGTTTCAAAAGTGTACACAATATGTGCAAGATATAAACCTAGAGTGTATTGATTTAAGATAATCTATTAAATTCAATAGAAGAGTAAGCATATGCAATCATAAATCTCAAGTTGAAACTTTTAAAGGAAATAATACATCTAAGCATCAAGACTTAATCTCAAGCAAAACCATAATCCAATATTAAGCAAGCAATTCAATTGAGAGTAACACCAACCGAGAACACAGTAGTAATAACCGAGCTCTTTCAGCTGGATCTATCCTAATCATACTCTTATCGTAATCAATGGGAATCAATTTCTTAACTGATAATTAATTCAATATGCAGTGAGCATAAATGAAATCAAATGACAAAGTTGTGAAGTACATGAGTATCAGAATAAAGGAAAGTAAACTAACTGCAATGTAAACTCACAGGAAATCAGAAGATATAAAACAAAATAAACTCACAGGAAATGCAAAGATATAAAACAGAATGAACTTACGAGAAATGGAAAAGTATCAAACAGGGAATAGTAGTAAGTTCCGCCAGAGACCGGGCCCTAGCCAGCAGCAAATACTGCCAAGCTACTTTAGAATATCCGAATGAACAACAATGCAAGTTATATATTAATCATCAAATTCACTTGTCATTACAATATGATCTCCTTCAGAATAACATTCTATATATTGAAATTACAATTGAGGTCCCTTGTGAAAAGCTAAATCTCTCCATTATCCCCTCTCCTCCTATCCTATCCTATCTATCTCTAATCTAATAATCCCATAATAATCCCAAAATAATCCCATAATAATCCCCCTCTTTGATCTCTATTTTTCATTTAAATACACAGAGAGCAGAGAAAAGTTACAACAGAGATGATTACAAAATGATTCCCATAACAAAATTGGATTTTTCACAACAAATTGATCAGCAAGATCATATTTGAAATATCTTTCCATCAACATTCAACAGGAGCAGGTCGAATTTGGTATTGCAACTGAGATAATTTGGAAAACGACTGAAACGGTGAATCTGAGAAAATCATCTTCAAAGAACCTTCCGTTTCTCTTAATACGAACTGAATTTGGGAAAACTGCTCATTGTAAAATTAATTCGGTCCATTCTGGACAAAAAATGTTTCGGATTTTCCAGATTCTTCTTCATTTTCCCAAAACGTCCAATGCAAAACTATCACTTCTTATTCCAGCAAATTTCTGAGTTGGAATATTTAATGATGAGCTGGAGATCAAATCTGCAATCTGGAAAATATATCGGAGGCTAAAATGGTGAGTGATGTTACAACAAATTTATTAATAAAACATCATTGGTAAAATCATGCATAATAATCATCAATTTATTAAAAATAAAGGAGAAGAAATAATATTAATCCATAAGAGTATAAATAATTATAAAATGGAATTATATGGTAAACCATGATAAATGACGTGATAAATAATGGTAGAAATGAATGAAATAGGTGTTAAAAAGTGATAATAATAATGACAAACTAGTGGCCCAACACTCTAAACACATGATTCTAAAATAAAAATATAAAGGTAATAATTTCACCTTTGGAAATAATGCTCTAGCGAAAATTAAGAGGAAGGGAATAGTCAATATTGAAGGCCTCAACCACCATTTTCTCAGTTTATGTCAAATGTGTGATAATGGATACAATGTAACTTATCAATCTAAATACTATGAAATATGAAAAGTAGAGAATAGGAAGTTTGTAGGAATGGCAATTCGGACTCAAAAAAATGTGTATGTGTTTGATGATTCCACATTAAGATGCCACCTGAGTAAGAAAAATAAAACAAGGTTGAGGCATAGAAGACTTGGTCATATAAATTTAGGCAAACTAATAAATATCAACAAAATAAAAGAAATCATAGGATTTCCAAGATTGTCAAAGCCTGATAGCTCAATCTGCAAGTCTGGTGAGTTTGGAAAGCAGACAAGGACTTAGTTTGAGACAAAGGAATTATCATCCTCTAAATATATAGAGTTGGTTCACACTAACATTTGTGGTTTTACAAGAACAAATATCCCAAGAGGAGAAAGATACTTTATTTTATTTATTGATGATTTTACCAGGGATACTTGGATAACGTTGTTGAAATAAAAATTAGAAGCTCTGAAAATGTTCTAGATATTTAAATCTCAGGTTGAAAATGTGAAAGGTATAGATATTAAATGCTTAAGATAAAACATGGGAGGAGAGTTCACCTCAAGAGTTTAAGAATTTTGTGAAGAGCATGGCATAAGGAGGCAAGACTAAGTAGTGAGAACACCACAACAGAATGAAGCAGTAGAGAGAAAGAACATAACAATTCAGGAGATGGTTAGAGAAATGATGGATGAATGGGAGGTTCCTCACACCTTATGGGGAGAAGAAACACAAGCCTTTGTTTATCTAGTAAGCATGCCATGGCTTAGGCCTAACATTGATAACATTCCTTATGAATTATGGAATGGGGAGAAAAAATCAGTGGAACACTTCAAAGTATTCGAGAGAAAATTTTATATCAGTAGGAATGATAAAGATCTTGGAAAATTTAACACTTAATTTGATGAGGGATTTTTACTTGGATACTCAGCTAAGATTAAAATCCACAAGTGCTCAATCAAGAGGAAAAAAGGGTTGAATATTGCACTGATATTGTAGTGGATGAACTACTTCCATGATCAGAGTCGTCTAGAGAAAATGAGAGCTCTGGTGAAGAAGAATCAATCTCCAGATTATCAAATCAAGAAGTAAAAGCAGATGAATAAGACAAAGAAGATGATGCAACATAGAGTTACAAAACTCCTTCAATGCATGTGCAAAAAAAACATCCAAAAAATCAAATTATCGATGATCATAGAATCGATGTTCAAAGTAGAAAAAAAGTTCCTGACAACCCAAGTTGCGCAAATCTTGCTTTGTTGTCACAAATTAATCCCAAAATTCTTAGTTGGGAAAGTGAAGAGAAGTTTTGGGTGAAAGAAATGAATGAGGAATAGGACCAAATATATAATAATGACACTTGGAAACTTGTCCTTAGACCGAAATATATGAACATTATATGAACCAAATGGGTCTTTAAAAATAAGCTAAATTAGGAAGGAAAAGTCATAAGACACAAGGCAAGACTAGTTTGCAAAGGGTGTGCAAAGATATAATGAATAGATTTTGAAGAGACCTTTACAGTTGTAGAAATATTGGAATTCATTAGAATGTTTCTTTCCTTTTCCAGTCATAAGAATATCAAGTTATATCAAATGGATGTGAAATCAACCTTTCTGAATGAAGATATAGAAGAAGACGTATACATAGAACAACCGAAAGAGCTCACGCTCTCAGTGAACAGTGATTTTGTTTTCAGTATGAAGAAGGCTCTATATGGACTAAACAATCTCCTAGAGCTTGGTATGTCATATTAGATAAATATCTTTAGTATCAAGATTTTAAAATAGGTACTGCTGATAGTAATCTATATATTAAAAATGAAAATGATCATCTGTTCATTATTGTACTTTACATGGATGATATTATTTTTGGAAGTGATTTGGAACAAATGGGACACCAATTTTCTGAGTCTATGTAGAAATAATTTGAGATGTCTATGATAGGAGAAATATCCTTATTCCTCGAACTCCAAATTACTCAATCTAAAAATGGCATCTTCATCTCTCAATCCAAGTATTTAAGAGAAACATTGAATAAATTGGGTATGGAAGAATGCAAGCCATTTAATACCCCCATGATTACTAGTTGTAAGCTATGTAAAGAGGATGAAACCCATATTTTAAATAAGATAGTCTATAGATTTATGATTGAAATCCTATTGTATCTTTCTACCTCAAGACGAGACATAATGCAAGTAGTAGGATTTGTGTCCAGATTTCAGGTCAACCCCAGAGAAATTCATTTCAATTTTGTAAAAAGGATCTTCAAATACCTACAAGGCATAATAGACTATGGCCTGTGGTATGCTAAAAGTAAATATTTTAATTTAAATGATTATACTAATGTCTATTTGGCAAGAAATCTCGATGATAGGAAAAACACTTGTGGTGAAACATTCTTTTTGGGAGATTGTCTTCTATCTCGGGTCAGCAAAAAAAAAATACTCAATATTACTAGTCTATCGTTGAAGTTGACAACATTATTGTTTCCACTTGCTACACACATATTCTTTGGATGAAATATACATTAAAGGATATCAAGGTAGATTTGAATGATTCAATTCCAATAATGTGTGACAGCACTAGTTCTATTAATATCTTTAAAAATCCCGTCCTCCATTCTAAGATCAAGTATATTCCAATTAAGTTTCATTTTATAGAAGAAAATTTTTTTGCTACTGTTTCTGTACTTGAACATGTGGCCTCTAATGAGAATCTTGTAGATATGTTCACAAATCCACTGGCATGATAACCCTTTGAATATATTAGGCATCAAATTGTATTTTTTTCTCATATAACCAAATGAATCAATTTTAATGAGTATTTTTGGCTACCCACCTTTTTGTATCAATTAACGAGTAGGATGCAAAGTTCCGAGGGGAGTTTCTTTCATTAGGTGCATACTTTGCCATTGATGTGAAAGGGGGAGAAGAAGTTTCACAATGGAATGATTATTGATGATAGGGGGTGTAGAGATGGAGAGATTCATGCTTGGTTTTAGGGTGAGCTGCTACAACAAGGTCTAGAAATGTTTCCATCATTGATAAATGGGGAGTTTATTGGGCATAATGTTAACACTGATGTCAACTAGAATATGATGGAAAATGTATTGATTGTGTTAAAGGGGAATGTTCTAGTTGTTGTACTCTTTGGTAGAGAATCATCAGAGTAATGGGATAAGTAGATATGCTATAAAACCTTATCATTATGGTGATTAGGGAGCCTCTACCAGAGTTAAAGGGGGAGATATAACTTTGATTTAATTTCTTCCTCAGTAGATCATTTGAGATGCTCCTAGAAATGGCACAATTGAATAGTTCCTGGAAAGAGCTTTCCAACGGTATGTTGAAATCTAAAAACAACTTCCTGGAGTGAAAGATATGGGTGGTAAAAGTATGCAGATAAAAAGGTCAACAAGAAAGGTTCCATGGATCAACGTTCTGCCTCCCATGAGTTTTGCAAATAAATTTCCGTATTTTGTGCTTAGGAAAATTTTAGAGTAAGGTTGGGACTTAGGCATATTTGGGCCTAGTCAGAGATCGGGTCACAAAACAAAATTCCAAAGTGGATATCACTCTAACCCTAATCTTCGACCCAAGTGGGACCCTTTACTTAGGTGTATAACCTACTTAAGCATTTTTCCTAGCCAGAGTTAGGGCCTCACAACAAAATTCCAAAGTGGAAATCCCCGGTGAGACTAGCTACAAGTGGCATCCAATGTGGAAAAGGTGATGTCAGCCTAACATAACATGATGTTGTGGCAATGATTTTGAAGTTCATGTTACAAGTTGGTTTGGTAAAATTTTCCCGTGCATTTAGTTTTTGGTGAAAATAAAAAGAGACCCTAATTTGGTCCTTAGTCGTGGGAAATGTAGGTGGATAGTAAAAAAAGTGGACCGACCTACAACCTCCCAACCTTCATTTAAATGTGTGCCCATGAGTTGTTTTTGTGAAGGTTTAATATATTAATCAACTGAGGGATTTCAGGCTCATTTCAAGGAAAAGGATTTATGGGGTGTAAAAGGGAGGCGTTAATATTATATGATAAAAAGTGTATGGGGCTTAAATATATGGGAATTTGAAGTATGAACAAGTCAGAAACCATTTTTTCCTATGTGATATATTCAACATTTAAGCTGAAATACTATGATAAAACCAGTAAACACTAGAATTCTCACATATTAATTACAAAGTGACAAGATGGTCACGACACTCAATCCCTCACGCAAAGAAATTAATTCCAATGACCCGACTCTGATTGAATGTGTCGATCACAATTAAATAAGTAGGTGGATTTTAGTGCATCAGTATGGGATCCCCCTTCCTCTTGTATAGGTGATAGTGAATGAGATCCATCGCATGTAATTAAGTCCTCTGATATCATGTTGCATTATTTGTTCTCTGTGTGCCCAGATGTAATTAATGTTTGTTATCGAACTTTTTAATTAGGTTGAAGAAGAAAATCCTTCTGCAAAAGTTCTCATACTCATGTTCTTAAATGAATATCAATGAGCTACTACAGGACACGTGAAGTGAATAATGAGTTGGAAGACTACATCGTTCACTGTGTAGTCGTAGCATAAGAACTTAGGAAACACTGAGTTAGTAGTGAGTGAGAAAATTTGTTGTTTTATGTGTGTATATTTGTGATTTGTGTGTGAACCATGGAGTTCTCATGCTGAGGAGTTATGAACACTGAATAAAGAAACTAAATGTGTGGAGGAAGAGAGGAGAGGAAGGAGTTGTAAGAGACAACATACCAACTTTTTCATGCTTTTTGTAATTGAAGTAGGCCTATGTCTTTAGTTTGAAAATTGTATGAAAAATATGAGATTTTTTTGAAGTTGGTTGTGCTATGAATTTATCATAGGTTGAAGCCTCTTGAAATGTAGTGGTTTGCTAATTTGAAGGTGGCTTGCTAAGTTGAAGGGGATTGGAGCTTTCCGTGAGTGGTTTCCCACAAACAAACTGATGTAATTGAGTAGGAGCTCTGATTACATCATTAACAACAATTAAATAGGTGGTTTTCATTTTAATGGTGTGTGTTAGTATGATCCTCTTATGCTTATGTATTTAGTTTTAATGCTATGTATTTAGTTTTCAATGCTCATATGAGTGATTTCCAAGTTAAAATAGAAAATAAGAATTAGGATTAAAAGTTAAAATTATCATTACATCTTAGTAATTCCTTATATAAGGGCTTGACCGATCCCATGACCATGAATAGGTGCCCCACCAATGGACCATTGAATTTTCTGGAATGGAGGTCACTAATATTCTATGTAACTTTTTAACAGCAATCAAATAGGTGGTTTTCATTTCAATAGTGTGTTTTCATATGAATTATTTCCTCTTATGCTTATGTATTTAGTTTTAATGCCATGTATTTAGTTTTGAATGCTCATATGAGCGATTTCCAAGTTAAAATAGAAAATAAGAATTAGGATTAAAAGTTAAAATTATCATTACATCTCAGTAATTCCTTATTCCAATAGGGGCTTGAATGATCCCATGACCATGAATAGGTGCCCCACCAATGGACCATTGAATTTTCTGGAATGGAGGTCACCGATATTCTATGTTACTTTTTATTGTTGCACATGGGTTAAAAATGGGAAGGTTTGTAGGTTTGAATACGTGACCTATCCCACGGTTACACAATGCATAAACCAATATACCACCAAACTGAATGTTGAATGGGCCACATCATGTTTTGTAAGGATGTAGATCGAAATCCTCGTGGGCTTGACCTTGAGGTTGTAGATTTATAATATTTTAAATATAAAAAGTTATATCAAAATGTCATAGTTTTGGATTGTAAACTATTTTGATGTTGAAACCTTTTTGTTAATATTATTTTTCCTGCAAAGTTTTATTAAACAAGTGGTTTTGTTGGGGGGTTTTGGAGTAGCCCAAGGGGAATATTTAGTGGTATTTTTAAACCACTGCATTGTAGCATAGGAGTGATGCAGCTATAGAAGATTAAAGGTTTTATTTACAATTTTGGAACCTTTTAGTATTGAATAAAGAAGGCCACTCTCACAAGAAGTGGACTAGGAGAGGTAGGCCACAAATTTGGGTGAATTCTATTAAAAATTATTTTTGCATCTCTCTTTCATTTTCATTACTAATTTCTTATACTCTTTTCATTTTCCTTCTATTAATTTAATTTACATTCTTAAGACGATTTTAAATTAATTATTCATACTTAAAAATTTTGCAAATCAAGCCACTTTTTAAGATCCCATATATATATATATATATATATATATATAACTAGAACTCCAAATCAAATGCTTCATTTTAAGATACCATGTGACTTATTTGAACTTGTTCTAAAATATGTTCCTATTTACACCCATGTATTCAATCATTTACCCCTTTTGAATATGGTTGGTAATAGACACTACACATCCTTCCATACTTCATAAAAAACATCCCCATTTATAGAATTTATACCTATCATCCCCATTCATCACATCAGGATTCAGAGGAGAATTGAAGGTTCAAGAAGTGGAGGACCACAATGAGCACCAAGAACAATTCTCCAACTATTTAATTACAACTTGGATATAGCACAAAATATGATGAAACAAAAAGTAGATTAAAATTGTAGTGAAAGTGAATATGAAGTGAGGGATTCTTTATTTCTAGGACTAAAACTATAGAAACAAAGGTCTTTCAAGCAACAAAATAATGAAAATAAATTTGTTCCAAAGTATTATGTTTGTTATATGGTTTTGTAGAGGATTGGAAGCAAACATTGCAAGAATTGTAGTTGCATATATATTCATGTGTAGATCCAATCTTCCATGTTTCTTCCTTAAATAATTTAATTAGCAGCCAGATTGTAGTTTGGGATATTTTACTAGAGATTCTTGAATAAGGGAAAACCATATTAGAACCAGAAACATTCTTTGAAACACAAATTGAACAACGATGAAATTGAGAAATTAGGTTCAAGTATTGGAGGACAAGAGAGCAGCAAGAACAATTCTCCAACTATTTAATGACAACTTGGATATAGCAAAAAATAGGATGAAACAAGTAGATTAAAATTGTTGTGGAATTGAATATTAAGTGAGGGATTGGTTATTTCTAGGGCTACAACTATAGAAACAAAGGTCTTTCAAGAAACAAAATAATGAAAATAAATTATTTCTAAAGTAGTAAGTTTCGTATAAGGTTTTTTGGAGGATTGGAAGCAATCATTACAAGAATTGTAGTTGCATTTATATTCATTTGTACATCTAATCTTCTAGGTTTCTTTCTTAAATGAGGTAATTAGCAACCATATTGTAGTTTAGGATATTTTACTACAGATTATTGAATAAGGGAAAACCATATTATAACTAGAAACAACCTTTGAAACACAAATTGAACAATAGTGAAATTGAGAAATTACTAAGTACCTCATCAATTGGAAGAACATAATATAAGAATTTGTAGAACAAGAAGATGAGTTTTTCATGCAATACCATCCATAGCTAATCAAATGTTGAGGGAAGCACTTCTTTGAAGAGGAGGGACATGTTAAGCCTTACATATTTAGTTATTATTTTACTACTATTATATTATAGTGGTCCTTATTGGTTGAATATGCCCTTTAATGATTGGCTAGATCATTTAATTGTAATTGTACTCACTATCTCTTATATATATATATATATCAAGAAGGAGTAGATTTAAATATCATCTCATATTGTACATTTTTTTAATTGTAAAATGAATTTTACCCCTCAGAGAAGGTTCTATTTCATTCTTATATCTCGTTCTCAAGATGTTGAGTTTCTTTTATTTCTACTTTTATGCTATCTGGGAATTTTGTGCATAACACAATATTACCTTAAGGGATATATATGTCAATATTTATATGCACCCTAAAAGGATTCATTTCATGAAATGACATTGATTTGTGTTGTGGAGATGTGCCAAACATGGTTCATGGTGCTATTATGTTGAATAAGGTTATAAACTAGCTAAATATTTCCTTCTGGTGTTTCTTTCATGCTTCATGGATCATTTGTTATAATATGGCTACATCAAAACACATGGAGTTGGTATATTTTTTGTTACCTACCATTTTAAAGTCAGATTGGGTTTGAAAGAAACATGTCTTTACTCAAACCTTACATAAGTAGGAACACAACTTTGAAGATACTCTCTATTTAGATTCATGGCCTATATTAATTAAAGAAAATAAGATGATGACTCTTATCATAATATCAATGATCTATGATACCAAAAATATTATTGTAAGCTAATAGATTTTCTTATAAACCCATTAGAAAGATAAATTGTTTATGTAGCTTGGGAGCTATGGGTAATGATAAATAAAATACTTGTTGATATGATAAAGGATAATAAAATATTGTAATAAGAGTATTTTCAATGTATACATTAAAGTGTTAACAAATTAAAATCAAATAATGGCAATAATATTATATTTTTTACTAAGCCCATGGGTCATCTCAATTGGTGATAGTTAACATCTCTTACTTAAATAATTAAGAAAAAAACTTAGTAATCAGAATATTGAATATGTTGTAACAGACTATTGTTTAGTAAAATACGACATGAAATTTAATGTTTAATTCATAAATAAAAGTAATAAATAATGAATGGTAATAAATAGAAAATATACATAACAAGAAAAATATTAAAAAAAATAATATAATACATAATATTATTGCTTATCATTGAAATTTATAATATAAACCGGAAGAACTCAAAACATCACAATGAACGAAAAAATAATAAATAAAATAAGTAACAAAATAATTATAATTTTTATTATTATTATGAAATGATACAATGTTGAGTGTGATGCTAAAGAGTTGTGAAGTAAATTTTTATAGTTGGATTAATTTAAGAACATGAATGTGAAACCATTCATACTAATTTACGTTGAGATAATATATACATTCTAATATGATAGTCTTATTTACACTTAGAAATATAACACAATGCTTCTCTGAATAAAATGGTGGTGAATGTATATCTAAGGTGGTCCCAAATAGGCATGAGGATGACTATTACATTCATGAATCCATTGCTTTAAACTTTAGACAAAATATAATCTATCTTTTTCACTTCAAAAACCTAATGTTATGACGTTTTCCTAAATACTTGAAAATTAATAATAATCACATAATTTTGAAGATAAAAAAGCTAAGGCAACTCCACAAAATAAATGTAATCTAGAACAACTTTATAAAAATTTGTAAAAACTTTCAAACTTAAATATCTATTAAAATACAACCCATGAAAAAACACTATATTTAAAAAATATATATTGAATAAATATAACCTGAAAAATGACTAGCAATGAAGAATTTAATACCCAATCATAAACATTTTTAATAAAATTGACATAATCAATATCAATAAAAAAATACACAAAACATCATTTAAAATACAATAAACATTAATTAACCATAATAAATTCATGTACCATATAAGGTAATATCTTTAAACCTAAAAAAATAATTTAAAAAAAAAAAAACATAGTTGTAAATAAGAAACCTTTCTCACTTTCTACCTTTTTATTTCTACCTTTTTATTGAAAAAAATACCTTGAATCCTTATTAACCTTCTCACCAGCCTAAAATCCATATTAATTTACTTAATGAAGAAAAAAAAAAATCCTATAATAGGTTTTATTTTAAAATATTAATATTGAAAGAAAAGAAAAATCTTATAATAACTTTTATTTTAAAATATTGATATTGAAACAAAAGAGAAATTTAATAATTATGCTATAAAGTGTTCTTATTTGAAAACAACTCCTCTAGATGTCACTATATACATGTTTGAGTCATTGGATCAAATGTTGGACGATTGAAATGTTTTAGGTCATTAGATCCACAAGTAAATAGTTTTTTATATGTTTTTTATAGTGTTAGCTTTTTTCCTTTTAATAAGTTAGATTGAATTTAAGTTTTGGTGGCTTTTAAGTTAAAATGTTGTTATTAAAAATTTGTTAGATTTTAACCTCAACTTAACATTTTGACTATGTCAAATTACGCACAAAAAAAAAATTTAAATAAAAAGATTGACATAATGTAATGAACATTTTAACTAGGTCAAAATACAATAATAATAATAATAATAAACTTTAAAAACAACCCATGGTATTGACCTATGGTATTCATCTGGAATGTAGTTTAATTAAAATTAAGATGGCCCAAATCAATCTTAACTATGGTTCTACCAAGAGCCAAGGAGGATCATACGTTTTGATATGCAAACCCCTTTTAGAGTAAAAATAACATTTTAACTAGGTCAAAATACAATAAAAAAATAAAAATAATAAAATAAAATAAAATAAAATAAAATAATAATAAACTATAAAAACACCCCATAGGGATCATATGTCTTATATGCAAACCTATTTTAGAGTTAAAAGAGAATTACTATAATATAGATCTAAACTAATTATTTAATAAAACTATTTTTAAATGTTTATAACCATTATTCTTTTAAAATTTTACTTAATAAAATGTATCTAAATTTTCATACATCCAAATTTACATAGTTTTTCTTGTTCTATTATTTTTGTTACAACTATTTTATTATTCCAAAAATACATGGTTTTTTTTTTTTATATATTATTTATGTTACAACTTTTTTATTATTCATGATTAATATTTCTTAATATATAGAAAATTAAAGTAATAATGAAATTTTTTAAAATATGTGATTTTTTTAAATTTCCAAATTATTTCATAGGACATGATTTATCTTTAGCAATAATGATGAGTGTTCATAATTCTCATTTCCTAAATAACACTAAATTTACCTTTAATTACTTAATTATTATAGTTTCTAACTACATAAAAGATTGTAACTACATATATACTCTTTCAATTTTCTTTTTTGTTAATGAATATCAAATTTTTTCTGTTAAAAAAAAAAACTATATACATATCTTTAATTACCTAATTGTAGCTAAAAAAACTTACATGTTTTTTACTTTATAATCATAAACAATTTTCATATTGTATGATGTCAAACTTACTCAAATTTATTCTAAAATTTTAAACAAAGCTTTTCACTACATAATTTTAGCTTTTATAAAAAAAAATTATTTTTCAATTCCAAACAAAACTTACAAAAAAAAAAAACCTCACTCAGTCCTTACAGTAGATTATAGTTTTACAAAATTGACACTATGTAATTAACAATAGAGTAAGTTGATACAACCCTAAGGGTTTTTTGTACAATTTTTATCATAACCTTTCCCTCCTGTTAGTCATCAGTATTTTTTACCTGTTAGTGATGACTAGTTTAACAGCCTAGTTTTCCAACAGCTGATCAGCTCTAAAAGGACAATCCAAGTCTGTTTCAAAAAACCTCCCCTAAGTTAGGAAGTGGCTTTTTAAGGCATTTCACCCTTGGCAACCATCGAAGGGCCAAAAACCTCCATCTGCTACAGACCAATCTTAACAGACCTCCCACTCTGCTAATGAAATTAGTCACAGCTCTAAGTCGCGCCACTTAGACACCCCTAAGTCTCAGCACTGCATATACCACAGTCTCAAGGTGATGATTAGGTTTTTTACACTGTTTATGGATTTTACAAGCACATGAAACATGTCATCATCTCAGAAGAAAATTATTGACTCCACATTAGAAGAACAACTGCTTCTCAATGTGAACATAAGCCTGAGATATATCTGTAGGACAAGGAGTTTCTCATCTAGACCTTGCAGCTTCATTCAGCATGAAAACACAGTAGAAGAAAGACAACACTCTCAAACAAACTTGTAATTTGTCATGACCAAGAACCTCCTTCATCTATAAGCAGAGGGTTAAGGCACCTCCTTCATCTACAAGTAGAGGGCGATGGCCATTGTTGACTTGAAGAATTGCAAAACTGACTGTAAGCACAGGTTTGTTTTTTACTAGACAGTGAAATGGTGACTCAAGGTTTCTAAGGGAAAGTAGTGATAAAAAACAGGGCTAAAATCAGAGATGTTCAAATCAAGAGAAAGCAGAGTTTTTGGTCTTATGTCCTGAGAAAGAAGATAAATTGAAGTTTCAAGCATCATCATCATGGCCCAACAAAAGAGACTCCATTGATCAAAGCTATTGTAACAAAACATCTCTGCGGGGGTGCTAGTATGAATGGCCCAAATCAGTGCTGAGCAGGAAATTATTTCAGTAAAAGGGACCTCTGTGTACTCTCATTTTTCTGTTAGGTTGTGAAATATAGTCCATGGTTTCTAGATAAACACAGAGAAAAAGCAGGCAAGTAGTATACAGCCCCAGACATAAGCCATCTTGATGTCATTCAAAGCGCCAGTGCAATTTCAGGTGTTGCAATCTACACTCCACCACAAAGACAAGTATTTTCTTCAGATGCAGCAGGTTTGGTGATTTCAGAGCTCCATTAGAAGAAAGTGGCCAAAAAGAGCCTTGGTGTCTGTGAGTAATTATAGCTGCTTTTTCACATCTCACATACTTACCTCCTCAACACAAAGGTATAAAAAGGTTATGATCTGAGTTTTAAAACCTTGGAAAGGAATTTCATTAATGAAAGCAACTCCAATTATAGAAAGGTGCCTTTTCAAAACTGTTTATCCCAGCTAGCAAAGAAAATCCGGGCTTATATCATCAAGAGACATCACCACTGAAATAATTGTTCAGATGTGTAAAAATGGTAATTTGACATACTCTAAGCTATTGGAAAGCTTGAGACCAAATACAGGTCTTCATTAGTTCAAGGGCCAAAGACATCATAATGATATGTTTTGAGAAAAGAGAAGGTTGTTGGAAGTAGCGCCCCCCTTGATCAAAAGACCATGGCAAAGTCCGAATAAATGCAGCAAATTTTGTTGACACCTACAGTTGGAAAAAGTTGATGAAGCACTTGGAGATAGAAATTGTCAAAACAAGTTAAAAGGGGGATGGTCTACAGTTATTAAGGTATGAATCCAAGGTTGAAGTTCTGTGCTAAGTAATCACCAAAGAAGACAGTATTAGCAAAGGTCACCTTTTCGATCTGTATGCATGAGTCAAAACAGTATAACATTTCCAAAACAGGTTTGCTGGTTATAAAGCGTTGTTCCATATGGAGACTGTTTAAAAAGCACAAAAAACCTCACTGCCAACATCTTTTGAAGTCCAAGTTTTACAAGCGCACCAAAAGTCTTATTGAAGAAGGCAAAAAACTTTGACAAAACCTTTGCAAAGGCCAACCAAAAGTTCGATTTCATTTCAAAAAAGCAAAGTGACCGTTTGGTGTTTTCTGTTCTAAAGGCGTGAAATCGAAGGGAAAATTTCGTTTTAAAAAAATCACCAAGCAAGAAATCGAGCCTCCCCACAGTCTCCAAGCATTGAGCAAGTTTTTCACAGTTAATTTGCAGGGTTTCCAGGCTTTTTCACCGCGCAGCACTCCTGTAGGTGTGCGCGGCACTCCTGGGCGAAAATTTTGAACTGCGCAACACACGCACGTGGCACTCCTGTAGCTGCGCGCGGCGCTCCTGTAGTGGCGGGTCACGGGCGCCCGACACCAACCCGACAGGCCACCCGACAGTTTTCTGCGTGGCGTTCTTCTCCATAAAGGTGCCGCGCATGCCTCCAGCCTCCAAAAACGCTCCTAATGGTTGTTTGATGTCTTCAAAGGACCATTCACCAATCTGCAGAGGTATTTACCCGTCTTCCTTGAATTTTTCACAAACTGTGAGCGATGAGGTTCATATATCAAATAGACTGGTGGACTGCATGTGAGGGTTTAGTGTGTTGATCAAAGGAAGCTGCTCGACTTATAATCTGCTATAAGTTTTGATACCACAGTCCAAAAACCTATAAAAACTGCTACATCACCATATGTAACAAACTGTGTTTTTGCTGTGGAGATATCAGTTGTTTAAAACTATGATTGAGTGGTGGATA